>CM066231.1:16642404-16989044 GCA_033675125.1 Athetis lepigone
TAAACATCATACATAACGTCCAGATACAGAACAAACAATCATGCTCATTTCACATATAATTTGTTTTCGGTAGGAATCCCCCGACGCATGACCTCCGGCTAATCAGTGAGGATAACTAACCACTAGACAAAAAGGCTCATCAAAACACATAACGTAACCAAGACTAAGCAAGGGTTAAGCCCCGTATTCATTGTAAACATTTTGTTTAGCAACATGGTTGCATAAACATGTTGACGAGTTGCTGTCATCATATTACGGGCAACACTTGTGTTGCGGTGTTGATCACGCTATACTGCAGAGTTGCGAGCGACAACATCAGTTGATCAACAGTTGCCAAACAAATGTTTACAATGAATACGGGGCTTAAGCGACGGCTCGCAACAAACCATTAACGTTCTTTCTACCATCAGAAATTACTCTCTTACGATGAAAATAAACAATGCCTTAACAAAATGCTCCAATTTATCAAATTCATAACGTTGGATAAACAAGAATAAACCCACACGATCGTAATAATAATCTAACACGTGTAATGCCTTTAGATAAGCTAAGTTTATTCTTCTCATGTAGATAAAATTGTTTATTGGTCGTATTCTCTCCCTTATTGGAGAGTTTGAGCACAAAGACTCAACACAGGAAAATGCTTGTCCTAATTTATTTAATATAATATTTTAGCAAGCTCAGAAGGATTTATTTAAAAATAACGAACATAAAAAGTAAAAACACGATTTTATTTAACATTTTAACAACCCGCACACTTCTTTAAAACATGGGAAAACAATGACTGATTAAATTACATGAATTAGGTATATTGACTTTCCGAGGACTGAGTTTTCTCTTGACAAGTTGACTCGGTGGCATTCCACAGATGGGGTTAGAGACAGAAGATAGAAATGACAAATGCTGCAACCAGTTCGTGTGAACTTACTGAAGCGACCCTAATATTGTTGAAAAAAGCCTAGCGTAGTAAGTTGACAGTCTACTATTTGGATAAAAAATTTCGTGTTTTGTTAATTATATAATACTTATTTTTTTTTCGAATTTGACAAAGATTGTTTTTCAAACAAAAATACGTAGAAATTTTACATGTCTATAAAACCTACACAGTCCTACCGACCAATTTTTAGTCGTCGACCTGTACAGTCCCTGTGCTGGAGAAAGATCCTTCTCATAGCTTTCCTTTGTCCATGTTATTGTCTTCTTTTGTTAATCTATACTATTATTATAAAGCTGAAAAGTATGCGTGTTCGGATAGTCCATTTATTGAGGAACGCCTACGAGATTGGAAAAGAAACCAAATATAAAGGTGAAACCGTGAGAGACAGCTAGTTTCAAGTTTTCTACGGCTCAGATTATTCTCCAAACCCCTCACAATGGAAAACACAAAAAAAATCATTCATTCACCAATACATTATTAAAACCTAATACATCCTGAAACCAGCAGGGATTTGCAACATAAAACGTGACAAGTCTAAGCAACATTCTCAGGTGCGTTAGCATCAAGTTAATCATTAAAATTACATGCCTAAGTTGCAAGACACTCTGCTTTGCGTAAAAGGATATTATTATAAGTTGGTATATTACGTTGGTATTTTCGCACCGTTTTCTCTTGGGTAAAAGAAAATGTGCCAGTTTACACGTGTTGGGGTAAGCCTTACTGTTTTGCGTAAGTTGCCTAGGATCCCTTCTTTTGAGATTGCTGGATGGGTTTTTTTCAAGCGTGGTGCGCTTTTTGATCTTACTGCCGTGAGCTGCTTTGTGTTTGCTCGTCTGTATGTTATGCCTTTGTGTTTACTAGCTGTTAATGTCAATATTCTTTACTTTGACTATAAAAATATACATTGTATATTTAATGTTGTCCAAAAGACTTTTTTTTTAATAGCAATGAATTTTGTGAAGTCATCATCTTTTGTATTAGACTTTTGTTGTATTCAAGATATGAAAAACCGGCTCAATACTACGAACACCACCTAATATTAATATCGATCAAAATAAGCCAAAAATATATTTCGATCGATGTCGTCGATCATTAGTAAATTAGTTTTATCTTTGTTATTTGCTGTTACAGCTGCAATAGAATACACATCTGTGAAAAGTTCTGCTATTTACCTATTACGGTTCATGAATTGCCATGAACAGTAATGGGTTAATATAATAAGGACACAGACAAAAGAGATATCCAGGTAGTAGATACGGTATGGTAGGCACAATACAGGTAAGGAAGGTTTCAGCCGTAGGCAACAAACTAAGTACAGCTGAAACGTTTGCGTCTGATGAGTTAAATATAATAACTTATTGTCTACGGCGAATCTCCTACTCTGTCTGCTATAGTGTCCTAATATTTTTCACCAGCTAGACGCATCAATCTCAGTCCCCTCTAACATACGACCACGATAACCGATAACCCGTCCAAAACGTCTTACATATCACTCCCATAACTCAAGTACACACCAAGAGGCCATCGCGTGGCAATTTAAACGCATAACGAGCCAGAAAATTGGACTCGTCTAAGCTAAGAACTAAATGGTACCGAAAGTGCTTCAATGTTTAACGAATTTATGACGCGAAAGCAATCCTTAAATAAAGAAGGGAAAGGAGTTTTATGGCGTGCTCGCGATTTTTTAGCAGAGAAATATGATTATGAGCTTCATTGTGTTTTATTGTTGTGTGTATTGGCGTCGCTTTTTTGTTTTAGTTATTTTTTTGTGAGCTATGCGTTGTTTTTCTCTTATATCGGGATATAAATTGTGATGGAACATAGGCTTGTTTGTATCGCAAAATTTATAACATTTTAGGTAGGCGTAGTTGGAGTAAAGCTTTTTGTGAGAGAGCTCGTCCAGGTAACCTACCAGCGTACTAATTTTTGGTGGAGGGCAAGCGGGGTAGCAGGAGAGGGATCGCATTCCAGCGAAGTGCCCAGATAAGTCGTACGGGAAAATTTCTCTTACTTCAATCTGATGAAACTCTTATAAGACAAACTGCAAGACACGAAGTTACTATGGAACGGTTTAACTTCCGTTATTTCATGTTAATATCATCTCACAACATTTCATTTAAGGTCAAAAGCGCTTCCTTGAACTGCAAATCTGATTAATTACACGTTTCTTGCTAAGGTTATGTAATTTGTTTGAAGAAATTGGGTTAATTACCCTAAATGACTTGAGATGTTCTTAACTCATGTTATATTAATTTAAGTAGGTTATATTTTGCCGTACTCTTGTTTAGATTAAATGTTTTAATTTTTAAGTATACATTTCTTAAATGGCTGTCCTTACATAACACGAAACAAAGTTCCCCGCTTCTCTATCTGTGTGTTTGTGATAAACTCAACGCCTACTGAATTGATTTTTACGTATTTTTCTCTAATAGACTAAGACATTTATGAGGAAGGTTTAGGTATATTAATACGTGCATATTAAGGTAAAAAAACCTTTTTTCAAGGATTTTCAAGGATTTATAATCCAACAAAAAATATTTTCAAAACGACCTTCATATTAAACTCAAAAATAAAATAACTGCAACTGAAAAAAAAAATGTAATGCGCGAAAATAATAAAAAGAAAATCCTGTCGTCAAACGTCTCCATAACCCTACAAATTAATATGCGGTCGAAAACACCCCAATATCTTTATTTCCGCGGTCGCATAAAAGTGTCACGGTTTTCGAGTCATTTATCATCGCTACGTCACTCAGACGATGTCACAGTCAGAATTAAGGGGGGACGTGACCGCGTACGAAGCCTCCAGATAATGACGTCATTAAGAGAACGAGGGAAATAAGTAATGGACGTTTTTGTCCGTGGTATTCATACGATAGTGTTGTGTTTTTTCGAGTGGCGAACGTAGGGTTGATTTGGTAGTGAGATTAAATAGAACGCTGTTCGTAAGTATTATTATTTTTTCCCAGTATTGTTGACTATTTGCGTAAATGGTTACAGTATCCCATTTCTGAATTACGTTACGTTGAAAGTTGTCGTGGAAATTCACCTTATTTTCCACGTAAAAAGGAAAAAACTTTTAGTCACACGCGCAAGACCTTGGAAAAGAGCTTACCAAGAAATATTACAATTAAAACTTCTGAGGACGAGGTTGACTTCCAAAATACAGGTGGAACAATATCGTTAACCTAGTTTTACTAAGTAAACTCAATATCTATAACTTAGTTGCAAATAGGTCTTACCCGACGTAGTTTTAGGATGCCTCTCCACTTTGCGCTACGTTGCTAAGCTTCAGTGTTTTTATTTATTTAGTCCGAAACTTAAAGTGTACCACTACATTTTTTTTGTGTTTCAACCCAATAATAGAATTGGTAACTTAGCTTAGCACTGATAGAAAAGCGATCAATGATGCTATGTTTTTATAGTGAGGGATGTTTATTAAATATGCGAATGTATGAGTGTTATAGTTATTCACGGGGTACTTCGCTCACTGAATAGCTGCGCACATTTTTAGAGGTATATTAACAGAAATCAGTTAATTACTAACGCGATAAACTTCATCTAGAAAAGTTAAATAACGTGAAAAAGCGAAAAAGATATACTGATGAAAATCTAGAAAAAAACTTTATTAACCTCTTTTCAGCCAGAGATCGAATTCAAACAAACCCACTATTTGACATCGCACAGCCTTTCATTACGTAGCTTAGCTCATCACTGGAAAACCATCCTTAAATTACAAGACGCTTTGACATTGTCAAAGACAAGTTCGCAGAGACTATTTATCACTGATTTTAGTTTCCATAGTTTAGCGGTAATGTATGCCAAGGTTGGTATAAATCATCGTCTGGTTTGGGCGTGAGAGTAAAAATGGGAATAAGAGGGATGTAGTAAATGTTTCAGGAGTGACTAGAGTCATATATTTATATAAAGCTGTGTTGTAGTTTTGCTCATTCGGATGTGAGTGGAAATTAAATCTTCTATATAAGGTGACTGGTAATTAGTCTTCACTCGTCCTGCACTCTAAGTCAAGAGTCATACGTTTCTCTTTAATCAATTTGACAGTTGATAATACCGAATCATAAGCTTAGGTCAATCCTATACATTCAACAATGTATTCTAATCTTCCATATATCTTACAATGCCACTAGTCTACGTGTCTAGCAGTGCTATTGTGCCACTGCAAATTCTCCAGTGAAGAGTCATCCAGGCCCAATACGTTTGATATCTGAGAAACATAATTATGAGACTTACGAATGGCTATTGTGACACGTTACACGTTAAACAGTCGGCTTTTCGTGCTTTACGAGAACCGAAATATTATTAAGCTAAAGAGTTTGTTTGATTAAATGAACGCACTAATCTCAGAAACTGCTGGTCCGTTGAAGTTTTTTTTTTATGTTGGACTGCCTATAGTCGGTAGAAGAGCAATTACAAAGGTGTGGGTAAAACCACGAGGGATAGCTTTCATTGGTGCTGGCCCGGTCTCGACCAGCGCATGAGTTGCAGGCACTATAACCACATAGGCCATCACAACGCCTTATTGCACGTCTAGTTCCTTGCTCAATATTATATAGTAATATTAAATTTCACACACTTTTAAGTTGAATGTTATTCAACGGTCGAATTCTAAAACTGCGCAATTTGTTGTAAAACTATTTACCTCTCATGTAGGCACAGCGGAATGTTTACGTATGAATTTGAAGACACTCTTGTAAATAAAAACCGAACGGCAAACCGTGTGGATATCCTGTGATAGGTTGATTTTAGATTCACAAACCGTCCACCAGATGGCCACTGTACTCTTGAATATGAAATTTTATTACTAAATTAAATCGGAAACAAGAATGCAAAACCTGATTCCTACAAGCATACGATAGAAATGCGATTCTGCAGCTCACGTCTGCAGTTTATCGAAGTCTGAAAGACCAATAAAAAATGTTTTTGCCCGTAAACTCGTTCAGTGATATCGCGGAAGCAGAAGAGTCGTCCAGATCATTTCCTAACTGACTAACTGAGCTGACAATGGAACACCAACAAATATTCCGCAACCAAAAATTTGTTCAGTAATTTAGCTGTGAAAGCGCTATTGCGATTAAAATATCAGTGCGATATAAATCTGAAATTGTCAGTTCACTGTTGCATTCGCAGCTTAAACAAGATCATTACAGATTGGTATTCTTTTTAGAGTATTTATTTATCAAAGCCGAACCTCAATTCACTGATCTCTGTAAATCACTTAACTATAGTCCAAAATATAAGAACCGCCGCCCTTAAACAAAAGATAAGACCGAAACACCGCCCTGACTAGTCCACAAATATGCACACGGAACATTCTCCAATAAGATATAACGGATAAGGGGAAAGTTATAAAGTATGAAGTAAATAAGTCCCGAGACTCGATAAATCATTGTTGAGAAAGGCCTAGGGACGGTAAGCTTGTCTTAAAATAATGTTGTCAAGATGTAGGCAAGTTTAACAAAGGGGAAGGCGGGCCCGGCTTTGATAGCATCCAGTCAATATTTTTTAAAGCTTCTGTCTGGCCCAAGGTCCCAGTAATGCTATATTTTAGCATGCTTGAAGGTTTAGGTTGAGAGTGAGGACCATCTAGACAAAAAGGAGGGTAGACAGAAATTTAGAGCCCTTTTTCAGGTACCTTTCGGTGCTGACAAAATTCGAAACTCGCTTGTAACAGGACATCACGTATTCGCTGTTTTTAACCTTTTGACGACCAACCGACAACCGGCTGTTATCGTCTTTCTATTGGGTCTCAAATCACGTGTGTTCGAAGGATTAAATATACCTAACCTATTGCTCGATAAATGTTATTATTCTGTGTCCGATTTTATGCATGATGAGTTCAAATAACTTCTTCTTTTTTCTTTCTTTGAATTTTGTATCTTAATAAATAACAACTTGTCTAGTTTATAAGAAAACTTAATTTTTGCATGCCGAAAGGCAGAATGTATAAGGCTTCATATCGAATTGTACCACCTCAATGTATTACCTACATTCTAAGCAAATAAATAAATCTATTCTATTCTATATTAGAACCACGTCGCAAACATGACGCCTGATACTTTGTTACATAAATACAACTTAATTTTGGGAACCATTGGGTCTTTTTATATGTAACATTAAAATGAGCAAGAACATGAAAGCAGCCAGGAGAGGACAGGCGAGAGGTGGTTAATTAGTTAATGGTTCAACATCCGGCTTCTAAAAGAGGTTTTAATCATCTATATTTTATTAATTTAATTCTATTCGAGTTTCCGTCACTTAATACGAACTTTGGCTAAGTTTACTGTTATCGTACTGCAACTGTCAAATTGGAGTGATAAAATAGAGATGGTGTATAGCTAATCTAAAAAAAACAATTATATTATAAGTAAAAAAGGTGTAGATAGGTTACCCAAACGAAATTCTATCTCCAAAAACGGCACACTAACGCACACATACATTGCACGTCAAAGTAGGACGACATGATTGAAGTAGTGCGAGTGAAAAAGAGATAAACTTCAAATGTTAACGCGATACTCTGTATCGTGTTTGCCAATTGGCAAACTTTTAATGTGCCACTTTTTGACTGCATATAACCATATCTACACTTTTTTTACTTATAACATCATTGAAAAAAAAACGGTTTATATTGGCCTGAGTGATTTTGCGTATTCATTGGTCTACTATCACCTAGCGACAAAATTGTTCAATTAAAATAAAGTATATATTTTTGAGCTTCAACTCTCATCGGCAAGACTTAAAATAAGTCTTCTACCTTACGTTTAATTTTAAAACGATTCTAGATTTTCTTAAAAAACTCAAAGACTGCAGGGATCATTCTAATTGAGATCTCTTCACAGTTTTTTAATTAAATTATTTCTGTTAAATAAGAAAATATTCTATTTTTCTCTGGAATTTCGTACCTAATACCAATTTTGATAAATTAATACTTCAAAGCATTAAAAATAAAGTTGAAAAGAAGCTGGGAAAAAAAGATAATGGATTCCTTCTTAATTAACTTTCATATGCGTTTCTTTTATGTTATCTTTCGGACTTGTTTGTTTTAGGAATTATAAAAATATTACACGTGCAGTAAAAGTTGTCTACGTAAAAATAATAATAATACCAGCCTATAACTGTCCCACTGCAGGGCAAAGGCCTCTTCTCATACAGAGAAGGCACGAGCATTGATCACCACGCTTGCTCAAGACGGGTTGGCGATTTCGGACTTATATTAACTACAAGTCCAGGTTTCCTCACGATGTTTTCCTTCACCGATGTCTGTGATGTCTAAGATAAACTTTAGAAAGTACATATGAATTGAAAAAGTCACATTGGTACTTGCCCGGATTCGAACCCACAACCTCTTGCATGAGAGGCGGGCGCCTTAACCACTAGGCCATCACGACATCTATTCGAATATTATGTGAGTAACGAATCTATCGATATTTCGTTAAATGTCGTGATGGACCATGTTTAAGGCACCTGTCTTTTATATTAGAGGATTTGGGTCTGAATTCGGGCAATTATCAATGTGGCATTTTCCATTTTTTTTGTTTTTAACGGTTTCGGCCAGAATTATTTACATTATTTTATATAACACAAAACAAAACAAATAACAGCCAAATATATCACAGAATGTGACTGACTGCCTATCTTATTGTTTACACTATCAACCCCTGAACCAAAGTTAGGAACAGAGTAAGCTTGATATCAAAGAACATAGACTACTATTTAACCGATATTCAAGTTGTCGAAGTTTCTAGTGAACCTAGCAATATTATTAATCAACCTCTATAGTCATCTAAGTTTCTAATAACTTATTAATATTTGAGTTCGTACTCATACGGTACAGTTACTAGTAACAAGGCCATATTGGCCTGAGAACATTGGGGACCACAAATTGGCAATTGTGGTGTAACTGTAAAACGCCGAAAAGGAAGACTACATGTAAAGATTTTATTCTCTAAGTACCAATAATAATAATAAATTAAAGCTACTAAATTTTATATTTTTAAATGTTTTTTTTTATAAATTAATATTTAAAAATGTATTTTTTATGTTTTATAAGTCAATAAAGGAGATAATAATAATAAATACATTTATTTACCATCACAAATTACATGCTTACATCGAAAAATACATCAATAGGGCAAAAACAGAGGAGTAATTTGTGAGGGATTTGGAGTCTAAACTAGGCCTAGGCCTATCTTAGAGCTCCGAGGTCCCCCCCCCACAAACCATTATTAAGCCTTTTTATTCAGTAAAGTGCAGAAGGAAATTAATGTACGTTACAAATAAAGAAGAAAAATTAAAAACGAAAGACATGAGATAATAAATATTGAATTCGTACATTTAAGGCCCCCCAAGCCAAGAGAGCGAACTAGTTGGTGGGCGTGGTTAAAATGTATGCTGTCTCATTTGCAATCGTGCGAAAACGAGATGGCGCCAGTAAAGAGCAGTCAAGAGATAGTGCGCGCTATACTGGCTACGCGCACACGCCGCCGCGTCCGCTGCTGCTGTGTGCGCGTAGATATATACATACACAAGCATGCATTATTTGTTTTCAGAATGTTGTGTTGAGTTGATACTAATATCATTTTCAATTCAGGGCTTTTGATAAAATTTATGTGACGTTACCTAAGTACAAGCACACAAATACGATGCTAGATTGTGTTGTGTAAGCAGTTGTAGGTACTTACTATTACTATTAGGTACCAGGCGTCCGTCACTCGCTCAAGGCCACGCGTTTTATGCCTACCGCTTCGCGTACCGTCGACGGTACAACGAACACCGGGCTGTCGCGCGCCCGGCTGAGTGCTCGCGCGTCACGCACATGTACAGTGCTGACTATCAAAATGCCGAAACCACGTAATTATTGCGTGATTATTGTGCAAATCCCCTGTTTCCCAATTCTCCTGTTTCCCTTTTGATTATTTATTAAAATTATTCACGCGGTTTTGGATATTTTCGACACTAAAATATAATAATCGGGAATTCAAGGAACGAATAATATGCATCATCCATTTTATTATGAGAAAAAATATTTGATCAACAAATAAAAAAATAATTGTTTTTCTAAAACATTCGTTTTATAACCATTATCATCATACGTATAACCCTAGCACAATTTGCTGGACGACACGCACACACGTTAGTCGCGCGGCGGGCAAAAGAATCTCATCTCTCTTTGTGCGTACTTATGGTACATTTCTCCTCGCTGCACACAGCTGGTATTATTATTATGATTTTGTAGGCTATTATAGCGTAGGTATTTTCATTTTTGTATTTGAGTGAAGTATCTGTTACGTAGTAACTAGGTATTTATTAATCTGTGCTATTACGTACTAGCTATTACGTAACGAGAATTTACAAGACATCCGCATCCTACTAATACTACTTCCTACCAATATTATAAATGTGAAAGTTTGTATGGATGTACGGATGTTTATTACTCTTATACGCAAAATCTACTGAACCGATTGCGATAAAACTTGTTGTAGATAGCGGAGTTACCTGGGTTAGGACATATGCTACTTTTAGTTGTAACGACTGTGTATGTTATTCATTATCATATATAGATATATGATAATGAATAACATACACAATGATATAATTTGTGTATATTTACCTAACGTTGGAGACTAGAGTCTCCAATGTTAGGTAAATATACACAAATTACTTATTCCAAATAACATTTTTTTAATGTATTTTAGTGTTGTCTCGAAATTTCGGGACAGATGTCTCGGAAAAAAATGTAGTCCTAGGGAATTCTCCGTTTCTTGTCTCTGTTCTTCGAAGTTTAGGCAAATAGGCACGACACGACCTATTCCTATCACACTAATGATCTATCATCATAAAACCGCCAAAAGAGCATTTCTTAATTTTTTTTATATACTAAATGTAAACATTCTTAGTACTTTTTTTTTTTTGGTGAGTGGGAAATCATCCAATGTCTGCTCCCGTCCTGGGTGCGGCTGGAGGGCGTGTCAGACTCTTACTGACTAAAACCCACTCAAGTTCCTTCGATTGCCCTTTATGTTCCAGGGTCACGGTAACTATTATACACATTCCGCAACCCGGGAACATTCTTTGTACTTATGTCTTTTATACGAATTTTTTTTTGAATAATTTAAAATAAGTAGGTACCTTTGTTTTATAACATAAAATACGTTCAGATTTTCTAAAATTATAGGGTAATTGATTTGTAGGTATACATCCATATACATTTTTACATAAACAGACATACCAAAATTGTTTACTTTTAGTTATAATACCTAAACCGATGGAATATAGTAGACCTAATTCAAATATGATGATGGATTGAACCAAAGTAAACAAACCCGATAACCTCTAAAATATCTAAACATTATTAAACATAAAGTTACAATGCATATCTACCTATAACACTCACAGACCTTATGCCACTTTATTTTGAGCATAACTTATGCCTCATACAACAGGTAGGTATGGTAGGTACCTAATTAGTTAAGTTTGTTATAAAATATAAACAAACCCAATGAGCAAACTGCAAGATGACCCACTGACCCTGACCTTACCTATGGACGAATTACTATATTCTAATAACTAGCTGTCCCCTGCGGTTTTACCCGCATTTTTTGTTACTGTTCCGCTCCCGTGGGTCGTAGCGTGACGGTATATAGCCTATAGCATTCCTCGATAAATGGGCTATCTAACACTGAAAGAATTTTTCAAATCGGACCAGTAGTTCCAGAGATTACCCCCTACATACAAACTTACAAACCTACAAACTTACAAATTTTATCTCTTTATAATATTATTATTTTCATTTAATTATGATTACATATTCAATACATTTTTAAATATTATTATAAAAATATAAAACATTTAAAAATATAAAAAATAGTAGCCCACCGGCATCGGGAACAGGGTCCAAGCTACCGGTGGTCAGGGCTCTAGAGAGAGGAACCTCCGGACAATACGCGCCGTGTCCAGGAGTACCGCCTTCTGCATCAGACCCTTGACCCAGCTGCCTAGCGAGAGCCTCCTCAGATGTTGGTCGAGGCTCTTCGCGATTATGCCATTGGCCGTCACAACTATCGGCACAATGACTGCTGAATCCACATGCCACATGTCGACAACCTCGCGAGCCAAGTCAAGATACTTTGCTTGCTTATCTTTTTCGGCTTTCACGAGGTTCTCGTCATGCGGGACAGCAATATCAACAATCACTGCGCGACGTTCTAATCGATCTATCACCACTATGTCAGGCTTGTTAGCAACAACAGTCCTGTCGGTAATGATAGATCGATCCCAGTACAATGTGACATGGTCATTCTCAAGAACTGGGTCGGGCACATACCTATAGTACGGTACTTCTGCTTTCACAAGATTGTATTTCAAAGCAAGTTGCTGATGAATAATCCTGGCTACAAGGTTGTGTCTGTGCAAATAGTCTCCGTTAGCCAGACTAGAACACCTATATTATTATTATTATTATATTATTATAGTATAGAAGTATAGATAATAATAATTATTTATTACTTATTGATATTTTTTACGGCTGTTCAACTTTATAGTAAGTGGGTATAAGAGCTAGGTACGGAACATGAAACCAAACTGAATTTTGAGCCCTCCGCTCGCACGATAGCGGCGCTAGCGCATGCCCCTTCCCCGCGCTACCCGCACGCAGTACTAAAAATGAGTGAGCAACAAGATGATTTGTAGCAAAAACACTCCCGGGAAATTTCGTAAATATCTTTATGTGCCTAGTGTGTTTGTATTAAAATGCTTAGATAAATACTTTCAAAGTAATGTTATTTGAATTTTCAAGAGGTTAAACTAGGCATCTGCGGAAGCAGTTTTGAATTTTTCGTATTTTTTTAATACTTTATTTGCGCTTAAAGTTTCGCTAAAATTTGCTTGAAAACTCGAATGTTTAGTGGCTTGTAACTTTCGAACCAAGTTTTTTTTTAGAATTCTGGCTCCGTACACGCGTAGTTAATGACAAAACTAATTGATATTATCCTGTTTTTCTTAAATACAACCATAAATAGAGGCGTAATCAGCTGTCGCCGTTTGTATGGAAGAATGACCGGCTTGAGCAGCCTTAATTGAGACGCGAATGTTTTGTTAGAATGTAGCTGAAGGAAGATGAGGTGTTGAAGTGTGTGTGTATGTGTATTTTGTTTTGTGAGTGTGTGGTTGTTTGAATGAGGATGGGTCAGGTGAGAGCTTAGTGGAGTCGAACTATGAAGTGAGAAGAATGACGCCTGTGTTCGCTATCTTAACTTACTAAATATGTCAAAGTTTTAAGTTTTTATGTGTGTGTGTTAGTGTGCGGGTGTGTGTATGTATGTGTGTGGACTTTACTTACTCTTTCACGCAAAAAGTACTGAACAAAACTTTTCAGTAATATAACCTCAGAACAACATACAGATACTTCATAACGTCACGCTATGGCCTACAGGAGCGGAGCAATAATCAAAAACATAATTATGCGGGTGAAGCCACGGGGGACTTCTAGTAATAAATAAATCTGAGCTGCTACTAGCTAAGAGGCTTATTTATCATCATTAGTAGTTCTGATGAGTTCAAGAATTGCAACCGGGTACGGACCAATATGACTAATCTTATTTCTTAAGTTCTTTTTAAGATTATCTACTCAGCACTGACATTTGCAGGAAAATCTTGTTACGAAAAATCATATCACAGCCATTAGTACACAATGAAAAATACACAAATATTTATTTAACCTTACGAAGACCCAGCGACAGCCGGCTATCGCACTGCTATTGTCTTTCTATTGTGTCTCGTGTGTTTCAAGGTTTAAATAAAGCGTTTAATTTGTTTAAGTATTTAAAAAATATCCGCTCACTACCCACCACAATTATAACCGCTGAGACACTCTCAACTTCTTCCCTTACCCAACAATCTCCAGAAAACAATCATCTCCCTAGCCTTCTCCCAATCGTGTTGGGGTCGGCTGCCAGCCTAACCGGATTCAGCTGGATACCGGTGTTTTACGTGGAGCGACTGCCTACTTGACCTCCACAACCCAGTAACTAGGCGACACGATACCTCTTGGTTAGCCTGGTCATAGTTTCTGGCTAACCAGTAACGACTGTCAAAGTTCTACGAATGACAACCGGGACCAACAGCTTTACGTGCTTTCCGAGGCACGGGAAGTCAGTGATGTCTAAGATAAACTTTAGAAAGTACATATGAATTGAAAAAGTCACATTGGTACTTGCCCGGATTCGAACGCACAACCTCTTACACGAGAGGCGGGCGCCTTATCCACTGGGCCATCACGACACCCCACACGAATCTCCAGAAAACAATCAGCAAACAAAACAAAACAAAAGAAAAACAATAACTCAGCAAGTCAACACACACCTAAAATATCTCTTCTAATCTGATAAAGGACCAAGATTCGATGACATCACCCTTTTGAGGACAAAACAACATGTTGGTACAAGTAAACACATCACGCCCCATTAACTCTCATTATACGTGTAATTAAACACGAAAGACAAATAAGATTGTGTTGCTCTTAAAAGATTCGCCAAATAAAATAAAAGATCTTGAGAAAATTGCGTAGTGAATTGAAGTTTTCGTATGTGTGTTTGTTGTATTATGAGATGATGTTAGATGAATTCGTTTCTAGATTTTGAGATTCTTTTAAAAAAGTAATGTTGTTTTGAGGGTAATGCGTTGAAAGCAGATTATATGATCAGGGTTTAGATGGTTTTATCGATTGTTCCATGAATGGTTAGGCAACAGAATCTTTTAACCATTAACTTTTCACCCAAAGAACGTTTGGCCCATGAACTGTTCGCCAACAGAACGATACGTCAGTGAATGTTTAGCCAACAGAATCTTTTGACAGAGAACGTTTCGCCCATGAACTTTTTCCTATACAGCTGCCACCCTCAACTATTGTTACCGGGTGAAACTGGTTGCAATCTGGACTTTAGGGCACCCGGACTCGGATAGGTTAGGTTAGAACTGGTTATTGGTTACTTCTTTATAAACTGGTTATCCATACTAATATTATAAACGGGAAAGTGTGTCTGTCTGTCTGTCTGTATGTTTGTCTTTCTTTCTTTCACGGCAAAACGGTGCGACGAATTGAAGTGATTATTTAAGTGGAGATAGTTGAAGCGATGGAGAGTAACATAGGCTACTTTTTGTCTCTTTCTAACGCGAGCGAAGCCGCGGGCAAAAGCTAGTTTCTTTATAAACCACCCAGAAGTAGGGCTCCGTCGACCCCGCCCACTCTACCTCCTCAGTTAAGCGCTACGCATATATACTCTTAGCATGTTAGCAAAAAGTTCATGGGCGAAACGTTCTCTGTCAAAAGATTCTGTTGGCTAAACATTCACTGACGTATCGTTCTGTTGGCGAACAGTTCATGGGCCAAAGGTTCTTTGGGTGAAAAGTTAATGGTTTAAAGATTCTGTTGCCTAACCGTTCATGGAACAATCGACTGTGGGTGAATCGTTTCAGAATCGGTTTTATCACCACTAATTTTATTTATCGTGGTCCAATAAAATACCTATAAAAATATTTTATAACCATTCATCATCGTTTGCTTAACCTTTTCTATGGGTCCGTTCCTTTAAAATATGTTACAAGTTAAGTAAATATCTAATTATTTTACAAATATTTATTATGATTTTGATTCTGACCCAAAAGCTAGTATACGTAAGAAGAAAAATATCTAATGTTGCAGAATTTAAATTTTAGAAGAAACGACTTTATTGAATCTGGCACAAGTTACCATTTGGCTGAGCTATTGACTAATGAGTCGTTTCCCAGGATCGATACCCAAATATTTATATTGTTTAATAGTTCATATTATTATAGATATTCTATGGTAGATATTCCATGTTTGTGTTTGTAAACACTCTAACAATTTCGTAGAAATTTCTTTGCCGGTATAAATACACTTGCCTTTGCCCGCGTGGACATTGAAATATATCCACCATTCACTAGCTACCCATTTACAGGTAGTATTCCCAAAAATCCTTTCATAGTGGGTACTTACTCTTTACAAAGAACACAGCCTCCAAGTCGCGAGTCTCTAGGACAAGTGGTTTAGGCTGTGCATTGATATACCCATCACCTAATCAGTCAGTTTACCATGGTGTTACAAATCTTTAAAAATATCCCGGCTTTTTTTTACTATAATAAGCATGGATTATACTTATAAACTTATCTCTTGAATCACTCTTTCTATTTAACACCTCATCAAAATCCGTTGCGTAGTTTTTAAGCATTTATAGGAATATAGGGACAGAGAAACGACTTTGTTTTATACTATGTAGTGATGATACATATAGCTAAAGTAAACTAAACTGTGCATTTATGCAACCTACCCGAAATTGTTATTATTATTATTATTATCGGAAGTGTCTTTATTTCTCAGCTCTTAGGCTGGTATTGACTACATTCACGGGCCGAAACCAAGTAAATGCAGCGTGAAGTGTATTAAGAGGAGGGTGTGATTTCCTCGTCTAACTGCATGAATTTTCTGACTATCCTGCATGTGTTTAAAATGGCAGCTTTCTGTAGATTTATGTATAAAGTATCTTCTAAATCGATTAATTTAAGGCTACGGAGTAGGTGGTTGGGAATAATTCCTGTGGTAGAAAGAACTATAGGGATAACATACACTTTATCTTGTCTCCAGATTCTCGCAATTTCTTCTTTAAGTTCAGCGTATTTGCTAATTTTTTCAGCAATTGTTTTTTGTAGATTGTGTGTGTTGGGAACTGCAATATCTATGAGAAAAGTGATTTTTCTTATTTTGTCTTGTAGGGTAAGGTCTGGTCTATTGAAATGGATGGTCCTATCTGTGAGTATGGCGCGGTCATAATATAATTTGTGTGTGTCATTTTCTAGGATTGTTTGTGGTGTGTAATTGTAGTAAGGAGTGTTAGTATTTTGTATGAGATTGTGTTTGAGTGCTAGTTTCTGGTGAATGATGTTTGCAATCTGGTTGTGTCTGTGGGTATAGTCTGATTGTGTGAGGGTTGTGCACGCTCCGGTTATATGTTGTATGGTTTCCGATTGGATGTGGCACCTGCGGCATTTATCGTTTGTGATAGTAGGGTCTTTGATGATATATTTTCGGTAATTCTTAGTGTTTATGATTTGGTCTTGTATGGCTATGATAAAGCCTTCAGTTTCTGGGAAGAGGTTTCCTATTTTAAGCCACTTATTAGATGCTATTGTGTTTATATGGGATTGTTCTAAATCATGAGGATGCCTACCATGAAGAACTTTCTTTTTCCAATTTTCTATTTTAAGTTTCTGTGGGTCAATGGTGGATGTGTCTTGAGTGATTTGTTCTTGTAAGTTAAGCGGGGTATAATTTAAATCATTTATTGTAATAGCTTTATGTATGGCACTAGTTCGAGCTTTTGTTTGGAAAAATGTTTTGAGCCTGATGATTTGCTTTTGCCAAAGGTGATGGATGTCAATTAGGCCTCTCCCTCCATTGTGTCTTTTAATGGTGAGCCTCTCGATTGCAGATTTAGGGTGTAGGTGGTTGTGCTTAGTGAGTGTTGTGCGGGTGGTTCTTTCTATCTGCTCGATGTCAGTTTTTGACCATTTTATAACTCCAAATGAGTAGGTCAATATCGGTATGGCAAACGTATTCAAGGCTTTAATAAGATGTTTTCCGGATAACTGTGTTTTGCAGATTGCGTTTATTCTCCTCCGGTATTCTGTATTTAATGTCTGTTTAAGTGCTGTGTGGTCAAGTCCTCTAAGTTGCTTATATCCTAGATATTTGTATAGTTCTGTTGGTTCCATTGCGGTTATTGTGTCGGTGTTGCTAACATCATAGTTTCCGGGTTTTATTTTACCTTTTATTATATGCAAAGTCCTACACTTATCTAGCTCAAATTTCATATTAATGTCTTGACTAAATGTTGTTGTTAATTCTACAAGAGTTTTCATATCTTTTTCAGATTTAGCGTATAATTTAATATCATCCATATATATGAGATGTGAGATAATTGTTTCTTCGGTATTATGCTTAAAATTGTATCCAGCCAGGGAACGGTTGAGTAAATAAGACAAGGGGTTTAGGGCGAGACAGAACCAGAGGGGGCTCAGGGAATCACCTTGATATATACCTTTCTTAATATGAATCTGTCGGGTGGTTATCTGGGTATTAAAATGGGTCTTAAGTTGAAGTGTAGTTTTCCAGTGTGTCATTATAATGCGTAAAAAATCTATTATTTTAGGATTTATTTTGTATATTTCTAAGATTTATTATTATTATTATTATTATTTGTAGACAGGCAGGCAGTTGAAACAACTGATAATGCCCGCATCCTGTTAATTTTAACTAGTTCATTTTTTGCAGTTGATTATAGTTACTTGTTTGTTTCAATCAAGTTTGAATCTAATGCTTTAGATGTAAAGTTGAAATCTAATAAAAAGTAATTGCCACAATGAAGTAGCTGCTTGAACTAGGAGTGCTAAATAGAGACCCGTATATCGCATAGTCCTTCAAACACACGTAATATGAGACACGATAGAAAGACAATAGCAGCCCGACAGCCGGCCGTCGGTTGGTCGTCAAGGGGTGAAATAAGTAGCGTTTATTAATATAGGCTTGAATGCACAGAAATTAGTCTTTAAAAATCCCGCCTAAAGTTTTAACCGCTGTAATTAAAATCTAATTAATTTCAAACCGCTTAACTTACCTAAAAACTTCAGCCTAAACATATTTTTACCTTAATTTAAAATTCAAAATTTATTAAATTGTTCAAAATTAAAAAAACGAAATTACTAAATCAAAGCCAATGCATGGCATTTAAAAAACTCCTCCACATCGTTGTCAAAAATGCATCAAATTAAACATTATACGGTGCGTTAACAAACCCCCAAGAAGAAAAAAATCTCACTGCACTGCAGAGTTCCATAAAGCAGGATAAAGTGTTCAAAGTTTAAACTCCCTCACCTATCTCAGTGAGTATGCAAAGTGAATATTTAAGGGCACCGAGGGTTTGCAGCTGCAAGCCGTGATAAAACTGAACAAGACGCTCGTAATTCTGATACTTAAGTGTTTTGCTCGGTAAAGAATAAGAATTGGTTGCTTCAAAGAGCTTGGGACAAGTGTACAATGGTTGAGTTTTGAGTATGGTGGTGTGTGATGGGATGTAATACAAAAATAAATAAGTCTAAGAACCAAACTATGTAAAAACAAGAGTCGCCTTGAAATACTAAAAACAGAAAAAATATTTAAGTTTAAAGTTGACGGCTTTAAATTTAGGAAGTTGACGGTTTCCGTTCTATTTGTTGTTTTACGTGGCCATCGACTTTTGGTGGTATTTATATGTTTTTGAAGGCAGCTCTTATTTTTTCAGTCGTTTTACATTTTTTAACTAAGAACCTCATTTTTTTAATCTCGGAAAATAGTTATAACCTCCCAAATATATCGAATACTTTTCAGAAAGCTGAATCAAAATTGGCTTACTCTAATGCGAGATAATCGAGAATAAACATACATACAAGACAAACTGAGAACCTCCTTTTTTGAAGCAGGGTTAAAAAGTGTTGCATGCAGTCTCATACAGCTTTGTTATTTATTATCGTTAATTAATTACTACGATCATAAACCAATTATAGCGTTCATTTAAAAGTCACAGTAATAAATAATTATTTTATACACCAATAGCTGTTTTCAGCCTCTCTATTTTCATACATACTTTCATCCCATATTTACCACGTTAAACAGGCCCCACATCGGGCGTATACGTATTTATATCTCTGTAAATGTGGCGCTACATTTGCAACGCTACACATTTATTGCACACGTACAATTACTTTTGCGGGCCCGCACACTAAGGACACATTTATTGCGGGCGTACACAATGCATTTGTAGCAAACATTGCTGCGAAACAATTGTGGCGAGGTAAATGTTTGATGCATGTTGCATATTGCGCCGACATTCGGCCAGGTTAATGAGTTGAATTTCCAATAATAATTGCTTCTTAGTGCGCCTCTACGTCACAAAAAAGCCGCTGCACAGAAAACACTCTACCTCAAAGCTTCTCTCTTCCTTAAATTCTATAAAAAAAGTTCGTCCAAGCAGCTACTTTGTGCCTGTTTGCGAGAATACAAAAACTACTGAACGAGTTTTCTGGTCATTTTTACCAAAATACAGAGCGTAAGTAATGTTTCAGTGAAAAAAAGGCCAAATGTTTTTTTTAATACTTTGTAAAGCCGCAGACGAAAAAAGGTAATATGTAAACTTGTCATACACAATAAACCGATATAAACAGACAATTATGTCTATCAGAAGTTCCAAATATCTCGATCCTTGGCAGTTCATGTTTTGTCAACAACATGTTATTATTAAATGCTAAGCGATTTTATTGATCTAAGTTGCATACAAGGAGAATAGAGTGAACGCTTAGAATAAATTGAAACATGTTTGTACTTAGTAAAACTTTAATTTGGTTCATTCGTTTTGTGTCGGAGATTTTATTTTGATGGTTGGTGATGAAACATGTTTAGGTGGGATACTAACTACTGTCTTGGCCTGGCTCCATGGCGCACATTTTATGGTATTCTTAATTATCTCTCCTACGATGGTTTTAAAAGATTCCTTACTTTCAAATAAACACCGCTTTCTGTCAGTTCGCCCGTTTTAGAGCTACAGTGCCACATACTGACAGACAGAAACAGAGACAGACAAACAAAAACACAAACAGACACACAGACACATAGCGGTCTAGGTCTAGTTTTACATCAAGGGGGTACTACTGAACTGCGCGGCCCCTACCAAGCGGCACTTTGCCATCGTATGCTGCGCCGTGTCCCCCCGACAGTCGATGCAGTGGTGACACCAGAGCGTACGGCTCCCTGTTAATGCGATACAGGTACCTCCCGAAGCAGCCATACCCCGAAAGCACCTGCGTCACCCGAAACGTCAGGGAGCTGTGCCGTCTCCCGAGCAAATCCCCGAGCACTGGTCGGTAAGCCTCCATGGTACCTAATTAATTAACCCTGAGTCAACCAACCATCCCAAACGTATTATCACCCTATTTATACACACATAAGAAAATATTGCAGAAAGTTCGCTTACCTTTGCTCAACAACACAGTTCTAAGAATCCAGTCTACTGAGGTAATTACATATTTCTAATTAATTCCCTCATAATAATTATCCTTTATAAATCCTACCGCACAGGAACAACCTTTTTGCGTCGCTAACTACCCTTCATGTACCGTGTGCAAAAGAACAAGGATAACAGGTTCCTGGCTGCAAATAATAAATATTTTTTAGATTTTTATTTAGCGTGTACTTAGGTGGTTAGTTTTTTATTTAACTTCTTTTAAAATTTTATATGAAAATTGCCAGTTTCAGTATGCCTATATATAAAAAGGTTTGAAGAGTGCCTTTCAAACAAGTTAAATACTTCTACTTCTATGTAGGAATGATACGCCTGTGGATGTAATTGATTATGTAAGGGGCAGTTTCTACATAAAAAGTTGATTTATTGACTCCCAAAATCCAGTTCCTGAATAACACGATACTGAATTTAAAAAATTAACTTACGACAAAGAAGGTCAAAAGTAACGTTTTAAATTTTCTTATACGTAAAACTCCGATATTACGTAAACCGTTTTGTCGACAGTACATTACTCACATTGCATGCTGATTAAAAAAAGGCAAGACGGTGCTCTAATTAGCCCGTATGCTCTAAAGAACATTTGTTTGCAAAGATTTATTAGTAGATATATCGAATTAGCAGCGAAGGTAAGGCTGTAGGAAATGGTAAATGTTCTCTGGCCATTAAGATTGCATCAATTAATGTTTTCCACTGAACCGTCACAGTTTTATTTAGTTTCGCTTTATGTCTTTGTTTTTCGGTGATTAGGAAGTTTTATGAGGATGTCTTGTTTGTTTATTTGTGTTGATGTTAATAAATGTCAAGTTATCTACTTCCGTTTTTTTACACAAGTTTGCTCGCGATTTCGATCGCGTTGATGACTGTTTTTGCATACGGATTGAAATGATTCAGCAACCGTTCTCAAATGAGAGTATTTTCAACATCAGCCGGAATCAGTTCTCGATATTGCAGAGCATTATCATTATCTACACAAAATGAAATATTATGAAGTAGTTAAATGGTTTGGTTTTTAATCCATTCATTTATTTCTTAACACATATTCAATACATTTTTAAATATTATTATAAAAAATATAAAACCTTTAAAAATATAAAAAATAGTAGCCCACCGGCATCGGGAACAGGGTCCAAGCTACCGGTGGTCAGGGCTCCAGAAAGAGGAACCTCCGAACAATACGCGCTGTGTCCAGGAGTACCGCCTTCTGTATCAGACCCTTGACCCAGCTATTACTGTAACTACTGGTCTAATATAACCCTTCGAACACACGTGATTTGAGACACAATAGAAAGACAAAGCAGCCCGACAGCCGGCCCGGCTGTCGCTTGGTTGTCGAAAGGTTAAACATTTTTTTTGTGTTCGTAACCCATTTGTTGAAGAAGGCTATTTAACATCACGCTAAAATTTACGGGAGCAGAGTAGTAACCAAAGATACGGGTAAAACCGCGGGAGATAACTAGTTACTTATATATAAGTAAATTCCTGTTAATAAGACACGTACTTACGTAATACACTGAAAAAAATATTCGGTCCTATTACGAATTTTTGTTGATTTTACCAAACTTCTTAAGTTGGCGACTGTAATGTGACTTCTCTATGATATAAAACCTCGTAGAAGCTAATAAAAGAATAAACGAGAAAATATCTTCAACCTCGTGGTTGGTTAATGGTCTAATAGCAAAAAGTTTGAACTACATCTAGAAAAAATACGCTCTTTAGTTCAGGCATCAAATGCAGAAGGCGGTTGTCCTGAATGAGGCACGCGTTGTGACGAAGTTCCTCTCTTTAAGTCCTCGTTGCGGATGGAGTACGATTTTTATTCTTACACATATTTTATTTATCTAATTAATATTTTGACTAGCTGTCCCCCGCGGTTTCACCCGCGTTATATCAGATTTTTGGTTATTAAAAAAGAAGATAAAAAGTATTCTATGTCCGTCCCTCGGTCCTGGGCTAACTCCCCACCAATTTTCAGCCAAATCGGTTTGGCCGTTCTTGAGTTATAAAATGTGTAACTAACACGACTTTCTTTTATATATATTGATTTTATTATTTATTATTTATCAGTAAAAATAAGGAATGTTGCATAATTTCTCTCGTACTACGGTTTTTTTATTAAATTAGTTGGTTCTATTTATGTTAGTGCCTAAGGCTATTTTGTAAGTAGCTTTGATTGAAATAGACTAAATATCATAAACTTGGCAAAAGATAAAGTTCTTTAAAGTGTCTATTCTCAAGTTTAACTTTCAATCTAATCAAAACACAGTAAAACTTCAAAGAAAAATAATTCAAACCGCTTTCTCTCGGCGAGCATAATTATCTCCTATTCATCACTCCTAACGTACTTTTTAAAATGAATTCCGACCGAAACTATTCAAAAACTAAAAGGCGAGACGTACTCGTAGGTACGAACTACGCTCCGTAAGTTAATCATTGCAGCGGTTAAAATTCTATTAACCGCTGAAAGTTTTCAAACCGAATTTTTAATAAGAAAGCTGAAACGTCCAAGTTCTACCAACTACGGAGCGTCGGTTGTTCATTTTCACTATGAATTCTTTCAGGATTTACGGGTGTTATATTGTAAAGTTTTGTATCTAAGTTTATTGTCGACGTGATTTAGAGGTATATTAAATGGTCGAGGACACGTTTCTTTTTCTCATTTTGAGGAAAATGCGATATTTTAGTACTATTGTGTCACCAACAATGATATTATAAGTAAAAAGGTGTAGATGGGTTACCCAAACGAAATTCTATCTTCAAAGACGGCACACTAACACATACATTACACGTCAAAGTAGGATGACATGATTGAAGTAGTGCGAGTGAAAAAGAGATAAGCGTCAAATGTCAACTCAGTATCATGTTTGTCAATTGGC
Organism: Athetis lepigone; assembly: GCA_033675125.1. Lineage (NCBI taxonomy): Eukaryota > Metazoa > Arthropoda > Insecta > Lepidoptera > Noctuidae > Athetis > Athetis lepigone. The sequence goes on from CM066231.1 coordinate 16,666,355, forward strand.
AAACTTTTAATGTGCCACTTTTTGACTGCATATAACCTATCTACACTTTTTTACTTATAACATCATTGGTCACCAATATCATTGGTGTTTTTACCAAACATATAGATAACCTCTATATATTATACCTACTCCAAGTCAAAACGTTTTTTACACACAAGTGGAAATAATATTATTAGATGCACCCCAGCATCTGAAGAAACGCTAGCAGTCTCTCGTAGGATAACTAAACTTTGCTTACCTCTGTGCAGTTGAAAACCAGTGCACTAATTTACGTCAGCCAAAATAGTCGAGTTGCGCAATAGTTCTGATAGCACGGTCCCGGAACATAAAAGATCAACCGAAGAAACAAGGGTAAGGTTTAAGTCAGTAAAAGTCTGACACTCCCTCCCGCCCTTTCCAGGGCGGAAGAAGTCATTTAATGATTGGGAAATCGAAAAAAAAAAACAGCCAAAATAGCCAAAATATTTACTCGAGATGCCATACAAATATTTGCAACTTCAAGTTGGTAATAGTGTACAGTAAATTCATTGAAAATTGATCGTAATCGGAACAGTACTTTTGGTGAGTGGGAAATCATCAAAACTGCCTAAGAATATAATATCGTATATAATGGTGGAAGATGGTCGGACCTTGTGTATCTGTGTGATGTATACCTTTTTTAATAATTTAACCTTCCGATGACCTAGCGACAGCCGGCTGTCGCGCTGCTATTGTCTTTCTATTGTGTTTCGATCGTGTGTGTTTGAAGGTTTATTAGAAAATTTAGAACTTTGTACTCTTTACAATTTTGGTGTAAAATTACCTCCGCGATGTTACATAATATAGTCTTGAAATTTAGATAGCTATAATAACTATCAACTATTTACATTTCATTAACAATATACCTCAACAGAATTCCTTTACATAATTAAATTAAATTGCCTATTATATAACCAGTAGGCCTCCATTTTATTATTTGCAATCCCACTTTTATTTTTTGTACGGCGTTTAAAAATACAAAAACAGTAGAATTTACTCTGGCATTGATATAAATAAAATTTTATATTGTTTGGTCAGCGTAGGCGGGTTACAAGCGGCTCGCCATTGACGTACACGTATAAAACATTAATGTGGCAAATATGATGTGGGTGTAGAGTCCGCCTTATACTAACAGTCCAGGAGCTAGTGGTGTTTAGTCTTAAAGAAAGTTTTATGAAGACAGTGGTGCCGATTTTCTTATTCACAAACTGAACTAAATTTAATATAAATGCATCTTCCTCGTTCCATTTCTTAAAGAAAAGAACAGAAGATAAAATATTAGTTAAGTCCTGTCAAATTAAGACACGTCTAGATAATTTAGACGCGATTAAAAATATGGTGACTAAAAATAACGTCGATTTACTTCAGGCGCTGTCTAATTAAAAAAAGATTGCTGATAAATATTTAATTGTGTTTAATTCGTCAATCTGTATAGGAAATATATGCAAGTTGTAACTCTCAGTACCCTAAATAACCTTAATTCGAGGCCTCTGGCACCTCAGATGACTTAGTGGTGTCGACCAATTAACATCAGGTAAGCTGTAAGTTTGTTTGACAACGAAAATCAATATTTAAAATCTCAAAATTACATCACAACGATAATAATCCTGCCTTATGTTAGAGAATACAATAATCGCTTTCTAGAATGTTCTTTAATAAGAATCCTTGAAGGTAAACTTAGAAATAAAACACCTCAGCTCCCAAATCAGACCATTACTCCCTAGCCCTTGTCACAACCTCCGGCCTCCCACCACGAGCGCGGGCGCCGCCATCCTTCCGCGCCGGGGACCTCTCGCCCCGCACCCTGGACTTCGGGTGCCTATATAAGCTGATGCAGACGCACGCTCGCCCTTATTCCTGCGCCGGCGACAACCAAGTTAAGTGGCTCCACTCATCATGACGGGAGTCACGTAGATCAGCACCTTAGAACCCACTATCTACCCCTGAGTCTTTATAATTCTAAATTCCTGTATTTTTCTTGTTACAATAAACCTTTGTAAACTTTTGTTGTCGAGTGTGAATTATCTCCATTACTCACCACCCCCTTTTCACGTTACACCCTTGAACACACTTTTACAACAGTTTCAGAAACCCTGAATGACGTAGGTGTATACCCAAAACAGTAACCTGCTACCAAAGTATAAGGAGAATGAGTTAATAATAGCGAGCCATAAATAAGACTCTCGGGACAGGACCATACGTTAATTTTACTAAGAAAATATTAACAGGGAATATTTTCGGAGTATCTATGTAACACGAAATCGTCAGCAAAAAGAAGGTAGAGGCTAATTAATTGTTTTTTGTGGTAGCTCTGGCAATGTTCATCAATATATTACGTGGACGGATATATGCCGCAGGCGGTATAAATTATAAATATATCGTTTCGCGTTCGTTCCTAAATAGGAAAATCAACCTGTAATTGGCCCACTACGGTTCAATGACCTCATTCAATATAGAGCAACCGCACACACATTGATCACCACATAAGGCATAAGGCTTTTTATGGGTCATTCTACTACCGTTATGGTGGTAAATCTAGATTTTGAAAATATGCAAAAATTTTAAAAGGGTGCTAAAAATTTTCGACGTACAGTTTTAGAGAATTCGGGTCCCCCTAGAAAATAAAGTCGGCCTGAAGGATTATAATGTACTAACGACCAACCGCAATCTAAAGTTTTCTTTACTATTATATGCATAGATGATATTTATAATAAACCTTCCTCTTGAATAAAATTAACATAGGGACATACAGCGGTAAGCAACCTTGTTTTATACCATGTAGTCATTAAAATATCAACAACAGAAAGGACGAAGAGACGAAACCGCGGATAAAAAAAAAACTTCTTCACAACAAAACTCTATAAGCACAGAAACGAATGAAAACCGCGTTACTTTATAACTGGGTAACATAAAAGCTGTATAAAAGTGTCGGTAATGACTAGCGGTTCTATTGGCACCAAATCCATTTATCTCTACTGCGATATTCATTACTCGGTGGCTCCGCTTTAAATTGTGCGTAAACATAATGATGGCTGGCTGTAACTGTCGGGCTATAGAAACAGCGAATTAATTTTATCCTTTTTTTAGCCCTGAAAAAAGGGGGTGTTAAAAATTTACTGTTTTATGTGTGTGTCTGTAGCACCATGATAGCTTTTAAATGCGTGAAATTATCTAGCATTGGTTTTTAGACATATTTATCAAAATCGGTTCATGTGTTTCGAAGTTATCAATTCATTTAAACTTTGCAATCACGATCTTACCTAAGAACTTCTTATGCGGGTTTTTTTAATTTAATTCTGATTATAATTTATTTAATTTTGGTTATCCGCCTTCTGCCTTTGTGCCAATGTCCACATCTGACTGTGAAATCGAATAATCCCATTTTATTGAAGCGCATTCTTTTCGCAGAATGGATGCAACAGTTTTCAGATTTTTATTCTACTTATCTTGTAGAAACTTTAATTTTCGTGTGCTCAAGCGCCTTGGATTAGCAATATAAGAATCAACCTTAACTGGTCACATTTTTAGAACCCAGTATGTTAACACATTTTTATCCGTGCTAGGCAACTAGGGTTGTAATTGCATCTTTGTGCATGGAGGTATGAGGAAATCGTGTTTTTTTTTACTCCTTTGTTGACGTTGTTTATTCTGATGCGAGATGCAAGTTTTCTTTTATTTCTCATCACTCTTCTTGTCTTGAAGTAGTAGTTGTTGGGAATAGCGTGGTGAGATTTTGGTTGTTCACTTACGTTTTATGAGCATGACTTATTTATTATTTGTTATCACTCGTTACGCAAATACATCCAAAAGCATAAAATTAGCAATTAAAATTTACCTACATTCAACACTTCCTATTATAATTCACGCTTCCCACTGCATATTAATGGCCCCAATAAGACCAAGCTTCACCAGTAGCGCGGCTTGCATTTAATTCCACCATTCTCGTGGGTTTTTATCTCCAACACCATATTATGGAATATTTTTATAGAAATAAAATGGTAAACTGACTGACTGTTGATATATCAACGCACAACCGTTGGTCCTAGAGACATGAAACTTGCAGGATGTGTTCTTTGTAAATATTAGATAACCATTAAGAATGGATTTTTGGAAATTTCAACCCCAAAAGGGGATGGAAGTGTCAAAACTCTTGCGAGCGTGTTAGTTTGTATGTCTCTTAGCTCTTGTTCTTAGCTGGTCTGTTGGTGTAGTAGTTATGACCCTGACTGCTAAGCCAGAAGTTGTGGAAGCCAAGACAAATATTTGTGTTATGGCATGGCGATAATCATACCCATCACACGAAGATAATGATGGTGTACGCAACACAAACATGTACTCCAGCATCAGTCCCTGATTACCTTCTAGGATTAAATCAGCTCCATATCTTTGAAAGTAATATTAATTTGTTCTGCGATTCATTTATGCAAGCACAATTTCATTTAGCTCTAACAGAAACCGGAAAGCGGATCAAAGACATGTTTCCATGACAGACATAAACACAGCGGACAGGTGAAAGTAAAATTAAAATAAATAAAATCAAAACATAAAAAAAAAACAAAAAAAGAATAAATAAAAGTTATTAAATACAAACAAAAAAAAAACAATCACATTCAAAAACTAAAAAAAATACTTAAATTCAGAAGTCGCTGGCTCCCGTTTCCGTTTGTTGTTTTGCATTGCCACCGACAACATCAAACTTAATAAGAATCACGTAATCTGAATTTATTTATTTATACATAAAAAATACCCATTGAATTGAAAACATAATCCTTTTTGATGTCGGTTAAAAAAATCTTTTAACAAAATGTGCTTTATTCCATTATTTCTACCCAGAAATACGAAACATTCATCAACCCACATACAAACTTTCGCGCGTTTATAATATCAGTAAGGAAGTTGGGATAACAAAACAAATGCATATAGAGCAGATATTAAGCTCTTCTCTGCTCTCCATTCAAAACCGACCCCCCAAAAATAAAGAATTCACAAAAGATATTCTCCTCTCCCCTTTCCAATAAAACCAGACCTTACCAACCATAAAACTTGCGATACATTATAAATCTCCGTTTTTACTTAAAACAGTAATACAAAAACTGCTATAAAAATATGATAGGGGTGTTATTACTTATCTCGGCTTCGTGTAGCCGGGTTCCCCGGGGGACCAGTAAATCAGAACCCTCTAGCAGACTTCAAAGATCACAGCAATCTTGGGAACCCGATATCTTTAGCTTGAGAAATTACTTCGCGTTGAAAAATGTTTATATTGTTTTTATTATGGACAGTTCCCAGGTAAAAGAGGAAGGTAGATGTTTCGATTTGTTTGGGTGATTTATTAATGGTTGCGGGTTTGTAGGTAAGTAGTAATGTAAGTTTTTAGGGTTATGTTCGTTCAAATAAAAAATTGGGCGTTTTGTTTCTATGTATACTCGGAATTTTAATTCGATTCCAGATTTGACAATTTCAGTGTTGCAACGTTATGACAAGTACTAAATAGTGACGTTGCGAAATTATTCGATATGGAAATGGAATATTTCCAGATCGATTCTTCTCGTTTATAATTTTACTCTCGTAAACTAAGTATATCAGGAAATTAAATATTTCTGAACCGATAATTTAATTTTGACGATTAATTAACGATCTGAGACTTTTCTTTTATAATAGTGTGTGAAATAAATAAGAAAATGTGATCATGAAGGAACATGACAAATAAAACAGATAGATGTATTATAGTAATAATTTATTTTATAAATTGTCGCCGTCATCGCTATCGCTATCGCTGTCACTTTCTGTAACATTTATTATAAATGTGTCTGTGATACACACACTGATTGTTTATCGATTTTTGTGTTCATCACTACACTATTATATGTGGTATCATTATTTCACAAAATGACAGTAGCTAATGTCAAATCTGGAATCGAATTAAAATTCCGAGTATAGTATGTCTGTCTGTTCAATGTCCTTCCCTCATTCCTTTCAAAACGAATACGTCAAAATTTTTGATTAACTTATAAACACGTGTCATGCTCATGTTATTACACTGGCACCCTTCCTTCAACTGGAACACAGCAAGGCAGCTTTGCGACAGAATTCAGGAGGTTGGTACTACTTACCTGGATTTTTTTTTGGAGTGGGAAATCATCAAATTACTGCTCCCGTCCTGGGTGGGGCGGGAGGGCAGACTTTTACTGACTAAAATCCACTCATGTTTCTTAGGTTGCCCTTTATGTTCCGGAGTCACGGTAACTAATATAAACATTCCGCAACTACTTACCTGGATGAGCTTCTTCACAACCTCTTTTACGATTTTTAACAATATTCCTAAATCGTGATCCTAAACTACTCGTACATCTCCACGAGTACGTAATTGAAGGAAGAAAATAGTACAATGTTTAACACGGAAAATGGCTTAGTGATAAGGTGACTTTGTTTAAAGACCGTTTGTTTATGTGAACAGGCAAAATGTGCCTTCAATTGAAGATGGATGATGTAAGCGAATATGAAAGGTTCAGTACTTTTGGGAATTATCAGATACCTACATGATTCAGCGCTTCAGAAGTACTGCTAAGTTAATTTTGTCTAGAGGATATTGAATGGCTTATCGTGCTTACATTTAGGTTAAGATGTTTTGTGTGGGAAAAAAACACATTTCTTCTGAAACCACCAGAATTTAGTGAAGTTAGCATTTGTAGAGTTAAGGTTAGGTTAGATCTGGTAACTTTTTGAAACATTTTACATGAAAATGTTTTGTTGAAATTTCTTACACATTTCATCTAAGCATTAATAACACTATGAACAAAATAATAAGGGCAGGTAAGTATTTGTTTTGTTATTAAGAAAATACAAATTCAAGTGATGTGTAGAGACTTCACTTGGTGTATTTGCGTATCCGATGCTACAAAATATGCACCTTATTCCTTACTTAAGCAATATGAAGTCTAGGAAATAGTTTATATCATCTAAGTATCGCGAATATTTGGTCAAATACACCAAGCAAAGTTGCACCATTACAAATAATGCTAAATTATCTGCCACAAAAGCTAAGGTTAAGTTATTTTTTATTAAATTTATTCTAAAGTTTGACAAAGAAATACGAAAAAAAATGAAATATTAAACCAAATACCTATAAAACTGTCCACAACATAATTCCTTGAAGACTAATAAGATGTCGGGTTGTCTTCTCTAAAAGGTTATTAACTTTAATATTTAGGGTTCTTAATGGTTGTTCATTAGCCACTAAAATTCATATTAGCGTAAAATGGGAACATTTAAAATTTATATTATAACCGGCACCGCTTTAATCTTCGGGCTTAAGTAGTAACGAGACCAGTATTTGGTATCAGTATTAGGCCCTGTCCAGGAAGGGCGAATTCGCCGCGAATCTCTCGCGCGTATTACGCGCGAATGTTGCGTCCAGAGCGTACGCGTAAAGAGCGTACCTACGCGTGAGTCGTGTTTCCCTCTCTTTCTCTTTTATACGTGCACTCGCTCTGAAATGCGCGCGAACTCTGGACGCAACAAGGCGGCCCTAGTATCTCGACTCGCGCGCATTACGCGCGAATCACGCGCGAGTCGAGAGTCTGGCGAATAGCACGCGTATTACGCGCGAGTTTATTATTCGCGCGATGCTTGTGCGTTGTATTGGTGCCGTGTCCCTTCGTCCAGCATACTCACCATGGAATCCTGATATTTCATGAATGTCAAAAAACTGTTCTGAAATAGTGCTAAATAGTGCCCAAAGGAAAAAAATAGTGCTCTTGTACTTGCGAAGTTATAGCCATAGTTCGATGAGTATGCTGGACGAAGGTTTCGCCCAGCATACTCACCTCCGTCCGGAGAATCTGTATACGCTTCAAACATAATTCATACTTCAAAAAATAGTTCCCAAATAGTGCCAAACGGTGCCCAAAAAGAAAAAACAGTGCTCGAATAACTTCGGAGTTATAGGCTTCGTTCAGTGAGTATGCTGGGCGTAGGTTCTACGCCCAGCATACTCACCTCAGTGCGCGAATATCGAACGAGCTATAGGTACAATTTACGTCTCAAAAAATTGTGCTTGAAATAGTGCCCAATATCAGTCCAATTTTTGCTTGACTTTTGACTTAGAAAACCATTAAATTTTAATGTAAACTTCTACATACTAACGTAAAATGGGGTACAGTCGTCGACACATGTTTTTGGACAAAAATATTAAACTTTCTAATTGTAGACTTCATGTTATTGGAAATAATTATGGTATTTTCTCACATGTCAAAAACTTTCGATTAAATGCATTATTATATATTTTATAAATAATAATAAATGAATGAAACTTTAAGCGTAAATGAAGTCTATTACTTCATTGCATTGTGTGTTTGTCTGAATAAAAACAGTCATTTGCAGCCAATAAAATTAATATCTTGAAAAATTGTACAAAGGAAATTATACAGTTTCTTTTTGTATATATGTTGCAGGCAAAACTTATAACCAGTCAAAACTAGTACTGTGACATAGTTATACAAATTTTTAAAACTCTTTCCAATAGTTTCATCAATGAAAGGTTTAGCAATAAAAAACATTTTTAATTACTTACGTTATTTATTACTATTTAAAGGGCCAAAGTAATCAGAATTCTAGTTAACTAGTTCACAGCTTTTGTTAACATTCATAATATAATCAATGTAAATAGAAAAAATTGTAGTTTTAATATTGTATATAATATACATATAAAAAAATGTTTAGCCAAATATTGGTAAAACTTTCTAAAATATAACACGTAGGTACTTGTACTTTGTTTTACTGCTACAACGTTTTAATCACAATAAAATTATCTTACAAATAAGTATAAATTGAGCAATCACAGTTTATAATCACGTTTTTTTTATTAATATTAAATACCCTATAGTAATTACAAATTAACAATCACAGTTTCTAATCACATTTCTGTAAGTTATTAATAAAATAACTTTTACAAGAACAAAAAAATAACAAACAAACAATAACAAAATAGGAACTAACAAGTTAGGACCGATCTTCATCTTACATTCGCGTATAAATAATGCAGTGTGGTACAGTATATTGGGAATTACTACAAACTTTTTTACTAAGGTCATCATAGCAGTTCCAAGTTCTCTTTAGCAATCGATAGCACTTTGACTTGTAATGCCCCATGCGTCCTGATTCACCATTTGTAAAATCTATTACCGACAGAATTTTAAAGGTGTCACCGTTTATTATGATCTCTTTAGGAATTTCATCAATTTCTATTTCAATTGAAGTATTAATTTCAATAAATACGAAGTCTAGTACTTCATATTTGTATGCGTTTTTACCGTTACATAATTGGTATTTACATTTCCTTTCAGTATCATTTACTAATAGAGCTTCATTAAGGGCTCCAATACCTTGAGTCGTCAATATGTTTACATTTATTGGAATCCAACTACATTTTGTGCCAGAACCTTTATTGATTTCACAGTTCTGGTTTGTACAATTTAAGTATCTATTAGCACTATAAAAACCATAACTTTGTATGTTATCTATTATAAAAGTTACATTCACTCACAATTTTTGCAACTACTAAAATCGGATTCCACAGTATCATATATTTTAGCCAATACCTTAGAACGAGTAGTGTAAATATCTTTTGGTTTTCTAGCCTTCTTAGTGATTTTCTTTAGATTGTCATACGTGATCAAACTTCTGGTCAGTTGTGAAAGATCGTTTTTTTTATCATTGATATATTTTATAATATTAGGCCTATCTAAATATGCAATTGAAAAACTTTGGACCACGGAATCAAAAGCACACGTATTAATAAACGTGAATCTGTATGTTCCTGAAGTAGAAACACTGCCGTTTTGTAAAATATGTAATTTTGTACGACGATTGATTCGTTTTTTATTTTTCTTCTGTTTAGACACCAGTCCCCGCCATAGTTTTCATAAAATGATTCATCATTGACGAGAGTATTTATTTGTGGTGTGTTATGGTCACTTATTTCATTTTTTTCATCGACAATATTTTCAGTTCCTTCTTGAACATCAATCAAGTCACTTTTGGCTAAGCGTATGGAACCGGTTATCAAAGGCTCGTGTTTAATAATAAACTCATCTACGCGGTACTTATTTGAATTTGTTTTAAAAAATAACTTTTTTACGTCTTTCATATAACTTTCTACATTTGAACTGGTTGGAGTACAATAATTACTGTTAAAATAAGTCATCATTATATTTCCCCATAGTGGAAGTTTTTTAAGAATCCTAATCAAAGTGTCCTTTATTTCCGGCAAGTAATAAATATTTTCGATTTCAGTTTCTTGATCACACAATTGTTTAATTAAATCTTCTTTCTCCTCAAGATCTTTATACATTTTCAGAAGCGGGTTTTCTTCTTTATCTAATCCCTCCCATAAAGAATGTTTAATTGGAACGTGATTTTCCGAATCTACATTTTGTGTATTTCACATTCCTGCAAATTAGTTTTGATCCGGTTTTTTAATTCTAAAATCGCCGTTTCACACCGTGTTAAATTTCCATTTCTACTGCCGCGGTGTTTATTATTTGCTATAATATAAACATTTTCTATAATTTTCTTTACCTCTCCGTATGAAACACATTTTTTAATCAGAATCATACAATCAACAAAAAATTTTGTTACTCTAGTGTCTATATTTTTGAAAATACTTTGATTGTACAATGTTTTTATGAAATGCGAAGTATCAAGGCGAACATAACAGGTTGGAATTTTTTTGGTTCTATTTTCTAAAATATTAAAACATGTATTTAAGTAGTCAGAGGTGGATTTATAACCACAAAATACTTTTACCACCGCACCTACTAAAGCAGCGGAATCATCAGTTACTACTTCATTTGGAGGTTTTCCATTAGCCAACCAAGATTGTAACCAGCTAGCAATAGTATCTAAAGAGTGACTTTCTGATATACACTGTGAAATTGGCACGCTACTTTTAACGGTTGTATCTGTCATCATAACATACAAAAATATAGGACTTTGCGACTCTTGAGATAGTTGTGTGTGTTCATTGACGACAGGCCGAAGATTTTTATTAAATATAGAACCTGTTGCGTCTATAGAAACTCTAATATAATTAAACTCTTTTTGGCATTTTTTATAATAATTCTTTTGATCGTCCGTCCAGTAAAATGTATAAAATGGAAAAGCAGAAACATATCTAACACATTTATCAAAAGGTGGTGAAACACACATACAAGTAAGTGACAATATTGGGTTGGGATGGAAAACATCAACTTTTTTATTTTCATGTTTAATTCGATGTAGTGTTTGTAATTTTGGCAATACTGGAGGTTCCTTGTCATTTTTCTTCATTAAAGTTGAGGCTAATTTATATCTTATAGAAGCTGCTGCTTCGTGTTGTAATTTTTCACCTAATTCCCTTATTTGGTAATACCGTAATCGGTTTTTTTTACTGGTGTTATGGGAGTACTTTTTATTTTCATTAATTATGCAACATTCTAGTTTAATTAAATTTTCCGTTTCTAAGTTAGTTGTTATAATTATTTTTGCGTGACATTGATTACAATATCCTGTGCATTTGATTTCGTAATTGTCTTTCACAATATTATTTTTAAAACACCAAGTGCATAAAGATCTTATTTCTTTCCATAGATGCATTTGAATTACATTAGTCCATTGGTTTGGTTTTAATTTACGTCTGACATTATACAGACTACCAGGGGCGATTTTGCTATTTCGGTGATAAAAATACCTTTGAGGCTTAATACTATCCCAAGTTATTGTATCCATATAAAATGTATGCGTACTGGTGTTCTCCGAAACACTATTAATGCTTTCGTTTGATGACGATGTAGACTTTTGATTTATCAAATTAGAATCATTATTACGAATTATTTCTTTTTTATCAACACCAAAAAAGTATTCGTAATTTCGTTTTATGCTTAATATGATTGATTTAATACTCATTTTGTAATTTAACCGTGTTTGAATTTGTTTATAAATTGAGTCATTTGCGGAAGGAATATTTTTAAAAAAGTCATCTTTGAATTCTGATATTACTCATTTTTGCGTTTCTAATGAAACCTTTGGTTTAGGCCCTCGTTTTCCTTGCTGATCCATGTCGTTAGATTCACAAGAATTATCACAAATTATTATGCCATTTGTTTTCAATATTAACATAATATGAAATAACAACTAACTAACTAACATATAAATCAACATCAATAACATTATGAACACTTGTGTACTTATACTACCTATATTACCTGAAAATACCAAATATAGATGTAAAAAAACCGGTCAAGTGCGAGTTCTACTCGCGCAACGAGGGTTCCGTTAATTTGTTTTTTTGGTGAAATAAGTACAAATTTACGGTTTTCGGAGTTTTTTCTTTACTTGTGCTACATGACCTTGCTTCTTGCCAAATTTCACGATTCTAGGTCAATGGGAAGTACCCTATAGGTTTTGATTCCCTTGAAAATGTCTAAATATGCAATATAAACCGCCGTATCTTTTTATTGCGTTGATTTAGAAACTTGATTTTTTCACTGCTTTAAGAGATAGCAGACCTGAGTATGTGATATTAATTTGAGCTTGATATCTCGACGCGTTTCTGAAAAAAAAAGGTCTTGACAGACGGACGAACGGGAGGACGGACGGATGTGAACAAACTACAAATTTACGGTTTTCAGAGTTTTTCCTTTACTTTTGCTACATGACGTTGCTTCTTGCCAAATTTTATGATTCTTGGTCAATGGGAAGTACCCTATATGTTTTGAGTTTTGATTCCCTTGAAAATGTCTAAATATGCAATATAAACCGCCGTATCTTTTTATTGCGTTGATTTAGAAACTTGATTTTTTCACTGCTTTGGGAGATAGCAGACTTGAGTATGTGATATTAATTTCAGTTTGATATCTCGACGCGTTCCTGAGAAAAAGGTTCTTGACAGACAGACGGACAGACAGACGCCTGATGTGAACTAACTACAAATTTACGGTTTTCAGAGTTTTCCCTTTACTTGTGCTACATAACCTTGCTTCTTGCCAAATTTCACAATTCTAGGTCAATGGGAAGTACCCTATAGGTTTTGAGTTTTGATTCCCTTGAAAATGTCTAAATATGCAATATAAACCGCCGTATCTTTTTATTGCGTTGATTTAGAAACTTGATTTATTCACTGCTTTGAGAAATAGCAGACCTGAGTATGTGATATTAATTTCAGCTTGATATCTCGACGCGTTTCTGAGAAAAAGGTTCTTGACAGACAGACGGACAGACGGACGCCTGATGTCAACTAACTACAAATTTACGGTTTTCGAAGTTTTCCCTTTACTTGTGCTACATGACCTTGCCTTTTGCCAAATTTCATGATTCTAGGTCAATGGGAAGTACCCTATAGGTTTTGAGTTTTAATTCTCTTGAAAATATCTAAATATGCAATATAAACCGCCGTATTTTTTTATTGCATTGATTTAGAAACTTGATTTTTTCACTGCTGTGAGAGATAGCAGACCTAAGTATGTGATATTAATTTCAGCTTGACATCTCGACGCGTTTATGAGAAAAAGGTTATTGACAGACAGACGGACAGACGGACGCCTGGTGTGAACTAACTACAAATTTACGGTTTTCGGAGTTTTCCCTTTACTTGTGCTACATGACCTTGCTTTTTGCCAAATTTCATGATTCTAGGTCAATGGGAAGTACCTTATAGGTTTTGATTTCCTTGCAAATGTCCAAATTTGCAATATAAAACGCCGTATCTTTTTATTGCGTTGATTTAAAAACTTGATGTTTTCACTGCTTTAAGAGATAGCAGACCCGAGTATGTGATATTAATTTCAGCTTGATATCTCGACGCGTTTCTGAGAAAAAGGGTCTTGACAGCCGGACGGACGGACAGACGGACAACAAAGTGATCCTATAAGGGTTCCGTTTTTACCTTTTGAGGTACGGAACCCTAAAAACATAACGGGCCCCACCGCTCACGCAGTACGAGTCAGAAAAAGTTGTCTTCTAACGTGGTAAACATTGTGTCTTCAAGATAATCTGAAAATAACACGTATTTAAATAATTTAATATAGGTATGACAGGCTCCAGCCTTCCTCTAAAGGTACTTAAGCACTTACGTGTTTTCCATTATTTTAGCGTGATTTCTATTATAAATAGCGAAGGGGCAAAACACGAGGCTGAAGACGATTTCCCGAAGTCACAACTCCCATAGAAAATGTGATGAATAGGTTGACGACACTTAAAAGTTTAAGTGCATTCGCCGGATGACAATCGGTAATAGTCTTCACTTCACGTCATATTATCTAAAAAATACATCTGTGTTAATTCTATAGTTACGTTTATACTTACTACCGACGCTCGCGCTGACTGATTCTACCTATTTCGATATTGAAATGTAACTAACGTGAACTTAAGACGAGAACAGATCCTGACGGGTAACGAGGACAAGCTTGTAATAAAAAAATTGAAGAAAAGTAAATTATATCCTAGCAAATAAGACAGTGTTTCATTTCCAGTAGAATTGGAGGATAAAACCAGGCCTCCGCAGAAGTAGTTATATAAATAGGTATTTGAGATCAAATTAGATAAACAAACAAGTTACATTACGTTATTATGTGTGTACCTACCTACATCAAACCTTTAAAAAAGTAACTAAGTAGGTACCCATTTTTAAAACTTCCGAAATATACTTACTGATTTGGGTGCAGCTCCTATATTGATTACGTACTAGATACACAATTTTATATAGGTAAATAATGACATCACCAACACATTGTTTGGTTTTGCAACCCACTATGTAGTCAAACTCAAAAGCCGGCGTTATTATAATGATGTGCGACGAAGTAAACAAACAAAGAAACTGAGAAGCGCTTGTTCGTTTCGATTGCTTTGTGACACAAAATGGACCCTTATCACCTTCAAAATACAGATCAGTCTTGTCTAATAATCGTAAGATGTTAGGGCAGCGCCATCTAGTATTTAAACATAAACATATTCATTTGCGTCGCGGGCGCCGCGCGTCGTAAGCCCCATACCTATTGACCGTACGTGCATCCATTACTGCCACACTATATTGAACTTTATCACATGAGGAATACAGGTCAATTCCGTAAACGTTGTGGTACCGTCCTTGATCCGGAAAATGATTATTTTGAATAATTTTGTCAGTTGTAATGTAAGCATTAATAACAGCAACTTTATTTTTCATGCATGATTTACTTCATTTGATATCTTAATCCTTCAAGCGCCGTGATCTAGACAAAATATATAAAATCATTGTTCCTAGCTACCGGGGTCCCATGCGACGCGCGAAGGCTTAATCATATTATTATAAAGTATTATTAAAATAATGTGTAATTAATAATATTGCGATTCTAAAGTAAATACTCCCTTACATAGACAATTAATAATTTACACAAGACAAAAATTGTTAGAAAGAAAGTTAATAATATTGTATTCGACTGTACTCAATGTAATGTATGTAGAAGTTTACAATCAAATTTTAGCCCAGTCAAATTAGGGTTTCACCTCGGAATAAAAGATAATAAGCTGAAAATTGGTATGAGCCTCTGTCTCGTCGTTCTAAATGTTGTCTCAAAAGTCACAATTGCTATCGTGTCCGCGTCTTGAGATATTGGAGGTCAAAGGTCACAAAAATTGGTTTTTCGCAAATATCTCGTTTTCTATTGCCTAATGAGATTTGCACCTTTTACAAAAAATGTGGAGTATAAAATTCTTCACAGCTTGTACCTTAACTTTTTTTTCATACGATCAACCGTTTTTGTGGTAGACCGCGAAGAGTGCGCCGCGTACAGTCATGTATGGCCTAATGCAAGGACAAGCGTGAGTTACGGTTATTATTACGTTGAATCAAGTTAGTTACCTATTTAATTAAAAAATGTTATTATTAAACAAAGCTCGGATCATTTTTTATGTACACGATAGTAAGAAAACATACTTTATAAATGTATTTTTTTTTCATTAAATATACATTTATTGAAATGTGCGTTCAAGTATTAAAAGATTTTTTGTTTATTTTAATTACTTATAATAAAATTGTAAATGGAAGCTAGTTATCTTCATCTTCTTCGTTGTCTTCTTTTTGTTGTCGCTGGAAAATCCTCATCATCTTAGTCATCTCCAAACCTTCCAAAATTTCAGGATCGTATGCGCTTTCTTTTCTTCATCGGGATTATTTGGAACCACAACCGTTTTTGCAATAACAAAATGTTATATTTAGTAGTTCGGCTAGCGCTGGAGGCAATAACGTTTTTATGGGTTTCGGGATTTCATTTTCGAGCATCCAGCCCCATTCTTGAGGTTCTAAGTCCTTCCCTAACCACGTTTGAATTTGGTAGTAGACTCGATTTATGTGTTGTTGAGCTGCTGCACTTGTTGGTGGAAGTAATAATAACTGTACTGGTTTATATAATTTAGTTAATTTTATGAATTGCGTGTAGCGTAAATGATCAATGTTGTCTTCAGATTTTGGAGCATTATACAAGGTGTATTTTTGGTATTGCTCAACCCGCTAGGAGATGATTCTACTCATAAAAACAAACAACTTTCATTATGGAACCAACTCTGAAATCGCGAAAAAAATATCAGCTGGTACATACATTATAGTCCGAGGGCATTGAACTTTTCTTAGAAACAGCTGATATTTTTTTCGCGATTTCAGAGTTGGTTCCATAATGAAAGTTGTTTGTTTTTATGAGTAGAATCATCTCCTAGCGGGTTGAGCAATACCAAAAATACACCTTGTATAATGCCAACAAGATACGCACTCCATTTTCAAATAATGTTTGTACGGGGATGTTTTCTTGTTGGAATACTTCCACCAATTTATCCAAATTGGGAATTTTCTTGTCTGATAATGAATTGACCATTTTCCAGCGACAACAAGAAGAAAACAACGAAGAAGATGAAGATTTTCCATTTATAAATTTATTATAAGTAATTAATATCAACAAAAAATGTTTTAACCTTTCAACGACCAACCGACAGGCGGCTGTCGGGCTGAAATTGTGTCTCAAATCAAGTGTGTTCGAAGGATTAATACTTGAACACACATTTCAATATATGTATATCTAATGATAAATAAATATATGTATAAAGTATGTTCCCTTACTATCGTTTTAACTCAAACTATAACTAAAACATACATTTCAGAATTATTAATATACTATAGTTAAATAGAAATATTTAAATATAAAATATTTAATAATTAGTACATCAAAAATGAGCTTTGTTTAATAATTATATTTTTTCAGTAAATAACTAACTTAATATAACGTACTGATAACCGTAACTCACGCTTGTCCTTGCATTAGGCCATTCATGACTGTACGCGGCGCACTCTTCGCGGTCTACCACAAAAACGGTTGACCGTATGAAAAAAAAGTTAAGGTACAAGTTGTGGAGAATTTTATACTCCACATTTTTTGTAAAGGTGCAAATCTCATTAGGCAATAGAAAACGAGATATTTGCGAAAAACCGATTTTTGTGACCTTTGACCTCCAATATCTCAAGACGCGGACACGATAGCAATTGTGACTTTTGAGACAACATTTAGAACGACGAGACAAAGGCTCATACCAATTTTCAGCTTATTATCTTTCATTCCGAGGTTTACCCCATTTTTTACCTAATTTGACTGGGCTATTTAATGGTTTTCTAGGTCAAAAGTCAAGCAAAAATTGGACTGATATTGGGCACTATTTCAAGCACAATTTTTTGAGACGTAAATTGTACCTATAGCTCGTTCGATATTCGCGCACTGAGGTGAGTATGCTGGGCGTAGAACCTACGCCCAGCATACTCACTGAACGAAGCCTATAACTCCGAAGTTATTCGAGCACTGTTTTTTCTTTTTGGGCACCGTTTGGCACTATTTGGGAACTATTTTTTGAAGTATGAATTATGTTTGAAGCGTATACAGATTCTCCGGACGGAGGTGAGTATGCTGGGCGAAACCTTCGTCCAGCATACTCATCGAACTATGGCTATAACTTCGCAAGTACAAGAGCACTATTTTTTTCCTTTGGGCACTATTTAGCACTATTTCAGAACAGTTTTTTGACATTCATGAAATATCAGGATTCCATGGTGAGTATGCTGGACGAAGGGACACTTGGTGCCTACTCGCCAACGCGCGAGTGAATTCACGCGAATCGAATCGCGGCGAATTCACCCTTTCTGGACAGGGTCTTAGAACATCACATCATGTTTTTAGCTTCGCCCTGTAGTGTTATTTTAATAAGCAGTTCTGTGTGGCTAGGTAGGTGGCATTGTAGAAAAGAGTTTGTTCGTTCGAAAATAGGGTCAAATTACGTGAAGGAAGCTTATGCTCAACCAAACAATTAATAGTCTACTCTATTCCAAAGGGTTTGTTTTATTTTATAACTTCTTAACATCGATCACTAATAAAGAACTCTTCTTTATTAGTGATCGATGCTTCGATCTTAAAGTGATAGATAAGATCTTCTTTATAATTTTTTTTTTGGTGAGTGGGAAATCATTAAATGACTGCTGGGTGCGGCGGGAGGGCGTGTCAGACTTTTACTGACTAAAACTTACTCATGTTCCTTCGATTGCCTTTTATGTTCCAGGGTCACGGTAACTATTACAAACATTCCGCAACCCCGATCTTCTTTATAATGATAGCGTGACTTTTTATGTTTGCTTAATCATGGTTATTTCTGAAACATCACGACGTGACCCTCAGGAACTGAGTATTAACAAAAAGCCTTACATGTTAATGTTAGGTTAACGAAAGAAAAACCCTAGCGGACAGCTTTATTTTGCTAATAGCTTCTGCCCGCGGCTTCGCTCGCGTTAGAAAGAGACAAAAAGTAGCCTATGTTACTCTTCATCCCTTCAACTATCTCCACTTAAAAAATCACGTCAATCCGTCGCTCCGTTTTGCCGTGAAAGAAAGACAAACAGACAGACAGACAGACACACTTTCCCATTTATAATATTAGTATGGATGGATTAATACTTTACTGTTATTAAATGCATTGTTAATAAACTATTTCTTAATGATAATTGGATAGCCGTTTATATTGTTTCTTTATCAATATTTTACAGCATAAACGCAATAAGTTCTCAATTAGCTTAGTAAAACAAAATAATTTGTTAATTATTAAACTCTTTAAGACTGATACTGCGAACATTTATATATTTTTAAGTGGGTATATAAAACTGTTCAATCACTATTAATTCTGAGAATTTAAGCTATAAAAGTAGTAGATAGGTAATCTATACAAAACGAGCTTCGAGGTGGAAATTAACATATAATCGAAACTACTGAAGAAATGCTCCAATAGTTTCGAAAAACTTTTGTAAAGCAATTTTATGTCTTAAGGGAGCCAAATAGGGATTTCAGTATGTACGTAAATTCAGCAGCAAAGACGCAGGCGCCAGATAGTTAAGTATGAACTCTTAATTGTAATTCAATATTGTATAACTTTATATTGTACCTACTAACACTTAGAAAATAAACACTTCAATATTTTTCACTAAACACAAGAAAAATAAAATAAAACAGCCAGCAATTATGATAGCGCTCATACCAAAGACAGAAAAAATCATCTAATGTTCTCAGGAGAAAAGGTAAGCTTAGATCTTGTAGCCGAGTCACGATCTTACGTACTTATCGCGGTGTGCTTCGGTAAAATGAATTGCGGACGAGGACCACGACCGAACCTTAGGTCGCTAGAGTCGAGATTCCTGTGACGGGCTAATCGAGCGCGCTATGTTAACAGGTAAATAGGTCTTCTATTTTTGAATTTTCGAACGTAAATTGTGTTATTTTAAATTATTGTTGATGTTTTTTATTTATTTTCAAACTAGTTCGATTTAACACCCGCCGTAATTTGATTTAAGTCAAATTTTAACGCGCGTGCTGGTTTCATAGAATTTGATTGGATTTGCAATGCTACTGGACTGTTTGACGCCTTTAATTATAAAATGCTAAAAAATATCGATAAAAATATAAATAAAATCACAGGTGTGTATTATAAAAATTGGCTCATTACAGTAGCATGGCAACGATATGCGACGACGACGACGACGATGGTTCTGTAACTACGCTTGCTCAAGACGACTATCATGTTGGTTTACACGCTATGTTTATACGTGTCACTCCATGGAGAACCGACAATTCAAATAAAGAAATACTGCATAAAGCTACGTTCTTTCTAAGTGTTTGTAGACTATTATAACAGTCGCTGGTAAGAACTAACTTTAATCACAATGTTTCTCTTTAACAATATTTACATACGAATTGACAAACATTAGTATCAAGGCAACAACCTCATGCATGAAAACCGAGCATCGTCACCACGTGGCCATCACAGCAAACCATCAAAATATACAGTACCTAAACCCAAAACTGGCTAGTACCCACCCAGCAACAAATTAGATTTGTATATAAGTCGGCAATGTCACCGCTTGTCCCTCGAGAGGACCCGTTCAAAGTGAAAAATAAAGAAAATATGTCACGCAACGATGACTGTCACATTTTGTTGACAGTTCGTTTATCCGTGGATAACATAGGATTTTGTTGATGATCGTGTTTTGTTTTGATAAAGTGTACGCATTTAGGAACTTTCTAGAAGGATTATGTAAACTTTAATTTAGATGCTGATAGATCAATATGTAATGTCGTGTTGCGTTAAGGTTGTTAAGGTTCTCGCCTCTCATGCAAGAGACTTTTATTTATTTATTTATTTAAGGATCTCCAACGAAGGAAAGACTTCGATATTAATTGTACTTTCTAAAGTTTATTTTGGACATCACAGACAACGGTGAAGATAACATCGTGATTAAACCTGAACTTGTAATGCTTAATACCTTCAAAATCGCTAATCCGCCTTGAACAAGCGTGGTGATCAATGCTCGTGCCTTCTCTGTATTAGAAGAGGCGTATGCCCTGCATTGGGACTGTAATTGGCTGGTATCATTATTAGATCAGTGTAACATCGATGAAATAGCATGTAAAGCTAATTGGAATTCTGTAAATAAGGAATTTAAAAAAAAAGATAAAAAAACTATAGTTTAAAAGTTCAGCACATCTTTTCACGTCTACCGACGGCCTTCCTTGTATTTGGTAGTTTCATAATCATGCCATTACTCTTACGCGATCCTTCTCCATTATTTCCTGCTTCTCTCTGTAATGTCGTCGGTTCAACGCCTTGATCGGCCATTTTCGGTCGCCATTTTGTTATCCCTGTTGTCTATCCTTCGTCTGTAATTTGCCATAGTGGGTTATATATATCTCTTTTTTTTATTAAGATATTTGACATTGAATAAAGTGGTGCAACTGCACTTGGTGTATTTGGCAAAACAATGCGTTATTTAGGTAATAACTATACAAATAGTTTCATCAAATGGCTTCTCCCGCCTCTTTAACTGAAGTCGCACCATGACCGCAGACTCAACGAATTTTTCGGTTGGTTGGTCGATATGCAAAGTGCAGCTGGCGAGCTGCTGCTACTGGTGGTAAGCCGGACGCGTAAAGCCGAAGATCTGTTAGATCTATTAAAATGGAGTGTATGTCCAGGGTGGGTCCAGCCTGACTGATAAAGTGGTTTATGTTATGCTATCGATTATGTTCTAGTTTCATTTCATATGTGGAAATAATAGCGGTGTCCGCTGTTTTGCTCGTTTAATTTAGACTTATTTTTTAATACCATCAATACTAAAATTATTACTATTAATTGATTGGGCCGATAAATAATATTGTGTTATTTTTTCAATTTGAAATCCATACGTCTTGCAGAAAAATATACAAAAAAAACTTATCTGCTTTACTATTTTATACAGATCTAGGCAATTTTCTCTCCTCAAAATCCGTTTCAGGAATACCAAAGACTGTTTAGATGTCTAATAAAATTCGATTTTGCCTAAACATTTATTGGCAGTCGGCCGCTCAATCGTGCGTTAAAATCACCTCGTATGCTTGCCTTATACTGACTTAATTTACCGAGTCATTTGTCAAATCGCTGAAGAATGCCATCTTTTAGGCCTCCACTCATTCAAATTCAAAAACATTAATCAATTGCTTTGAATTCACAACCGAAAAAAGGGAGAGATAACCGAACAATTTTATAAAAACAAACTTTATTTAAAAAGAAAAAAGAAGTCGTTTTCCATTGTACGAGCAAGAAACTTCCGTATATTAAATGAAAGACGCCATCAGAATTAGTTACCGTTGATACTTATACATCAATATTCATTCTTTTATTAATTTGTCTCTTTTTGCGTGCCACAGCATATTGAGCGGCTCAAAGCAATTAGTGAGAAATGCTCGTGAATATCTGGCGTCCATTTCGTTGAATCACACCTGGGGGGAGTATTCTCAGAAATAAATTCCGCTCGTGAAAAATGTTCGGAGGCACGTAAATATGAGATCATTATCATTACTATTACGCTGGGAAACTGACCAATAATCGTGTGGTATCTTGAGATGTTTATAAGTAAGGATTGAGTTGGAGGTCTATCTTTTATCTATGCTAATATTTCAAGCTAAAGAGTTTGTTTGGTTGAACGCGTTAATCTCAGTACCTTTTGAATCGAATTGAAAAAAATATTGTTGTGTTATCGAGAAAGGTTATACGCTAAGTAACATCACACTACGGCCTACAGGATTGGAGCATTATTAAAAAAACGCCGGTGAAACCGCGGGAGACGGCTAATTATTTTATACTAATGAGAGTCTCTATTTTAGAGGAAAAAATCTGTTTTTTAGGGTTCCGTACCTCAAAAGGTAAAAACGGAACCCCTATAGGATCACTTTGTTGTCCGTCTGTCCGTCCGTCCGTCTGTCAAAACCCTTTTTCTCAGGAACGCGTCGAGATATCAAGCTAAAATTAATATCACATACTCAGGTCAGCTACCTCTCAAAGCAGTGAAAAAATCGAATTTCTAAATCAACGCAATAAAAAGATACGGCGGTTTATATTGCATATTTAGACATTTGCAAGGGAATCAAAACCTATAGGGTACTTCCCATTGACCAAGAATCATGAAATTTGGCAAGAAGCAATGTCATGTAGCAAAAGTAAAGGAAAAACTCCAAAAACCGTAAATTTGTAGTCATTTCATAAAAAAAATATTAACGGAACCCTCGTTGCGCGAGTTCAACTCGCCCTTGACCGGTTTTTTTATTATTGACCTTTGATCTATACTTACTCACACCAGATCATACATCCAACTCGTACACGAAGAGTTTCTTTTATGTTGTATGTTGATATAACACTCTAAAAATACCTCTCTACTTGATACGGTTCTTTAGATACAAATAGCTGATAAATAGATAATTTAAGAGCCAGACAGCAGAAGCTTAGTAGTGAGGTCCTAACCCCCATCCTGTACGGAACCTCAAACAAGCTGAAAAAAATATTTTTATAAAGAACATAAAACCAACAGAACCCTAAATTCGCATAAAAACAATAAGTGTAGTCAATTCGACATTAACCTCTTTCCAACCAATTTATGGAGGACAGATAGATTGATTAACTCTGCAGGGTTTGCCTAAAACTAGGCTGGCCAATCAATCTTCTTGTGGGCCGGTTTAAGGGTCAACTCGGGACCTTTATCAGGCGGAACTAAACAATCTACTATTACTATTATCTACAAAAACAGTGCTACCTGTGTGGTCAATCGAACGACTAAAGGACTAGGGTTGGTAATGTCACTTCAAATTTCCCTAGTGACCGTTCTATTGTCAATCGCAAAATCGAAGTCAGTTTTGCTTGGTGGCTATTTCTGTGGCGTAAGGTATTTATTACGGAAGTACTATTATTAAACATTCGAACTAATGAAGATTGAGAGGTTTGTTGTTGAAATGGGCTAATCTCTAAAAAATGTCAGATTGATTGTAATATTATTTTAGTGTATTGCTATTATTTATTTTATTTTTGTTATTGTCGGACGGCTTACAGACTAATTATAATTTGATTTTCATTAGGGGCACATTTACAATATAGAATCTATACTAATGTTATAAATGGGAAAGTGTGTCTGTCTGTCTGTCTGTCTGTCTGTCTGTTTGTCTTTCTTTCACGGCAAAACGGAGCGACGGATTGACGTGATTTTTTAAGTGGAGATAGTTGAAGGGATGGAGAGTAACATAGGCTACTTTTTGTCTCTTTCTAACGCGAGCGAAGCCGCGGGCAGAAGCTAGTATTAAATATTATTAAAAGAGCACAGTTGCTTTTGGCCCGATTTAGGATGAACCTTTAGGCTAGAAAGTGCTTTAATAAATACAATATAATAAATTGACACTAAGTATGACTATTATAAAATTAAAGTAGACCCAGTAAGATTCATTTAAAATTACAGATTATAATATCATGCTACAACTTGGCGGAGCAGAACAGTAAAACATGATACTAACAACCACAAGAGACACCAAGTCTTACCATGCCTATACTAATATTATAAAGCTAAAAAGTATTTTTATTTATCTGAACGCGCTAATCTCAAAAAATCCTGGTTCAAAAAAGCCCAGTTATTGAGGAGTCTACATAACATCCTACTACGATATATGGGAGCGGCGTGGTAACCAAAGATGCGAGTGAAACCACGGGTAACAGCTAGTCATATATATATTATGCTATTCTTCTCTTTTTTTATGGTGCGTGGGCAATCATCAAATAACTTCTCCCGTCCTGGGCGGGGCGGGAGGGCGTGTCAGACTTTTACTGACTAAAACCCACTCATGTTCCTTCGGTTGCGCTTTATGTTAGTCAACCAACTCTAGGTGTGGTCTTGAGGTCGAAATCACGATTTCTATAGCCCAATTCACGTAATCAAAACCGTAGCGATATCGTAGCGACTAAGTCGTTAAGATCATTTTCGTATTCACATCCGTCCACGATTGAATGACGATTTCATTAGCTGAATACGCATCAACGACACTTCGATCGAGCGACTTTAAAATCGGTGTCGTTTTATCTCGATTGGCGGATGTGAATACGAAAATGGTCTTATCGACTTAGTCGCTACGATATCGCTACGGTTTTGATTAAGTGAATTGGGCTACTGAGCGTAGATTAGGTTTTAACCATTAGAAATTTCTTAGTAGTTACTTAAAACTTAGCAAGTTGGTAACTCGGAAAGTACCTAAGTACGTATAGCTGTTGGAGTTTCGTAGAAATGTTAGCCATTACGTCTTACCAAAGTAATCGTGTTACCTTGTAAATGAATTGTGAATCTCTGATAGGCAGTAATGTTTCAAGTAAAACACTAGTATTCAATGACCTTGCGACCTTTTTGGGGCTGGAAAGAGTCTAGAGTAATCCGTACTAATATTATAAATGCGAAAGTAACTCTGTCTGTCCGTCTGTCTGTCTGTCTCTTCTTCACGCCCAAACTACTGAACCGATTTGAATAAAATTTGGTACCGATATAGGCTGGGACCCAAGAAAGGACATAGGATAGTTTTCATCCCGGAAATCCCTCGGGAACGGGAACTAATCCACGCGGACGAAGTCGCGGCAAAAGCTAGTGATTATATAATGATATACATGTAACTCTTTTCTTTTTTTTATTCCTTTTGAATGGGTACTGAAGACTGGACTACAAATTCGTGTTGTGATTTTCGTTTACAGAAATACGTAAAATCAAATTGGATATCTGCTTTATGAACAAATAAAATATAGCTCGTATAAACTCACAGTAAAATAAGAGCTTTTGAGTCGAAAACTATATTAATAAAATAAATATATTGTATATCGTAAGCATGATTGTTGAGTGAGCGGTTCTGGGAGAGTATAGGTATTTTCACCATGCTAGGAGTTAGAATTAGATGATGCGATATCGCTATAAGGGCCTTATTACACTAGCGGTTTGTGAACGGCTGTGGGTCGGGCGGGCGTGTAGTGAATGCATCGCTAATACGACGCGGCTGCGCTGCGTAGACGTTGCAGACGTGTGGCAATTAGCAACGTTATTACCGCATGTTCGTATTAAGAATACACTGTTATTCGCAGCGATCTAGTTGCAACCGTCTAGACGGTTTAGGGAGTCACTTTTAAAATATAGTAATGTTAATTCCTATGATTAAAAAATAAATAAATAATAATAATGTTGGCAACGGTCATAAAACTTACTGATAAATGTAAGAGCGAAGATATTAGAAAGAAAACGCAACTAATAGACGCGGGACAACACGCACAACAACTCAAATGGAGATGGGCGGGGCACATCGCCCGTATGTCTGACGAAAGATGGACAAAACGAGTCACTGAATGGCCGGGTCCAACCGGAACAAGGAGTAAAGGCAGACCCAAAGACCGCTGGATAGATGACATCCAAAAAATTGCAGGAAAAGACTGGATGATGAAGGCAAAAAACCGGAAAAAATGGAAAAAGTTGGAGGAGGCCTATACCCGGAGTGGGGCCATGCATATGTATTAACTAGATTTAATTCTTTTTGTTGTTTTCTTTATATGTACTAGGTAAATTGCATGGAAATAAAGGCTTTATTATTATTATTATTAATGTCGGCAACGAATTCGCTGTGTATACGCGACGTGTTCGTTTCGCACCTGTATTCGTTGGGCACCCGTTTCGCTTTGAGGACGCTTGCAATCCGCTGGTTTGATAAGGCCCTAAGAGATGGGGTTGTCGCATATTGGAAAAAAAACGGGTAAAGTCGTATCGCTGTCTTGCGCTTGATCTTTCCCTGGTCGTGTTGGATTACGGTTCCGTCAGACTATGAGAGTAAGGAAAGCAATCTATATTTTGTCCCTTTGTGCCTATTGGCCTCGTTCTGTTCTGTCTCCTGCTTGTTATGGAGGGAAGTGGAAAACATATTTTATCTTACTCCTCCGCTGTACTTTTCTGATTAATTTCGTTGCGGGATCACAGACAGTTGAATCGCTTCTCCGGGACTCGCCGTGCTTCATTGCTCGGCGCTATTCTAGAGGACTCCACTGTTGATTCTGGCTTTCAGGAGTTGCAGTGGTTGGGAATAGTGTGGTGGGATTGTCCCAATTAAAAAAAACTATAGTTTATTATATGTATTGTAATTGACCATTGTAGCCGAATTTTATGTGATTTTTGTTTATAACATCCAACTTAATAATTATTTGTGTTTGTTTGTCCGTATTTCACGGCAAAACGGAACGAAGAATTGACTTGATTTGTTAAAATTGAGATAGTTGAAAGGATAGTGACATTGGCTACTTTTGTCTCGTTCTAACGCGAGCGAAGCCAAAGCGCCAAAGCTAGTTGTTGTATAGAACAACAGTATGTGTAAATAAAATGTGTATTGTTACAAAATTAAAATGTTTACAATAAATACACTTTTTGCCCCGAATTGAATTTAGTTTACAAAAATTAAAATGAAGTACACCACAGAAGCTTTCACGTGTATTTTCACTGTTGGACAAAAAAGTGACCCAAAATATCGCATGCGCCAAAAAAAGTAGAATCCCTGTCGACTGCTATCACAATACGCCTCCCGCCATAAATGATGCAGGCATTGCGTCAAGCAGGTGAATCGTCCCCACTTCATTCTCCGTAATGAATATGAATATGCGCAAATGCATTGCGTGCCGGCTTAATGGTCACGAGCTCTGTAGTGGCTTCTGGTTTATACTGATTCCTTTAATTTGTACGGATTTACGGATAATTTTATTAAAAATAATTGTCCAATGATTGGGAGCGTCGATCTCGGGTCGTTCGGTTAATGAGCTTAAGGGTTCTGCAATCGTTGCTGATTTTGTTTTATGTACGTGAGTATTGCGTGTGGAGCTGTTTCATATACATACGGGTCAAAATTCTCACTCAGATCCCATCACTCAGGTACTGTGGGTGACGAACTTAGGGCAAGTCGTCTCTCGACGTTATAACACAAACATATCCGTACACATCTTTCTAGGAAATTCGCTAGATACACTAAAAGGCCGCTGATCATTCATGATCATCATGAGACGCGGATCATTCAAAAAACGTATATCTACATGGTAGTGAAAAAAAACATTGTTGTTAAGACTCCACCATGACTTTGACCCTTTATCTTCCCAGAGGCGATATCCCAATATACCACGCAAAAAATAACCTACGCTAAAAAATGGTATGCACAAAAGAATGACACGTAGCCTTTGATAGAGCCAAATGCAGCCGGCATCGACAGCGGTCGGCGCGTGCCATTCAGTTCAATACAGGTTTTGCCTATCAAAAGCTGAACTGAGTTGAAATAGTTAAATACCTACCTAGAACTTGTTGGGGGCTAAGTTGGGCAGATATATTTTGTGTTTTCATGAATAAAATTACGATACGATTCACGGGGACAGTGTGTCTAGAGACGCTAGATGTCAATCAAAATATACAAAATTATGTTTTTTGTTACCCGGATCGCTAAGAGAAGAAAATAACTTCGTCTTCGTAAAAAGCTATTAATAAGCAAATATTACAATAATGTTACTGCACTGTTTGAAATAAATAAAAATGTTACAGTTTTATTCTTTCCAATAAGTAATCTCTTTTTATGTATAAAAAAAAGTAAATTGACTGACTGTTGCTATATCAACGCACAGCCCCAACCACTGGTCGTGACATGAAATTTACTGAGTGTGTTCATGTGAAGAGTAAGTTTCCACTAAGAAAGGATTTTTAGGAGTTCCAACCCAAAAAGTTAAAATAAGAGTTTGTTATAATATAACAATAGATATAAAATATAATGTATTAAAAATAAGATTGATAAGTCCCTCCAATTCAATTTCTATTGCTGTGCCCAACAGGGTTCATGATTGTTACTTTTTTTAAATGTAAATCTACTACTAAATATTGAGGAATGCAATAAAATATTGGGTATTGACTTATCTCAAGTCGTATGTAACTTCGAGTTACAACGAGCATGAAGCATAATAACCCTCTCATATTAATACTGTACATCAAATTGTCCCAAAACAAACGTAACCGGTCTTGATGTAAATGAAACACCCAGATAATTTTATCTACAAATATTAACAAACACATATACCCTCGGGAGAAACCTTCGTCTCTTAAAGCTGAGGTCTTGTCTATGGTCGATGGCCCACAGAAATGAGGTTCGTCGTAGAACCGTTATCTTGAATCTGTTATTTAGGGAGGCTTGTTAGTAATAGTGGCTTAGACTTAGCCTTTAACCCTCTGCTATAGTAATTAGGAAGTTCCTTTTCTGCGGCTTAGTGTTAACCCTTTTTTGTCCTAATTTATTAAATAAGTTGCAAGAAAGAAGTGAAGTCGGATGTTGTCGCGGAGAGAAATGGTTTTTGTTTGTAGTTTAATGGATGTTGTTACTTGCATTTTAAATATTGCTTGGGTCTTTGCAACCAACTTCAGTGAGAAATAAAAATCGTAGTATCCCGAAAAGCTGCGTCTGGTCAATTTCAGCAAAAATGTTAGACCACACTAATATAGAACTTACAGCAAAAGATTGTAAAAAGTTGTTGGTAAGTAATTAAAATAATATTGAAGTGTGTAGGTATGTGTTGTCAAATTACAATAGGGGTAATGGATGCAAGCTTAATGTATGTATAGGTGTGTAGTTAACAACACAGACCAAATTCAAAAAAATATTTCTTATTACGAGTCGACGAAAAAACTATACATCGGTACAACACAAGATAACAGAAATCGTTTCTACAATACCGAGGCTGACAGAATCATAACACTTCTTCTTGTTATATCGAAGTTGGGAAAAAATATACACTATCTAAATAAGAAAATGATATGTGTTCTCCCGCCTTATCTTTTCGAGATAAAAGACGGCTCTATGCGGTCACATGCGGGCTAGGGCTACGGTTTAATATTGCTATCACTGTTTCGGTTTGGTGACGTAACATTTACATATAATGTTAATACAGTAAAAATGTAGTAACTAACGTTTAAGTTAGCCGCAGTAATAGGCGAGACGACAAAAAAAAATTTGGACACGTATTTTTTCTTTCTTCTCGTAAACGAAGAATGACGACGATACAGTGAGTTAAAGTAGCGCATGACGTCACGATCTGATATAATTTTTGCAGGACGGTGACGTCAAAAGCCCCCACTCCGGAACTTTGTTGCTCTTTATCTTTGTATTTTTTTATTAATTTGATCAAGAAAAAAATACGTGTCCCGTATTTTCGGCCGATCTATCAGACGGACTTAACAGAAAGTCATTTTTTTAATGCTGTCGTCATCCCTATTACGATTGCGGCTGAAGCTAACGAAAGAGTGGACAATTTCAGAATGGCTGTAACCGTTTTGATGGAACACGTCGATAGAACCATCGCTAGATAACTTTCTTTCATATAAAAAACGCAACCAAATCGGTTCACCCACTTAAGAGTTACGGTGCCAGGACAGATAGGGAAACAAACCGTCACACATACATATTGGCCAAACTTATAGTACCCTATTTTTATGTCGGGAGTTAAAAACACTACAACCGAAACAAAACACGACCTTTAATCTTGACCATGCAAATCCCCTGCTACCTTTAGAACAAACCCAAGGAAGCGGATCCCAGATTGCTCTATCGCCTGAACTTATAAATACTTCAGATTATCGCGAATTAGTGATACGATACCCTTTGGTTAGATTGATTGTCAGACTTTTGACTATCCATGACAACTAACAAAGATTTACGAATGATGATCGAGACCATATCGAGACCAACAGTTTTCCGTGCCTTTCGAGGCACGGGATTTCATAGATAAACTTATAGTACAGTCACGAACACGAATATAAACACGAATAAACGTTCAATTAAAACATATTTTATATTAACTGTATTTTAGACTACTATTAAATAAACCCTCCGATCTTAAGATTTCAGTCGTGTATACATGTTTATGCTCATGACTGTACATATAAATTGAAATAGCCATTGGTACTTTCTACACATTGACTTAAGCATGAGAAAAACCAAAGGAAAACTTAAAAAAAAATCCTTTTTACAACCTAAACAAAACATGATCTTGAATCCTACAACCCTGGAACCTTAGATATTATAATTTAAGCCTAGAACAAACCCAAGATCCCGTTTTTAGGGTTCCGTAGTCAACTAGGAACCCTTTTAGTTTCGCCATGTCTGTCTGTCTGTCCGTCCGTCCTCGCTTAATCTCTGTGACCGTTAGCACTAGAAAGCTG
This sequence comes from Athetis lepigone, assembly GCA_033675125.1. Lineage (NCBI taxonomy): Eukaryota > Metazoa > Arthropoda > Insecta > Lepidoptera > Noctuidae > Athetis > Athetis lepigone. Next base: position 16,697,502 of record CM066231.1, read on the forward strand.
AAATTTGGTACCAATATGTATATCAATCACGCCGACCAAGTGGTAAAATAAAAATTGGAAAAAAACGTTTTATTAGGGTAGCCCCTTGTATAATTATGTAAATAGGGAAGTGTTTTTTTTTTTAATTTCAACCCTGACGTGTGATACATTGTTGGATAGGTATTTGAAAATGAAAAGGGGTTTAGTAAAATCAGTTTTTGATAATGTCAATAACATCGGAAATAATCGCTCCTAAAGGAAAAATCAAAGCGTCCCCCACCCTCTAACTTTTGACCCGTAGGTTTAAAAAATATAAAAAAAATCTGGAAAGTAGAACTTTATAAGAACTTTCTAGGAAAATTTCTTATTTTGAACTTGATAGAAAGAACAGTTTTTGTACAAAAAAGACAAAAAGGTTAAACAAAATAATTTCTGCGTACTTTGTATGTCAACGTAACAAATAGCCTTTTTTTAAACTTATAAGTAGGTACACTTATTGTGACGGACGGGAAACTACGGAACCTTACATTGAGCGTGGTCCAACACGCTCAGGGCCAGTTTTTTGGAATAGCTCTGTCTGCCCTGAACTTACAAATACTTCAGGTTGTTCCATCTACATTCATATATTTTCCACCACTTTGCGTGTTCCGCCGTAATTTTGGCGAGATTGTATTGTTCCGTGGAATAATACGAACACTGTGTATGATGTGTGTAATAAAATTTACTCGTTTATATGTGTTGCGTGCGCAGATGGAAGACAGATTAAGGTGTGCGTGTATTTATGAATTTTGGTTACGATTTCCTTGATCGTTCTTATGAGGTGTATTAGCAGATGCGTGTGTCCTCGGATATTCTTTTTCTTATTTTTATTTGTTATTTTATGGTGTCCACAATTACATCGTACTTGTGGACACAATAAAATGTATTTGGACTGGTTTGATTTGCTTTGATTTCATTTTAATAGAATCGGCGTCGCCACCAAGTATTATTAACTTGTATCGTAAGAAAAATACAAAGAAAGTTCCGATTTACTTCAGTGTGGGGGAAACTTTATAGTCGTAAGACCCTTATTAGCGTCCAGCAAAAGGTAATCACGATGAGTCCCTGAAATTAAATCCGATAATCACCAATTGGTCTTGAGTGTGCTATGTGCTAATGCTCGTACCTTTTGTAGAAATGTATAAAAGAGGCCTTTGATAACCATTCAGATTGTCAGTATCAATCAAAACCAGTTTTAACAACTTTATTTACAACTTCAAAACCGACATACGTTTTATTAATTGCCAAACCTCAACCGAATCTATTATCAAAGCGTCACAACTGACGTAGGTATTCGTTAGGAAACGCACCAGTTTTGTTATTCCCCTGGTATGTGACGTCACTGAACTAAACGAGGTCTAGCGAAGGACCTTTCAGTGTGAGCTCAACCCCTGGGACTAAAGAATAGACTACAAATAGTACAATGTTGTGTTTTTACACGTTGCCCGCTTTCAACGCGGTATGTTTTGCTTTAATTTTTTGTGTGGGTTAAAATTTAAATAAGTGATTGTGTGAAGTTCATTACTTAAAAATTCAAATAAAGAATTTTGAAATTCCTTTTGTCTGATTGGTTAATGTAGTTGTATTGTCTTGTCTGACACAACACTCCCTATGCGCTTTTAGAATATCTTGTAGAAAAAAATATTAGTCAAAAACCTGAAGTATTCACTATTAGGCATCGGGATAGCAGGCTAGTGTACGCAACCTTACGTCTAAGCGGAGAACAAAATCATTCGATCCTCTCCAACTTCACATGAAACGCCAGTAGAACCTTGATGTTGCTGACAGTTTTCTGGGTTTCAGAGTTTTTATTTCTTTTGTACATTATGGGCACAATACGTGTGACAGTATCACCATACCGTACATAATGTAATGATTCAAAGGGTAAAGATTCAAATAATAGTAAGAAAAAGACTCTAAAATAACTACTAAATTCAGATCTGAGTTCGTGAGCTGTAATAACCAAAATCCTACGACCTCTATAAACTTTTCTATTTACCATTAACATTTTTGCACTCAGCAAAAACCTCACATAGCTCTAGCATTCACTAAGCAGCTAATCGGGTCCAAAACCAAAATTCTTTCAAAACTTTAGTTTCTAACTTCGGCTAAGCTGGATATTATGAGCCCAATCTTTCTTAAAACATTTCTAAGTACTAAACAGTTTACAACTACTTAACAAGACTTTTCCCTACAGCTTTTGTATAATTATATATTCCCGTTATTAAACTTCTGGAAGTTTCTGAACCTAGATTAAGTTGGAGCTGAGTTGTGCCTAGCCCCATCACGTTAATAGTTAGTTGCAGCAACAATAGTGCCCGCATCGGAGCTTGGGTTGCCGAGATTAGAACGTTTCATACACAAATAATAATATGATGTTCGTTGTATTCGATAGCTTTGGTTTACTAAGTAAATATACATAGGGCATGTGTTAAAGTCGTTAACTTTGAATACTGCACGTCGAACTTAGTAACATCGTGTTACATTGAAACAGTTTTTTGTTTTGTTTATGGTATATTTTGACTACACGATGAGCATTTAAATATTATCATTTAAAGCACAAACCCCATCCATTTAGCTTCCTAGCTGTTTTCAATCATATTGTAGTTGGATTACAATCTAACTGGAGCCAGCCTTATATCAATATTTTACGTAGAGTGACTGCCTGTTAGACCTCCAGAATCCAGCTATAAGGTGCCATGGTGCCCGTTAGGGACTTTTTCACATATTTCTTCAACTCATTCATTTCATATCTACAGATAACAACGGTTTTGTAAAAAAGCTGAACATACGCGGAAATCTGAATGAACGCGTAAGCATCTTTATACAAAATCATTGATTGTAGTGACCCTTATTCTAAAATTGAGAAATATTTGGGCTCCTGATTGTGTTTTACATGGACAGCTGCCTACCAGACCCTCTTAAGCCCAGTAACTGGGTAACTACTGATATAAGTAGTCTGTCTTTCAGGCTTCGACTACTGTTAGTTGCCTATATGGTCATGGGGTGTTGCCTCCAATAAAAAAAACTTTGTTTCAGAATCAAGGACTCATCACTCAACGCTGTTAAAGTCAGGCGTGTATTAGACCATTGTGACACAACCCAAGTATAACAAAATATGTAGTAGAAATAATGTTTTAAAACCCCAATTGAGATAGGACTAGCATATTTGGTAACACTTTTCTTCGTAAAACTATTTGGAGGTAAAGTTTCACTAGAGTTATACGATTTCTATAACTCATTAAAACGTAGTAAGTACTTGAGAAATCTATATCTGTGACTAGAGAGAACAAATTCTCCTAAGTATTAGTTCTACCGGTGGAACATGCAAAATAAGGAGGAATGGATACTCCCACTAGTTCTACTGACGAGATTGTTGGTCTAGTGGTTAGTGACCTTGACAGCCGGAGGTGGTGGGTGCGAATTCCACCCAAGACAAACTTTGTGTGGGTGTTTGTTTTGCGTCTGGGTGTGATATAAGTATGTATATCAGTTATTTGGTTGCCGTTTTACAAGCTCTGCTCAGATTGGGATCAGATGACCGTATGTAACTATTTTGTTACACCTAATATCGATCGATAGAACTCGTCCCAAAAATCCCAGAAATTCTACCGTGCAACTGTTGATTACAACTAGAACCAACCACTCAATCGACCAGTGAATAACCCACCAAAACAACAAGAATCCAAAGAAAAACAACATACAACCGTAACAAGTAAATGTAATGAATATCTTTATACACACAATCTTGAGGCGACCGTCTGGCCGACGGAAAAACAAGTAAAGTGCTGATTTATTAAACATTCCGGCTGTACAGACATTCTTAGCGTGTTCCGACGAGTACCTCTTTATTTAGCACTGAATTTACATTCACACACCACTGTTTCGTTTCAGCTGCATTGTATTGTGGTATTTTTACGCAAGTGTATTAGGTTGGGAATATATATTTGGTATTTTTTTTGCCGAAAATTGTTTTGTAAATGTTGCGTGGTTTCTGCTACATCTTTGGCTAATGTTTGGTTTGATGCTTTGGATCAAAGCGTGGTTTTAAATTTTATAAATATGTTCAGAAATAATGATTGAAAATCTATGTAGCTTTGTTTCTATTTCTATCGTCATGGACTATCATGATGATTACGGAGAACAACTCTTTAACATAAGTCCTCTAGTATCAATAACAATATACCTATAATGTAAGTGTATAAATTATTACTTTAATTGTGTAATCTGACTCACTTGACTGTCGACATGCCTTGTTATCTGATCACGCCCAATCGTATAAATAAAAGTTAGAAAGTTATAAAGAACCACGGCGGTATACTGATATTATACTATACTGATCTTTTGACAACTTACAACAATTAATAAATAAATGCCTAAAAGCTACTGGTATAGGTACAGCTAAATCCTTACTATTTTGAAATGCACAAGTGCACATACATTATGTTGTTCTTGTCTCAGCTACAACCAACCAAAATTATGTAAACATGTAAATCCTGTTCAGTTTTTCGGTTCTAAAAGTTATATTAAGTGCAAACAACATTAGTTTAATTTAATACCCAACTAATGAAGTTTACACATACTTATACAATTAATAGTTGTTGATTTTTATTAAGCCATTTCATTGACACCTTTAGAATCATGCACATTACTCATTTGATGGTTTTGGAAATTTTATTTTATATATTTCACTTTTTAGTGCGAATTCCTATTTTTGTCTGGCTTCATAGTTCAAATCTAGTCAATTAATAGGTTGGTGATAAACTAAATAATACTTCGGTCAAAGTCTTTGAGAAATTCCGTTGGTCATTTACGTTCTTCTTCATCAGTGTGATTTCAAGAAACGATACTTTGTAAATGCAAATTGTTTAATTTGTAACAGAAAATAACAAAATCACTAGCGTGCTTATAAAATCCATAGATTTCCTTTGATTTCTCCAAGGTCTCATCATCAGATCCTAACCTGCTGCTTATGGGACCACTTGTGAAGTGATCATGACGTTGTCAAGAAATTGGGGAACATAAATAAAAAGCGATTCCAACGAAATAAATAAAGTAGTTTAAGGGCCTGCGCAGACGGACAGACTGCAACAACGAAATACAAAATCTCCGCGGTGCGCTTTTAGAATTAATACAATAAAGATGCGCTTTGTCCGTGCAATACGTCACTTCGCCTGGCGGACTTCAAACGCACTGTTAGCAGAAAAAGTCAACCTAGTGTCGGTAATAATAAGAGCTCACCGCGGACATTTTGTCCACTATTGTCCCTCGTTTGCGCAGGCTCTAAGCATATGGATTGTATCCTATGACCAAGGTAGTTCCCAATACTGCCCCGATCAAGCTTTCCACCATGAATAATCCTATCATTGCCCTCAATGTTATTATCCGTTCAATAATAACACGAGTTACATAGAACATCATGTTATTAACGTTCGATGTAATAAGGCCAGCTCAAGACATAAGCCTTCTTGACTTCATGTCTACCTACAGACAATTCTGGGACTTACTAACAATCTATGTAATTGCATATAATAGACAGGTCAAACAGAAGGTCGACTTTTAACAACGTACGCGAAGAAAATTTTCTTATTGAATTTTTCAAAATCATTGTTTTTATATGGCTTAAACCTTCGAACTCACGGGATTCAAGACACAATAAAAAGTTAAGGTCGAAAGGTTGATTTTGTATAAAGAAAAATATAATTAACTTATTTTATATAAATAGAGGACGATTCGTTAGGTACGTTACCTAAATGAATAAAAAAGATAATTTGGGAATGTTGTTGTAAATCTGTGTTATTCAGCTCACAGTGCGGAAATACACCTCTACAATATACTCGTATGTACAGTCAGCTCCAAAAGTTAAAAAGGAATAATTCCTTTCTAGACTTAGTTCAATTGTTAAGCAATATAACCAGTTCGAATTGAGACTTTTACCTAATAAGTTGCAAGTTAGAATATTTGTCAAAAATCATTTTCATAAACATAACAATTAAGTGTATACTTACTGACTTTTTATAAAGAATTTATAAAGCATATTAACAGTGCATTATCGTTCATAATACGGGACAAACCTTCTACCCCTACTTATAGTGTGTACAGAGTAAGCCATGGAAATAATCAAGGTTCATTAGTAGCTGTGAGACGTTCGATGTTTAATTAGTAGCCTCTTCGCTTGCATCTTGTGTCAAAGAGTTCAATATTATAAGGTGGAAGTAACAATGAAGGGTCGGTTCTTGATTTCATTGAAACTACTAGGTTAGAATGACAATTTATTTTTGAGTGCATTGTGCGATGGTGTGGTATGGTAGTTGTTAGGTAACTTGTCTATATGGAAAAAATCTATGAAAACTAGATATTTTAGGTGATGTTTTGTTTAAAACTATTAGCGTCTTACTAATAAACGCTGCATAAAGTTTTGACAGGTTTATACGTCAAAAAATGTATGGTTACACAGGCTTTATTCATTGCGTATTTTTACACAGTGATTATTAGTAAGGGCATTAGACTTTTAATATGAAATTATAAATGCAAAAAGTGTTTCAAAAGCACTTTTGTATCTAAATTAAGAATAGTGCACGATTTTTCAAGTGGAGATAATTGAATGGATGGTGAGTGATATAGGCTTTTTGTCTCTTTCTAACGCGAGTGAAGCCATGAGCAAAAGCTAAGAAGACAAAATATTCTAATCTATTCTAATACTTATCAGATTTTATACATAAAAGCAAATATCACAGACTCTTTCGCAGAACTGGAACGTTTCTAGATATAATACAATGTTAACGTTGAACTGACTCCATTTTTTTACAAATAAAATTAGTTTGTTTTTTTACTTATCTTTAAACGAACGCCTCTAGCATTTAAAAACCTTCTAGAATAACAAAACAAGAGCACCTACAAGGGCAATTTCTATTAACAACACCGATATTTGATTCCAACAATTGATTGCTACAAGAAAATGTTGATTGAAACCATTTCAATTTCAGCTCACGTTGTCAGAGAGAAAGTAAGTGAAAATAAGTAGCAGTTCTTCAAATTAAAGGAAAAATGCTTGGTATTCGTGTGGCCCCGACGAGCGGTACTTTTTTGTACTCTTGGGAGATACGTTTAAATTAGTACCTACCCACGACATATGAAAGCGTTGTACTTTTTGGGGTGAAATTAATTGCGGCTGGTTCATTTTTTCTGTTGCTTTTTGTGACTTATGAATTCACAGTAAGTTGTTCTAGCAATTTTAGTTTAAATTTTTATTATTACTTTATTTTTCTTCATCATTCGTAAATATTTTTACATTATAATAAGCACTTGATAAAAAATATATAATAATGTATTTCAGGTGTCTGGTTACTCTAGCACAGACTATGTCTAGTGTGAAATTAGATGGCCGTGTGTGTCTCAAGATTCTATTTATATACAAATACACTATATTAAGAAAATATGCAAGATAAGCTTCTTTAAGATTATTACAACAGAATTTATAACGTTTTTATTTTAAGACTCATATACATTTCAACACGGTCCTTCGAGCTGAAAATGTTAATTTAACAAAAGCAAGTTCCTAATTCTTTGAAAAATATGTTAATTCATTTTCGCAAATTCAGAGTTTCCTTCTTACTGTGTCCACTTACTATTTATTTTTCCTTCGTCACAAAGGCAAGCTCAAATATCAATTTTCGAACTAAAGATCACTAAAAATGACACTTTACAGAAAGCACAAGTAATACCTAACAACTACATACACACAAATGAGGCATACAACATAAATTCAACCTCCCTCAGATAACCCGACACCTATCCACCCACAACTGTAGGCCCTCAATCACAAGTTGTACAACAATAAAGCATATACTACAAACGTCGTGTAGCGTCACCAAGTTAATGTTTCCAATTTGATTCCCTGCCAGATGTATGTTAGTCAGAACATAATGTAACTCAGTGGTTTTCAAAGTTGATAAGGACATTTGATGGGTAAACTGTGACCCGTGTAACGAAAACATTACCTCTTGTTAGAAGAAAAGAGGTCAAGCAGGGCTGGAATGGATACCAACTTCTTTTTACCATGGATTCAGTTTAATTGCCGAAACTTTTCGTTGGCTTTTAAGAACATAACTAGCTGCATCAAATATTTTAAACATGTAGGAGTGATACTTTGGAGGGTATGAGGGGCAGAGTGTAAAGTCCCTCATCCTCCGTTGAAAAGGGAGTTGTTGTATCTGGTGGGCTCGATCGCTCTGTGTCGCCGAAAACTCATATATCGCGATTCAGGATTGTCCCAGGTCCCAGCCTAACCGGATTCAGCTGGATACGAGTGTTTTAAGTGAAGCGATACATTTACTCTTTATGGATGGCAAATGGTCTGACAGTCCACTGTAATTACACCTCACTGGCAGAAATGAATAATATGGTATACTTTTATAGACGAGCTGATTCACGTGTACGGCAATGACGATGACGGTGGGATTGCTTCGAAGGTTCAAAACGGGATTAACATTCCACAGTTTATTAACTTTGCAGGTTGCACTAGTAATTAACCATTTGGCACTGTGTTCATCAGTGGTCACATCTATTGCAGAACCAATTGCTTTCTGCACGGACAGGTCGACAGGATATACGTATTTCGAGACGGAATGGGATGCCGTCGCCTCCTTCTGCGAAGTGGTTATGCTAGTGAAGGAAGCGGCGGCGCGTGAGAGGAAACGACGAGCCTCTCGCCCCGGACTAAGACCCAGGCGAAGACGTCGAGAGTCGCAAGACGACTACCGGCCACCGTGGGCGCGGTTCTGCGGATGGCGAGCGTTGGGTAGCTCGCCGCCCGGCTAGGACCAGGACCGCGCCTCAAAGAGAAGAAGTCAGCACTGGAAGGGGCCCAACAGGGCCACGCCTGCCGGGGTTGCGGAATGTTTAAATAGTTACTGTGACCCTGGAACATAAAGGGCAATCGAAGAAATATGAGTGGGTTTAAGTCAGTAAAAGTCTGACACGCCCTCCCGCCGCACCCAGGACGGGAGTAGTCATTCGATGATTTCCCACTTACCAATAAAAAAGGATATACGTATTTTATTTATTATATTTTGTAAAACTTACAGCTGAACGTGAACAATAGTACAGTTGTAAATAACATTAATAAGGCCACTTACAAGTTTTCACTGAAAATAAGTGGACATAGATATAGTTATACAGGTAGTAGATAAAATGAACTTAATATTAACGCATATTATTGTTATTATTAACATTATGTAGACCAATGTTCAGCAGTGGACTGACGCAAACTGACAATGGTGGTAATCACGAGTGTTTTTTTAATCCGAGGACGTACTTCCAGCCTATTTTTTAGTATTTTGATATAATTTTCTGGAGTTATTAATCCATTCGCTCACGACCTGTCAGTGTATCATGTTCTTGACGCGACCCACAGTTTGAGAAAGGCTGATGTAACAGTATGTGGGTTATCTTCACGTGTCCGTTTGGCGTAAGATCAAACTACATAATATTATTATTATCTTGAATTATGGACTTCTAATGTGTTTTGTGTGGCACTTAATTTGTAATTAAGTAGAGTTTAGGGGGACGGGGAGAGGTTAAGTTTGTGTAGCTGCTTTGGATTTGGTTTGTTTACTAACGAAAAAATAACAGCACAAAAGACGTAATTCAATGTACGTGTATTAAGTAAGGTTACATTTGCAAAAGTATTTAAATCACGACAAAAACCACAAAGCAAAATTCCTTTTATAAACACTCTTTCCACTCGTTTAAAAAAATATATTAACAACCAGCACAAAAGTCTTAACAAATTGCACAGTAGCAAAAACTACATAAAATTGTGTTCATTAAAAAATACAGAGCTAGTATACATGAAACAAAAACAAAACAAAATCCCGCCACTCAAATCAGAGCGCAGCTAACAGGGCCGTTTACCCTACTACTTAAAACAGGCCGCCCGCTCCAAGTATTTTCTTTGTAACACTAACTATAATGAAAGCTGTGACAATCGGTAACAACGCTGTCTACTCCTTTATAATTAAAAGTGTTGCGTCTGTATTTATATTAAGCTTTTTTTTATTTTCTTTTAGTAAATAAAAGTTATGTTGTAATGGCCCATTAATTTAGGCGCCCGCTTCTTAAGAGGCGGTTAGGGCTTGAACTTGATACGATTTTTTGACTATTCGATAAGTTAGTGGTTAGCCGGAGGTTTTTGATTCAATTTCCACTCAGGACAAATCTTTGTGTGATGACGATAAGCATGATTGTTTATGAAATTCAAAGGAAATAAGTTAGAAGTAAAAATCTAACTTTAATTACAATGGTGAGTATAAAAGGAGTATCACTTGATGATTTTTTGGAACTGTCATAGTAAAAATTAAATCAAGGGTGAAAACAGTTCTTAACACCAAATCTTAAATTAAAGTCTAAAATATAGGCATTTGAAAAAAAAAGGGGCACTAAGTTTATAAAAACAAACAAGGGGAACCCATAACAAAGCATCAATAATTAATTCAACTCAATTTCTTTTCTTTAACTTTTTAAGTAATCCCCGAAAGCTTTTAAGTAGAAAACAATACTGAGTGCTAAGTTACTTTGTAGTCCCTTTTGCTTCCCGGGTGTTTCTCAATGTATACGAACTATTAACTTTCTGTCATTAAAAATGGCAGTCATGGGTTTTGCTAAATACACTACAGCTGATCAAAATGCAACTCCTATTAAATAAATGTAAATTTTAATGACACGACAGGCTCCTTTGTAGCGTATTGTGGGTTCGACACCCGCACGAATGAAATATTGTATTTTGTATTAATAAATATCCAGGGACAACTCACACTCGGTCATCTGATCCCAAGCTAAGCAAAACTTATTATACTTTAAACTCTAAGCATAACTTGTACTATGGTAACCAGACAACTGATAAACATACTTATTTATGTAATTTATAAATAAGATAAAATAAGATAATTATTTCGTAATTATGGGTACAGTACATGGTGTTAAATACAATGAAAACAGGTTCAGCCACATTTTACCATTAGGCATGCGAAAGGTACAAGAGCAGCGACAGATTGAGCGAAATACATACATATTATAAAACAAACAATTATGCTCATCACACAAAGTTTGTCCAGGATGGCAATCAAACCCACGACCTCCGGCTTAGCAGTCAGTGTCACAAACCACTAGACCAAGGCCCGTCAAAGGTTTGTTTTGAGTCTGGTTATTTATGTGTGTATGTTTAAATGTTTGGAAACGCTCTTCGATATTTACGGTTGAATTACTAGGTATGTTACTCAGAAACTGCGTTATGGAAGTACGAAAGGTCGACGATCAACTAAAACTACAAAATACTGGTATTTAGTTGCCTCTGGTGAAACATAGTTGGATCATAAAACAAATGTGGACATAGAGTGGACATAAACATAGTTTGAATAAGTAATTATGATTTTTTAGCAGATTGGATACAACAACATTACTGTTAGAAAGGCAGTCGATATACTAAAACTACACAATATTGGTATTTAGTTGCCTCCGGTGAAACATAGTTGGATCACAAAACATACGTGCACCTAGGGTGACCATAAACGAAGTTTGAGTGAGTGGTTTGGAATTTTTAGCAGATTGTATAGAAGAACATTTCTGTTGAAAGACAATTGATTTACTAAAACTACAAAATACTGGTATTTAGTTGCAACTGGTCAAACATAGTTGAATCATAAAGCATAGGTTGACCAAGAGTAGACCATAACATAGTTATTTTGATTGTTTCGCAGATTTTTCAAACAACAACAGTTCCACTGGTAAAATACTTTTAATACAATACAACAGCACTACAAAAAAGCTTACAATTACTCTGAATACTCTAAAACGGTTGTTAGTTTTACAAAAAACATTTAAAATATAAAACTAAAAACATTTTTATTTTAGTCGGGCCTGTTGCAAACAATGGATAAAGCACAGAGGCTTACAAAACTTTAAATCTGGGATTATTACACTCGAAATGATTCAATTCGATTCGCGATATTTCGACCTATTGGAGAGATATTGTTACATTTTGAAAGCGGCTTTGCAATGGATTTTTAGCAGGTTAAGCTGTAGTAGCAGTGGGGAGTATATCAAAAGCGATTGTGACTATTGGAGAAAAGTTATTTTATTTATTTCCCACTGTAAGGCTTTTCTCACACATAGAAGGCAAGCATTGATTGCAACGCGTGCTTGAAAGTTGTTTATTAAACGTTGAGTTTTTAGATTACGGTTAGATAATTAGCTCAATATAACTATAAAAAAGGGTATATTAATTATTTGGAAACCTGTGCCTCTAAAATTACTAAAGTCGCGACTGCAGACAACAAAGAAGTTGTTAAACATGTCTAAGTAGACATGTTTATAAAAAATTGGTTCAACCGGGACGGGGCTACTCGTATCGTTCTGTTTAACTATCGCTGGATGGACTTTCAAATATAAAAAAAAAAACACATCCCAATCACTTCATCCGTTTTTAATACCTACTGTGCACTGACAGACAGACAAACAAACAGACACATAGCAATATTTAGACTTAGGGGCCAAACTTATAACACCCCTCTTTTTCAGTAAATAAGTAAATAAATATAAAATTAGACAACTCACACGCGGTCATATATCTCAAACTAAGCAGAGCTTGTACTATAGTCACCAGACAACTGATAAACATACATCCATATTTAATATTATAAATGGGAAAGTGTATGTCTGTTAGTCCGTCATTCACGGTTTAACTACTAAATCGATTTAAATGAAGTTTGATACAGAGATAGTCCATAGCCTGAGAAAGGACATAAGATAGTTTAGTCCTGAAAAACCCACGGGAACGATAACTAGATAAATAGATAAATTACACATACACAACAAGCAATCATGACATGCTTATCGCACATTCTTCGTCCTGGGTGGGAACCGCACCCACAACACCCAGCTTAGCAGTCAAGGTCACTACTACTAGACCAACAGGCCAGTCAAATGAGCTGTCACAAGGGCCATTAAAATTGTTCTGAAAATATTTTCTGCGTCGGTCCATTGCCTCCGTGGACTTTAAGCTGAACTTAACAGAACCGATAGGTCGTGAGTCTTGCTACAATTTACGTGCCTCGACTAATAATGTTCTCAAAAATGTTTCAAACTTCGTGAATTATTGACACAGTAACACTTTATTACTGGATATGAATCGAGTTATTTTTTTACGCTGTTTTGAGACTAAACGTCAATGTTAAATGAATTGAAACTTTTAAAATCTGTTTTCCGTCTCTTCTCAGCGACGTTTTGCGCCATTGGTTTCCTTCGAAACGTTATTTAAGGGTAAAATAATTAATGTCGACTCAATTGCCACAAAACGAAGAAAAAGTTAGGTAGTTGCCCATTTGATTATAGTTTATTATTCAGAAAAATAGGTAGAAAACATTTTGTGTTGTCATAAGTTTGACCGTTATGTTTGTGTGTGCCTGTCTATTCGTCTGTGGTAGCATAGCTCTTAAAGGAGAGAACCGATATGAATGGGATTCTTTTTAAAACTGAAAGAAAGTTATCTAGCGATGGTTCTTGGACAATGACATGTTACATCAAAATCAGCTCAGCTGATATAAATTTTTTAACTCTTCTGCTGCAGAAGCGATTTTCATATTTCTGGGGGCTTTTAAATTTTTATTTTACACGTCTTAAAATATTGGTTTAGCAATAGAATGAGAAAACGAGGTACAAAAAAAATAAGTTCACCACCATAATAATAATAAGTAATACCACAATGCTACGCAGGTGTAGAAAACTTTTCAACTAAAATGTTGCTATAATGTAGATATTTGTGTAAGATTGAAAAAGTTTGAGAGATTAGAAAATAGTAACACTAATGTAACAGTGGTTATACCTAGATTTCATAAATTCTGAATGTTAATTTGATAGCTAAAGATTAAGCTCAATTCTGTTCAAAATATAATCTAAAGGTCGCACCATTTTCATAATTCAGCGAATAATAATGCTTTTCGCGTGTAAAGAGTTATTACAAATTAATATACACGTGTAAGGAGTAATACAGGGCGGGGCACCCGTGTCCTCACAGAGGCAATCGGCGAAGGTGATCTCTCGCATCCGGCCCTTTTTTTATCCGACTGCCAAAAAGTGGGTTATGCTTTTCGAACGTAGATATGTGTGTATGTCTCATTCTATGGCGCACTCTACAAACTAAACCATCATTAAATTTATCTTAGTTGTGGGAGTGACATTGGATAAAAAGCGTAAGGACAATACAGAATAGCATCAGTTACGGAGAATTGGTTCAACTGTCTTTGATCACGCAAAAAGAACAATTGTAAGAGTTAATAAAAAAAAAATACAATAACATCACACCCAAAGTTAATAAAGACTGAACATCGTTTCTCATGAAACAAAAAACGATCGTTAGATAACTTACTTGAAAAAAAAACAATCGGATTAAGGTATAGCTCATTTCGGCCACCCGGCAGCCACTCCGCACCGACTCGCCTTATAACCGAGGCGATCCGGTGCCGCTATGGAGTTGATATAGTGAGCGCATGCCCATACAAGTCCATATAATATAAAGAATACTAGCCGCAGGAGGCGAGTCGGTGCGGAGTGGCTGCCGGGTGGCCGTAATCATGAGCCATGACCTTTACCCGTTCAAGACCTACGGTGATTCAAATACACACGTCCGGGTCAAAGCTATAACCATTTTTCAGCAACAAAAAAAGGACGGCGCAGGAGTAGGAAAACATGATTTCCACTACTACCTCAATGGGAGAAGTTCAAATTGTATTGCACGATAGATTAAAATAATTAAAATTACTGGGTTCTAAAAATGAGCTTTTAAGTTTTATTCTTATTCCAGGTATGCCAAAAACGCTTGAACATACGGAAATTAGTTTTAGTTTTTACAAGATCCGCATAGTAAATTACTTCGGATATAACTTATACTGGTACACTATCTGACATTCTCGTAATATTGAGTTTTTTTCTGCTGTGCTTAGCAATATTTTAGCATAAAATGAAGTACTCATGAAAATAAACAATTTTAATAACGAGGACAGCACAATAATAAGAAATCAGATCTGTTTCTTAGAAAACTATAAAATGATCATAATAAATGCAACAACTAACTTTTTATTCATAATTATTCAACTTTATTGACTAACTTTAATTAAAACTCATTTGCATAAACAAATAAAAATACTTCCTGAAAAATTATAGCAGCTCGAAAACTCAAACTGAGCTGTGCCCAAATATTTGCGAAAGAACATTAAAATTCTAGCTAACAAAACTTCAAAAAAAGAAAAACGAAAAGTTGTAGTAGCCAGTATATTAAAACTCAGCCTAGCTATACTAGAAATCCTTTAAACTTCTAGCTTAAAAAAAAAAACAAAAAAAAAAACCGCTTTACAAATAGAGAAACGAGAACTGATACATTTTTGAGCCTGTCATTACTTAAAACGTAAAAGCTACAGTATACGCCCGCCCTACTATAAACACAAAACGACAACAACAATTTTCAAATCTTGAAATTCATTATTTATCCTGCGAAAACAAGCACAATATTTCAGCCTTCAAATACCCGTATTGTTCGAACAGTCCTAGGCAACCGTGACCTTTTAGCCTTCCAAATAAATCATCTACGGCGAAAATCTTCTTTTACGGGACTGTCATGATCCTTGAATATTTCACTACGTCCCGACGGTGGCAGTACCCTTTAAAATAAATCTCGACACCTTATAAAAATGTACGCTGTATTTGGTTCAGCTGTATATCAGGAAATAGGACGGAAGCAAGGGGATTTAACCTTGAAAGAAAATGTACTACTTATGTGCCTTAGAATATTTAGACTTGTTACGTCTAGTACAAGAAAGCAAGACTGGTGACGTCTGTTTGGCGAAATAAAAATAGAACTGGGAAATCTTTAGGACTGATTTAGATTAAGTAGAAATGGTAAACACATATTTGTGTAGTCTTACTCAGTTGGTCCTTTTGTTATTCATAGAACTTTGACAGTCGTAACAAGGTCAGAAACAAAAAAATCTGACAAATTGATATTTTGGGACAATCCTGCCACACTTTTCCCAACCACTGCAACTTCTGAAACAGTGGAGTCGACCGAAAAACCTGAAGCATGACGAGTGGATTCTTGATTGAATTGAAATTAATCAAAATCAAAAAACAGCAGAGGAAAATGATTTTCACAAAGAGTGACAACTAGACTAACTTGAAGCATCGTGGTTGTGTTCTTGGGATGTGTAGGTCTCACGGTTAAATGATTTGTAATAGTTTATAGGTAAATTATGACTATTTGGTGTAATATACATCGTTTTAAAACTCCGTATATAATAATATGGAAATGAAAAACATGGCATTTTAATAAATGCATAAAACTGTTCGTGAAGAAGTTCGTGCGGGGTAGTACTTGTACCGCTTCCACCTATCTCTACCGCAAAGCAGCCTTGCTATATTCTGGTTTGGAGTGTACAGGTGCGAGGGTAATTACAAGCATATGCGACATATGGCCAAATACTTAAAAACGCCACTTAATTTTAAAACGCTGTCAAACATGTTGCTGTTCATACTTTATCCCTTTAGAATGACAAAAACAGCAACAGATATCAGAGCGTCTTAAAATTAAATGACGTTTGAATATCCGGCCAATAGTGTCTTTGTCTGCAATGCACCTGCAAAGCCTATGGTCTTGCAGACTCAGATATCGAGGTGTGTAGACTGACTGCTTACCACCGAGCAGACAGTTTTTAGATAGCAGCTGGTGCAAAAAAAAAATAAGCAGAAATTATCCTAAGTCAGAAAAAAATATTCTTTTGAGAAATACAATCAAAGTACGTGGTATTTTAAAGAATAAAAGCAGCCAACATAAACCAAACCACCATACCATGATACTACCTTTCCTTCCAAACCCCCACTGAAAGCTATGCTAAAAACAAACGCGGCTACATAATGACGTTCGATGTATAAGTAGGCCTCCATCGATCGAACGGGATATTTGTGTGAGATCAGCTCTGGCCTAAAGGTCAATGGACTCGGGAATTAGGATTGATCCGTGGATAAGCCAAGCCGGGAGGCTGATTAGAGCATTGTGATTATGTTTAGGTGTACTTTTGGGACTTACACGCTTAGGTTTATTGCTGGAAATAAAATGTTTTTCACGAACACTCAGATTTTGTTCTAGTGAAAAGTTTTATGGCCCAGTATCACGCTTTTTTGATAAAAACGTGGACAGAATGCAAGCTAATGTAATTAATGCAAAAGTAACTCAATCTGTCTGTTTTTTTGTAACGCTTTAACGGGTAATGTTGAAATGGTTTTGATAAAATTTGGTATAGAGTAAGCCTGAAACTCAAACTTCGATTTTGACTTCCTATGCATTCGCGACAACATAAATTAGACCAGTTTTAATAAATATATATTGAGGTCTCGTCTCATAGTGAGCATCAACAAAAAAGTAATTCAGGATGTCATCGCTGTCCAACATGGTCCAGTGCCAGTAGCGTAACGGCGTATATATGTCACCGGAAAATAACAAGATCCGTAAGTTTATCAATTTACTAGGAAATTTATAAACTTTCGTAGGATTCTAAACGGGAGATAAATTGTAATATTTTACGTCCACGTTTTCGTAAATTGATAAACTTACTGAACTCACTCGTAAAATAATAAGTAAGCAGTAACAAAACGCTACGCGCGATCTGATTGGTTGACTGTCACGTGTCACTTCTCCTTCCTCGCGGCCGCCATTGTTCGCCACGGAACATAAATAAACTAGTTTGCTTGTGCGTTTTTATTAGTTTTAAATGTTGAACTGTGTTGCAACTCAAAGAAAACTCAACTCACTAGATCCGTGCCAGAGAGGAACCAGGCATTGTTGCTTCCAATTTATAGTTTGCCAAGTCTGATCACAAGCATTGCCACATTGACCAATCAGAGAGCAGTGTGTTATTTTACGTATTTCAAAGATGCGTATATTTATAAGAGTTTTTGTTATTGGTCAAACCGTTTAAAATCTTACGAATAGATAACCGTTAGTTTATAAATTTACCGTATGACGTCGGAAATTGATAAATTTACGAAAATGTGAACGTAAAATATTACAATTTATCTCCCGTTTAGAATCCTACGGAAGTTTATAAACTTCCTAGTAGATTGATAAACTTACGGATCTTGGTATTTTCCGGTGACATATATACTAATAAAATTTTTGTTTGTTTATTTAAACGCGCTTTTGTATATGATATAGGTTAACGAGGAATAGTAAAGTTTTATAACATCACGCTATGTCCACAGGAGCGGAGTATAGGCCATAAACCGGGGTAAAACAGCAAGGAGAGTATTATATTAATACATGCACTACAACACGTACGACTTATCTGTGCACTTCCCTAAAATACGACCCTTCTCTCCCTTCCCCGCGCGGCGCCCCGTGTTCGCCTCATTCGCTTAGTAGAGATAGCATTCCACCAGTGTTACGTCACAGCGCAAGGTGCACAGTTAAGGTGGCCATTGACGGTCTTTTTAGACCGTCAGTTGAACTGACGTTCATCCAAAATTTGATCGTGAGTGTCAAATTGCCATGCCAGATTAGGTTGACCGCTTAAACCATTTGGAGTGATGCCACAGTTTTACGATTAGCCGGACGCGAAAAATGACCGTCAATGGCCACCTTTAAGTCGTACGGGTAGTACCACAACTCAGGTGTCAAAAGATATAAATCTTAGTAGGTAGGAATTTTTTTGTTTGAAAAATGTTTTAGTAAAACCCTACCCAACAAGACTTTTACGACGTAATATGATATTAAAAACAGTACCTTAGTGTACCTATATAATATTTTAGAAGCCCGCAGTCATAAAAAATCACCCACAATTTAGTTTTCGGCTACATTGAGGTTATCCATAAAAATCCGGTTCCACCATATAATATAGACGTACCGTTTGTCCGAAATTTTAACAACGAACAAAGTTTGTAATCCGTGAATTTGTAGCGGACATTTTTAATATATATACGCGTGCGTGTGAATGAATTCATAACTCGGCCACAGTGTAACATTTTACTGTATATTTGTTGGGTAAGAATGTTGATGTATAGAATAAAAAAAACGTTAACTGTAACATTATAATACTAAGAATAGTATTATAATGTTACAGTTGTGATAGTGTTACAGATTGTTGCTCTCAAATGTTTTGTAATGTTTTATATACAAAGTTAAAGGCAATGTATGTATTTTACATTTACTCGTGTTAATGCCTTCTTTAAACCTTCAAACACACGTGATGGAATCACGTGTGTTACACAATAGAAAGACAGTAGTGACCTGACAGCCGGCTGTCACTTAGTCGTTGAAATGTTAAATGCCTTAATTAAAGACATATTTGTACTTTCTTTATAAGGAAAATAAGGAATCTAGGTGCCTTTAAAAAAAAGAAACGTTCAACTTATAATTTTAATGTATAACTGCTATATTCTGTTTTTAATTACAGTTATTAGAGATCAAATTTTTTTGTATCACACTTCACTGCTTAGACCTTATCTTGATCAACTGCTTGTGTTAGACTGTGACTATGTTTTATTCTAAACTTTATGTTTCGTTGTTACGAATCAGAGTAAACAAATTAAAAGTTTCAAACAATACGAGTCCGTTTCTGTTTTACTTTCATAAATAATTGTGGCGACGTAATTATCTTGTTTCGAATTATATTGGATTATTGAGGCCATGAGAGTTTAATCTACTTGGAAAATTTCTACAACCAATTTTCTACTTCGATAATTTGAAATTTTTCGATCTGGGGTAAGTATTCTATAAAAATCTTGCTTAATGATTTTAGGTGAAGTGGGATTGTAGTTAACTATCATCTCAATCGGCAAAGGGTCACTAGAAGGTCCCAGAATTCCTGGAAGTGTAATAAAATGTAAAAAAAATGATAAAATTATATTTATTCTGCAAATGGGAGAAATATAACACTTTTATACATCAATATTGTTATTTAACAACGTAATTTGGAGGGATGAGGGGCAGAGTGTAAAGTCCCTCATCCTCTGTTGAAAAGGGAGGATCCTCCGACCAGACGGGTGTTGTGTTTGGTGGGCAACTGCGCGACGGTTCTAGTCGGGATTCCTGTATACGTTCTAATATCGCCGATTAAAAAATGATTAAAATGATTTTTATTTCTGTAAATAGGTAATAAATTACACTTTTACACGTCATTTTTTTTTCTTATTTTAATCGAACGATGGGGCCGGTGTTTCCTAGCTGGACTACTCCGAGAAGAAACAACCGAAACAAACTCAGAGGTCAAAGTCTCTTTTAAAGTCCATACAATTTTGTATTGGTCAAATTATGCGAGGACCATGAAGGTATAACTGAAGTGATCTCTTGATGAGAGAATCACACAGATTTGAGTGGACCTGTCCAAACAGTGCAAGCATTTGTCAAAAGTCGTTTAGCTCAACTAAAACGTAAGGAGCCTAACGTCTTGACGAACCATACCAAAGTAAGGACATTCGGGTAGGCCGCATTAAATACTCGAACCGTCAGTAATAGTCAAATATACTAGTAACCTAACAGCCCACATAGTCCTCACACTCACAATAAATAAAGTAAAAAAAAAAGAGATATACTTATAAAAGTACACAAATGTCAAGTATAATAATTTCAATGTCAAGCAGAAGAAAAAGAAAAAAAAATCAATTAAATATGGTATACAAAGTACATAAATGTCAAGTATAATAATTACAATGTCAATCAATTAAAAATGGTTTAAAAGATAATATACTTAATAAAGTACACATCAATGTCAAATAATAAAAATTTCAATGTCAATAAAATATAATAATAATGTAAACCAATAATTTATGTCAATGACCTATGTAAATAATTGAAGCAGCTTAATTCCAAGCATTTGAATCATCAATATACTCTTTAACAGAATAAAAAGCATTACGGCATAATTTACGTTTAATAAAGAGTTTAAATTTGGTAATGCTTAGTTCTTGAATCTGGCTAGGAAGTTTATTATAAAAGCGTATACATTGACATTTAAATGAACTACCTATTTTCTTTAGCCTAGTTGAAGGAACAATATATTTGTCCTTGTTTCTTGTGTTTATGTTGTGAATATCACTGTATTTTTTAAACTGATTAATATTTTTATGTGCATACAACAGATTTTCATATATATACTGACAAGGCACAGTCAAAATATTAATCTCTTTAAATTTGTCTCTGAGGGAGTGTCGGGGACTCAATTTATAAATGGAACGAATAGCCCTTTTTTGTAAAACAAATATTGTTGGCGGCATTTCCCCACAATAGAATGCCGTACGACATCAAACTATGAAAATAGCTAAAATAAACTAAGCGGGCTGTTTCCAAATCCGTTAAACCACGAATTTTCCTAACGGCATATGCTGCAGAGCTGAGTTTTTTAGATAGTTTATCTATATGGGGGCCCCACTGAAGTTTGGCATCTAAAGTTATACCTAAAAATACGGTGGAATCGTCTGGTCTCAATTCTTCACCCTTTATTAGGACGCAATTGTCTACCTGAGTGACATTTGGTAGCGTACATTTTATAAGTTTAGTCTTCTTTTCATTAAGGAGTAAATTATTTACATTAAACCAGTTTACTATAGAAGCGAGAGCACTATTTATATCGTCAGTTAAAAGTTGCTGACGTTTAAGTTTAAATATAAGTGAAGTATCGTCTGCAAACAATACTACATCATGCTTATCTTTAATGAGATAAGGCAAATCATTAATGTAAATAAGAAACAAGAAAGGACCAAGAATTGAGCCCTGGGGCACGCCCATTCTTACTACAGAACCGGGTGATCTTTCACCGTTCACATCAACTCTTTGAATCCTATCATTCAGGTATGAAATGAGAAGATCCAGAGAGGAGGCCCGGACTCCATAGTAGTGTAGTTTCCTGATTAAAGTTTCATGAAGAACGCAATCAAATGCCTTGGATAAATCGCAAAAAAATCCCAAAGCATCGCATTTGTCTTCCCAGGCATCATAAATGTGCCCTAAAAGTTCAACACCTGCATCGGTTGTTGAACGACCCCTTGTGAATCCAAACTGTTTTGTATGCAATAACTTGAGTTTATTAAAATATATCTGCATTTGATTTAAAATGAGTTTTTCAAAGACTTTACTAAAAGTAGGTAGCACTGAAATTGGTCTATAATTACTGGGGTCGGATGTGCTACCTGTTTTAAATAATGGTATTATTTTGCTGTATTTCATTAAATCAGGAAACTTACCACTATCAATACAGTTATTAAAAGTATTAGTTAAAGTAGGTGCTACAATATTTATAATAGACTTTACAACATCTACAGAATTACCCCATAGATCTGCAGTCTTTTTAACATTTAATGTGTGAAATACTTTAATGACATTCTTACAAGTAACATGTTCGAAATAAAATTCAGAATTACAGGCCGGAACGTTTTCTTTGAGTAAAGATTCTGCAGCTGTAGGTGATGAATTTAAAGATTTAGTAGTTGAAACGGGAATCATTGCAAAGAAATTTTCAAAAGACGCGGCTACTTTAGAATCTGATTTAATAATATTATCATCAATAATAAGGCAATAATCATTTGTTCGGTGGTTGGACTTTCCCGTTTCGCTATTAATAATATTCCATGTCATTTTTATAATATTATTACTATTTTTTATTTTTGAACTCAAATATCGTGACTTGGCCAAGTAACAGACCTTTTTAAATAATTTAGAATAATTCTTTACATATAAATTAAATTCAGCAGTATTAATGTAAGTCCGTTCTTCATACAACTCAAAAAGTCGTTTTCTACTTTTATAAATACCAATGGTGGCCCAGTCACCAAAAGAAGCATTACTATTTACTGAAATCGTCTTCGGAACAAACGTGGTATTAAATTGAGCGCAATACTGCCCACCAGAGACTAAAGAGCAGTAACAGCCCTTTTGTGATTTTTCGTTTTATTAGTGATTCTGAAAGCGGGTTTCTTAAGCTTTCTATTGAATTAACTTACTTATTTCTAAGACTATTAGAATGGTTTTTATTTAACAGTTTTCACTTACTGCAAACGAAAAAAATTAACAATTTGGCGTGATTTCCCAACTAAAATACAGTATAAATTATACTGCAGATTAAATTTTTAGGTTTCATAACTAAAATGCAGTAAGCAATATAATTTTACAGTTCTTTAGATAGTTTTATATTTATGGAAAAAAAATAAAAAAAAAAATTAATACGCAGTAAAATTTACCGCCATACAAGCTATTTTTACTGCAAATTAAGAAAATACAATTTATTGTCACGAACTCCCAACTAAAATGCAGTAAAATCAAAGCTTGTCGCATTTTAGTTGTGAATACTTAACATTCTTTTATCATTATAAACTGACTAACACGCAGTAAAATACAGCATTACTGCAGATTAGTTTGGATAGCATAATGACACAGATATGATTATTCCTAGCTAAAGTGCAGTTAATGTTTTAATGTGCAGTTAATTATTTTTGATATGTAAATTTTACATAAGTGAGTTGAATTATTGTGATTAAATAATAAGAAATAAACGGTCTTTAAAATGTGAACTAGCTATTTTTCTTACTGCACTAGTAAATTGAACACTTTTTTCTTAAAAAACTAACTAAAATGCAGTATTTTTTTGACCTTACTGCATGTTAGTTGGGTTTCTTGACAAAATAACTGATCCAAACGCAGTAATAGGGCTTTTTGCTGCATTTTACTAAGTTTAAAATGGTATTTTTTACAAAAAAGGCTATGCAGTAATAGGCACCAAAAAGAATAAATGGCCATAATAAATTCAGCTATTAAGATATATTTTTTTTTATTGCTTTAACGTGTGAACCTATGCCTTTACAACCTTTCTGCATTCAAATTTTTTGCTTATACATTCTGTTGATTTTTTAAAATCAATTCTTAACTTTAAATGCGTTTTACTCGAAATCGTGATTTTGCTGTTACTGCACTTTAGTGTATGGTGGGCAGAATACATATTAAAAAAATCATTATATCGTTTATTTGGGCTAACATTAGTTGACAATAATGGTAATTTATTTATGATTTTAGTTTTAAATATTTCTAACCGACATTTAGATTTGGGATTAACAGTGATATCTTTTTTAGTAATTTTTTTGTTAATGAAAGGTACAGTAACAAATTGCCCACAATGGTCAGAGTCTATCAAATTTATAATTTTTTGTGGGTAGGTACAATATCTGTGAATATATTATCTAGGCAGGTAGCACAAGTTGGAGTTATTCTAGTTGGCTCAATAAATAGGTTCACAAGATTGTATGATTGAAACAGGGTAATAAGTTTAGTATTTAAACTAGAATTATCTAACAAATTAATATTGAAGTCACCACAAATGATGATGGACTTAGTTGAGTTACAGATTTTATGCAACACTTCATCCATCACCTTCTCAAAGCAATCATACAGTCCTGAAGGAGGTCTGTACACACTTACTATAACATATTGCTCCAATTCCACACAGGCCATTTCAATTGTTCGCTCAACAGAGAGGCTCACAATATCCTTACGGTCTTTAAACTTAATTTGTTTATGTAATAAAATTAATGAGCCACCATGAATGGCGTTTACTCTGCTGAATGAACTACCAACCTGGTGATTGCTAAAATTGAACATTAACTGATGGCTTTTAAGCCAATGCTCAGTTATACAATTAATATCAATGTTATTACAATTGAGGAATAATTCTAATTCTAAATCTTTGTTCATAAGTCCTTGAATATTTTGATGCACCAGGTTGATACTATTATTGCCTACATTTACATTATGGCAAGAGGATACCTCTATTGTCTCGAGTTCTAATTTAAATCATTATTGGTATCATTAATTGATACTATGTTATTTGACAAATGATTAAGTTGATTGCATTGCTCAATAGGAGCAAGTTGTTTAGCCAAATTCTTGGCTGTTACAGAAAAATAATAAGATAGCGACACAGCTATCTGTCGTTTACAAAAATTATTTAGATAGTACCTATTCTCAAGATATCTATCTTTTGTCACATAAAAATTATTGCCAACATATTTGTTGGTGTCAATTAATTGAAATAAATCATTGCTATACATAAAATTGTGTAAACTTACATTTAAATTATATCTAAAGTTATTTTCTTCCTGTGGCAAACTTTGACTGTAGGGGAATGTAAACATAATAATTTTCTCTAAATTCATATATGACAAGGTTCTATAATACTGGAGTACTTCTTTTTTGTTAACATTACCTCTATTACCAACAAGAATTATCAGTATAGTATCCTGGTTAAGATTACAGTTAATAATTTTTTTCATTATGTGAAATAAAGAACAACCAGGCATACAATAGTTTATTACAGAGTGTCCCGGGTACTCGTTTGTAAGATAGTGGCCTAAATCCTTACCAATTTCATCACAAAAAATTGCAATTTCTTTAGTTTTATTTTGCTGTGTTAAAGAATCTGTTAAATTGACCGGCAAACTGACACAGGATTGCTGTGTAGTGGTATCAAAAACTGACAATGAATGACCTGGTGTATTGTCAATGGGTGGTGAATGACAATGCTCACAGTTGTTATTTTGTGAGTTGACCAGATCATTCATGGCCAACACATATTCCTTCATTTGGTTCTCTGATGCGTTATATTTAATAGTCATTGAACTCAGTTTTTGTTGAAGATGTTCGAGTTCACACTGCAAGTCTTCCGTGTCAGCTTGGTATCTCTTTGTACATTTTTCTAAGTTTGCTGAATAATAGTCTAATTGATTAAGTAAATTTAGCCTTTCTCTATTAAGTTTGACATTTTTAATAAAGAATTTTTGTTTTTTGACTAGTCTTTTAGTTTTAATTATATATTTGTTGATTTTAATATACTTTTTTAATTTATTTCTACTATTTATTTGTACTGTTTTACATGATTTGGAATCATCTTCACTTGTTAAATCTATTATGTACTCGGGGTTTCTTTCTGAAACCATTGACGGGGCAATAAGCACCAACTCGTTAAATAAACTTTGATTCAACGAGGCTGTGATGTTAAGGTTAGTGGTCTCAAGTTCTGATATTTGACTCTGAGCCTCCTGTAGCTGCTGTTGCAAAATGTATTTCTGATTAAGAGCTTGTTCGTACTCTGTGCTACACTGGCTGAACCCATTTACAACAAGTTGGAGTCTATCCCGGGCTTCTATGGCCTCAGTGAATTGAATATTTAACTGAGCCATTTCATTTTTTAATCTCCTATTTGTCTCGTGGACTTCGGCGAGAATCGTTTCATTGCCATCTATTTCCTTATTTAGTTGGGCACAGAGCTCCTTTGACGCCTTCAATTCGCTCAAAGCCAGGCTGAGTTTAGACTCTTCTTGGCGAGCATAGGCACTGCGAGTCATAGGCATGATGAAGGAAATAGAGAGAAATCGAGCTAACTCATTTATATCGCGATGCAGGATTGTCAGTTGTAGTCCGCATATTCGGCGATAGATGTCGCCACAGTAACAAACGAAGTTGGTGTTTCCTAGCTGACAACTCGGAGAAGAAACATCCGAAACAAACTTGAAAAGTTTTCGAAAATGCCTAAAAGGCCCTTGGAAGAAGCTGGAGCAGGATTAAGTCATGGTCCCTAAAAGGTCCCTGGAAGAAGCTTATTCCAGGAACGTCGACATTATTTTTACAGCTAGGACCAATCCCATCTACATTTCATATAAATGGCTTCATTTATATTAAGCTTAGATCAGCTAACGAAGTCCATATAATCGGTTATCAACCAGTAAACCGATGTAAACGTATTTTTTTAGTCTAAACGGTAAAAAATTAAATGCAGCCTTCCACACGTCAGCGTTCCTTTCAAACGCACGATCTGTACACCTCGAGATACACTGTCTGTGGCGCATGGAACATTAATCACGTTCCTTTTATTGTACTGCGGTACTGCAGTTGTTTATACTGTGGTTTGTCTATCTGTACGTATAAAAAGACACGACTTTCATGGCCAGCACCTTTAGAAAATCGGTGTTGTAGAATAGAATAGAGTAATAGACTGTTGAATTGACATAAGCCTATGCTAAGTAATTTGACATCTTGTATCGAACTATATTCTACTATTTATTCTACAACTAGCTTTCACCCGCGGCTTCGCTCGCGTTAGAAAGAGACAAAAAGTACCCTATGTTACTCTCCATCCCTTCAACTATCTCCACTTAAAAAATCACGTCATATCGTCGCTCCGTTTTGCCGTGAAAGAAAGACAAACATACAGACAGACAGACACACTTTCCCATTTATAATATTAGTATGGATTGGTATGGATGTGGTACATTAATCACGTTCTTTTTATTGTACTGCGGTACTGCTGTTGTTTATACTGAGGTTTGTCTATCTGCACGTATAAAAAGACGGCACGGCTTTCATGGCCAGCGCCTCTAGAAAAGTGTAGAATAGAGTGGATTGTTGAATGTATAGGATTGACAGCTTACACTTACACACTGACGTAAGCTACCACCTATTCTACAATGTCACTTATCTAGTCACACTAGTTGATGCGGTGGACAACACGAAAAAAACAATAGACATTGTATGGCCTCCAGGTACGCACAATACAGAGGAAATTTCTGGTGGGATTCTGCTGTAGTTTTAAAGGGTTTAAATAAAATCCAGCAATTAACATATTTTATTAAAAAGAAACTGAAGGATATCGTGGTTGTTAATTTGAAAGGACTAAACTAATATTGTCTTTTGCTTAATAAAATGGTAAGAGAAACATCCACTGAACATGAATTTAGCTTAGTTGAGTTTAGTTTGTGAACAAAGGAATCAGCACCATTGACGGTTTTCTGGCAAGTGCGACAGTACGTCCATAGCCCGCCCACTCTAAGGTTAACAAAACTCTCTAAAATAAAACTCAATGTTGCAGAAATACAGCAAAGAACAATTTACTGTGAAGTAAGAACACATACCTACACTGTAATTAGCGATTAAAGCTAACTACATGGCCACTTGGCCGACATTGAACACCGACACCGACGCTACACCGACATTACACCGACAACTTACGCTGACATTGTTACTGCAGACAGATTTAGTAACAGGCTTGCATAGTACAACGGTTGCAAGTTTGCAAAGTATTATTTCAGAGATGTGAAGCAGCGTGCTTTAAACGTATTTATTAGAAAAAATATTTTTCGTTCTGGTCCTCAAGTCTGCTATATTGGGTTGCGGAATGTTTATAATAGTAACCGTGACCCCGGAACATAAAGGACAACCGAAGGAATATGAGTAGGTTTTAGTCAGTAAATTGACACGCCCTCCCGCCCCGCCCAGGACGGGAGAAGTCATTTGATGATTTCCCACTCCCCAAAAAAAAAAAAAAGTCTGCTATATTGAAATCGTGTCTCAATGACCAGACATTGGCCGGGTATTTGTCAACTTTCACAGTTTTTATATGAAAGTTTGACGTTACATGTTAAATGAAAAATTTGATCATTGAACCACTATTGCAATAGCAGATTTGAACTCCTGGAGTTCCTGTGCTTACCTTTCTGTTTCATCACAAAACCGTTTTGCCAAAAATAGGCGTGTTCAAAACATATAAAAAAAAAAATAAACAATAACGTTTTTGAGAGCCTAACTTTTTCCACATAGCGATTTGGGACTTGCCGCAATAGCAATAATTGATGAATATGAAAAAAACTTTTTCATGGTGTGCCTCACGTTGTTATTGGTGCTTAGGCTAGCTTTTATACATTGTTACTCGTTTAAAATGATTAAAATTAAAAAATGATTAAAATGATCTTTATTTTGTAAATAGGTTATATGTATAACACTTTTACACGTCAATATTTTGTTTTTTATATTTTAATTGAACGATGGAGTCGGTGTT
The DNA here is from genome assembly GCA_033675125.1 of Athetis lepigone. NCBI lineage: Eukaryota > Metazoa > Arthropoda > Insecta > Lepidoptera > Noctuidae > Athetis > Athetis lepigone. The sequence goes on from CM066231.1 coordinate 16,726,430, forward strand.
TGTAACTGACTACTCTGAGAAGAAACATCCGAAACAAACTCAGAGGTCAAAGTCTCTTTTAAAGTCCATACAATTGTATTGGTCAAATTATGCAAGGATCATGAAGGTTAATGACTGATGTGCTTTCTTGATGAGAAAAGCACACAGATTTGAGTGGACCTGTCCAGACAGTGCAAGCATTTGTCAGCAATCGTTTAGCTCAAGACGTAAGGAGCCCAACGTTCTCTTTCAAATAAATAAATAGTATGACACTCATAAATAATAACACACACAGTTACAGTTGCCACACAATGTATGTGAACTGAGCTATGACAAATCGTAATAATTCTGTCAATCGCTGGTGTCATGTACCCAATTCAGGGTTCAATGAACTCAGAGATATTATCTGCCCGCAAGTGTTGCCACAAACATTTTACTCCGAGGTTTAACCTTCGTCTTAATTAATAATTAAGCATTATTATGCTGAAGATTTTGCTAATAAACAGGGGGTTAGTACCCTCTGTATTACATTTAAACTCGTCATTAATTTAACCTACGTTCGTACGAATAGTCTTAAATATTGTATAAGAAAGATAGGACGTACTTTAATGAATGATTTAAAATAAGTGTAAGGGCATCGCCAGCTAAAGAATTTGTTTGTTTGCTGAAGGTTTTGGTCAGTCAGAAATCTGACACTACCGTTTGTACTACTACTACTTCTACTACTACTACCGCTGTCGAGTCATTTGATGATTTCACATCCCAAAAAAAAGCAGAGAAGAGTGAGACACTTGGTACAGTTAAGGGGATACGAAGTAGTACACTTCAAGGGCAAGTCGCCCTCTGAATAAGACCAGTATAAAGTAGGATGTGAAAACTGTCATGATCTCTTGGCTTATGGCGATCTAAGGATCAGCTTCTTCCTCTGGCAACACCCTTCTTCATACTTTGTTTATCAATCAATCAATCAAATCATTTATTTGCATAGTACAACGGTTGCAAGTTTGCAAAATATTGTTATTATTTTCTTATTAAGTAGACGACGTCACGATCAGTTACGTCTATCTATATAATACTAGCCTCTGCCCGCGACTTCGTCCGCGTGGATTTTTCCTGAATTTTCTTTGCTATAAACCTCACAGAGCCCAAGACCTTTCCAACGAATGCAAAACCGTGGAAATCGGTTTGTGCGTTCTGGAGTTATAGCGTCAGGAAGGAAAACCCGACTTATTTTAATATAGTAGATAAAGGGATACATGAAAATAAAAAAATATAATAAACAAGTATAAATGGAAATCTGCTTGACTTATCTACACTAATATTATAAGGAGGAAAACTTTGTATGTTTGTTTGATTGTAATGAATACAACAACTGGACCGATTTTAAAAATTCTTTCACCATTAGAAAACTGCATTGTTCACGAGTAACATAGGCTATATAATATCACGCTATGCCTCACGAGAGCGACGCAGTAACCAAAAACGTAATGTAACGTGGGTAAAACCGCGAGGAACAGCTAGTTGTTGATATAATTATCAACGCACAGCTCAAGCTCTCAGGTTCTAGAGACATGTAACTTGCACGGTATCATTTTTGTAAATAATAATAATAATTTCTTTATTCGAGTAACCATGACTCAATAATGTCAGTAATACTTTAAGCTATGTTAGTAACATTTCACAATTTTATTTAACTAAAAATAATCATCTCACACGAGTCACCGCTGCTTCACCCCATGCGAGACGGCACAACTATGATTGACGTATGAGCAATCTAGACAAAAAAAGAGTAAAGATAGATAAGATAAAGATAGGTAGATAGGGGGTAAGATAGTAAGTGTAAAGAGTGAAGATTTTTAACTAAGAAAAGATTTTTGGAAATTTAACCCCTTTAGGTAAAATAGTGTATGGATGACGACATCTTCGAGGGCAAAGCCTCAGGCGAAAGGTTGTAAAAAACAAAGGCAGCGAAAAAGAATGTCTAAGAAAATATTCTTCGAAAAACAAAAAGCTTTTGCAAACAAATAACATGTAAAGAGGTAAATATTATCATTTCTTGAGTGTTAATAAAGACTATATTTCAAGCCTAATATTGGTACTCACAACTGCGACGCACTTAACAGCGGATCAAAATGAAAGCTCAGTATATTATGTATAATATTATATGCTAGCTGATGCCCGCGGCATTAACCTCGTAGATTTTATTCATATATACATGCAGATGATGAGTGGATATGGCGCCCGCCTCTCGTATAAGAGGTTGTGGGTTCGAATCCAGGCAAGTACCAATGTGACTTTTTCAATTCATATAATATGTACTTTCTAAAGTTAATCTTAGAGGCCACTGACATCCCGTGCCTCGGAAAGCACGTAAAGCCGTTGGTCCCGGTTGTTATTCGAAGAACTTTGCTTTACTGGTTAGCTAGAAACTCTGACCAGTCTAACCAAGAGGTATTGTGTCGCCCAGTTACTGGGTTGTGGAGGTCAGATAGGCAGTCGCTCTACGTAAAACACCGGTATCCAGCTGAATCCGGTTAGGCTGGCAGCCGACCCCAACACGGTTGGGAAAAGGCTAGGGAGATGATGATGATACAAACAGATGATATAGATAGATTTGATGTTTCAGCTCAAAACTACTTGCGTGCCTCTCGGACGCAAGGCGCTTGAGGTGTTTACGCTTACGTAAAAACGGTGTTCGTAAGGCCCTTAAGAAATTAAGAGAATATTATATATGACGAGCTTCCACCCGCGGTTTCGCCCGCGTGGATGTCGAGATTTCCATCCTGTAGATTTTCCTTAGTGTTTGAATTTCCAAAAATCCTTTCTTAGTGGATACGTACTTTCCACAAAGAACATACCCTACAAATTTGATGTCTCTAGGAGCATTGGTTTGGGCTGTACGTTGATATATTAACAGTCAGCTATTAGTCAGTCAGTTTACCATTTTATAGATATAGATTTCATTGTTTATCCGTGATAATATAGATATAAGCCTGTGTGATAATATAGACATAAGCCTGTATAACCCTCTCGGTAACATTCATGCAAAATTTTAATGAAATCATTGAATGCTTTAATTACAGACACAATTAGAAAAGCATTGTGTCTCGCGTGGTTCTGCGTCCTAGACACATGAAAGCTTAATTTTCAATGGACAGTTTCAACTTCGTTACGGATTTATTATTTACTAGCTGTCCCCTGCGGTTTCACCCGCATTTTTCGTTACTGCTCCACTCCCGTGGGTCGTAGCGTGATGGTATATAGCCTATAGCATTCCTCGATACAAGGGCTATCTAACACTGAAAGAATTTTTCAAATCGGACCAGTAGTTCCAGAGATCATCCCCTACATACAAACTTACAAACCTACAAACTTACAAATTTTACCTCTTTATTATATTAGTATAGAAGTATAGATGTATAATTAATAGCGTTATATATACTTGGTCTATAATAAACACCATATTAGTATCGCGTCAACAAACACCTATACGTATATAAATTGTTTAGAAAATCAATCACAATACATACAATATTGTGTTTGAATCTGTTGATTTAATTAATTATCGGTATTAGTTAAAAGGCAGTTATTGGTTAATTGTATTAATTACTATAATTAATAAATAATTAATTAGCATTTGCCAGTGATTTTGCTAGCGATGTAAACTTTGTTGATATCTCGGGAGCATATTTTTTATCGAATTTATTGACAAGGACAGCTGTGGCTCAAAAGTATGCTCCAAGTAAAAATGGAGTGGGCAGGACATAACTGTTGCATGAAACACTCTGTGGGCTCCAGTATTACAAAACTGGAGCACTTTGACGAGGAGGCGAAGTCGCGGCATTCAACGAAGGAGATGGCGGGACGAACTGGAAGATTTTTTGCCTAATTGGAAGGAAGAACCAAGGTATCATGAACGATGGTAAGCCTGGAGGAAGATCTCCGTCCAGGAATGGAACAGAATATGCTAACAAAAAGAAACAAAATCTTAATAGGTTTTTTTATGTGAATGTCTCTCCAATGTCTGTAATATGTATTTGTGACGCACACGCGACAATGATGTTAGCTTTCTGTGCAATAATCACACCAGTACTTTCTTTCCCAAATATATTAGGGTCGGTTTACAGTCTAAGGATACAGCAGAATACTAGTCTTTACGTAGAGCCTGTCAGACCTCCATAAAGCTAACCGGGTGACACGATAACTAAATTTAAATGAGAACCGGGACCAACGGCTTTACGTTGCTCCCGAGGCACGGGATGTCAGTGATATCCTAAATTAAAAAGTACATGTGAATTTCGTTTTTCATATGCCCGGATTCAAACCCACCACCTTGTTCTTGAAAGGGAACCATTACGACGAAAACTTCGAATATTAGTACTGCATACATTTTCCCCGCGGCTTCGCCCGTATGGGTAAGGCGTCCACTATTTTACCCCTAACAATTTTCAGCTAAATCGGTTCTGCCATTCTTGAGTTATTTAATGTGTAGCTAACACGATTTTTTATATATATAAAGAGATACGTATATATCATAGTAATTGTAATTTCGTATGTCTAGAACAACCTAAAACTGTACTGTAGGATAAACGACGTCTCCGCAAGCCGTCGACCAAAATAGCCGCATGTGACGTAAGAAGCAAGTAAGACAACAATTCGACCTTCTTGACTAAGTTAGTGAAAAGGTTAACGAGTCTAGATAGACTAGGGCATGTATTTCAGTATTTATAGTCTTCAAGAAGCCTTGAAAATACCTCGCTTTAATTTCAGCATTTTAATAAAATATTAAAGTTTAGAACTTTTTTTAAAGTCTTCCCCGAGTCGTAGTCGCAACCGGGGCTGTGGAATGTGATTTTAGATTTACTTTCCGGGACGGGCAAAATTTGTTAGGCCTTAAATGTCCGCTGCCGCTGTCACCGTAACGTCAACGAGAATGAGATGACGGCGCCGAAGTGCCAATACATACATTTACTATAGCCGCGTGTCCACCGCGCGTCACGTAGTCTCATACTAAACTCGACGCCGTAATCTCGTTCTTGTTGACGTGACGGTGACGGCGCCTGTGGACCAATGGATCCCGATTGTCACTTCTAGATCTTTGACAGCCGTTCAGAAAAAGACGGAATTCCTTACAGAGGTGTCTAAAGCAAAAAAAAAAAAGAAAAATACTAGTAAAGAAAGTGCCTAAAAGAAAACAAATGAACTCTACAGAAACTATCTTCACTAAATAAACTTTTTCGTGTCCAAGATTTACGACTGCAAAGTGTAAAACTTTAGCTCTTTAACAAAGGGTACGTTAAAATTGTACTTTCTATTATACAGCCCACGTAACTATGTCAAGAAAGGGACAGAACTCTATAGGCAAAAAAGGAAAGATAATCCGTACTTCCGTACTCCGACTAATATTATAAATGCGAAAGTTATAACTCTGTCTGTCTGTCTGTCTCTTCTTCACGCCTAAACCACTGAACCGATTTGAATGAAATTTGGTACAGATATATGTAGAAAGGACATAGGAAGTTTTCATCCCGGAAATCCCACGGGAACGGGAACTATGAAGCCACGCGGACGAAGTCGCGGGCAAAAGCTAGTATTTAATAGATAATACAATAAATTGGTGAAGAGTTATAGTGTGTGCTAAATAAAAAGATGGGCCAGTGTTAAAAACCGACGGACTTTGACGACACGCTGTGTGTTACAAGTTCGAATCCTATACAGAACAAGTTTGTAAAGATTTACCGTTACAAGAAACATTTCTAGTGTGGGACAAAAGGAGGTCGTGTGTGGAAATCCAAACAAGGAAAAATGTGTCTTTATCAATGCATAATGGACTATTTGACGGGCCTGTTGGTCTAATAGTTAGTGACTGTAATTGCTAAGCGGAGGGTGCGAGTTCGAATCCCACCCAGGACAAACTTTGTGTAATGAGCATGATTGTTTGTTCTGTTTTTGGGTGTAATTTATCTATAAAATGTATGTATTTATAGATTATATAAAATATACACTTTTTATAGTTCGGTAAAGAAAACCGACCTGAGTTAGATAATTTTTAGATAAAGTTAGTTAAATTTAGATAATTTGACAGATATTCATCAAATTGATGTTGCATATTATTATTACATTTCGTACCTTATCGTGAAAAGGGCAATAGAATTTCATGAGTCGATATGGTCAAAATGTCCGCAAAAGTATGCACTGAATGTACATAACAGGACACGCGTGTGACAAACTGTTTGAAGTTCGCAATATTTCTTCGGCACGAATGGTACAGTGGGTGATCGGTTGCGGGGATACAAGCACAACAGAAAATTTAAACAAAAAATAACACAGAAAATTTTGCTCATACCAATGTTTCAACATTCCACTTTTACATATTTTCCGTCTTTCATCGATCGTACGACAATAAGAACAAAAAGTATTGTCAAGAAACCTCGACAAATTGCAGAAGCCCGTTGTACGTTTCAGTCTCAAATAAATAAGCTAATAAAAAAGTTTCCGTTGAGTACTTTTTAACTGAGGAAATGTTATATTCTCAAAATAAACATTGTCATTTCTGTGTGTATTAGGTTTAGTAAAATATACTCTATGTGTAAGGAATTAAAGGTGTTTTTATCCAATAGTACTCAGTGCTTGGATGAGAAAGGCATTATTGCTATTACCATTTCGTGAAAGGTAATCCTGTATTACATTCTCATCAGGTTTTCGTATTCCATTTTTAACTGAGAATGCAGGTTATTAAAACGAAAAGCGGGGGTAATAGAACTTGTCGTTCGTTTTTTGGACTTTAGATAGGACTAAATTTCTATAACTGTATGTCTGTTTTTTTTTTGTAATTCATTATTCGAAAGTACCAATAATACTAGATTATATAGTAAACATTACGTTATTTGTACTAGTTAAGATATATAATTAACTAATTTACAATGCAACCACTTATTTGATGCGCATGTATATTATTAGCTGAAAATATCTTATGTAAGAGTATTGTAATGATGTTGCACTGAGTTTTCTGCTTAAGGTTATGGACAGGCCATAAGAGCGGAACGAGGCAGCAAAAAAATGAGTGAGTCGAAAATCCACCAATAGAATTGCATAAAATCCACGCTTGCGAGATTCTATTGGTGGATTTTTGACTCAGTCAGCACTCCACTGCCTCACTCCGTTCCTATGGACAGGCAGCCTCAGACTTAGTTTCATTTACGAATACAGACTTCTGATAAGTACTCAAGGTAACAGTACTTAGAGTACCCATCCTATAACTTAAGACAGCGTAATTCATAATGTTAGCTGATAAAATAGGCTGACTTGAGAACTGAGGTTCCTCTTCCAAACTCATTACCTTATGAGGCCGCTGGGAGTTATGTCAAAACTTGTTCTGTTGTTTAATTATCCACTTACCCGAGATTTCATTACTTTCCCTTTATCTTTAGTGCTTTAGTACGAAGGGTGATCGTGTTGTGAGCCAGAAAACTGATTGTGATTACGGCCTGAGATTGTTCTTATGTTTTGTCTAGGTTTTTCTTGGAATTGGTTGTTGTTTGAGCGTTGGTGTTATCGGCAGCCATTTTTATTCATTATTTTTGTTTTGCTTTCCATTTTTCTTCTCTTAATAGTGTTGGTGACCTTATTATTTATGAGTCTCGGTCAGGTGTATGGGGATGATTTTATTAATACGTTATGATGTTGGTCCCACTGCAAGTACCTTTTCTTCATTTCACTATTTCCTATCTTTAACCACCTGGCCCCAAACCTTTATGAATCAATTTTTGATATCTTATGATATTTAGATTTGGTAATAGTATATTATAATGATTCTGTTGAAACTGTAGCTCTAGTAATCTTGATTGGTTTACTAGTAGTAGTAGTAGTGGATTAGTAGTAGTATTTACTAATATTATAAAGAGGTAAACAACTTCACAACGGTTTCAAGCATGGTGACCTAGCTATAAACATTCGAATTAACCCGTAGTTAAAAATAACTAAAACAAATCTAACCCTACTCTACTCTAATTTGCACCCACATCTTGTTACCCAAAAAATATTCGCCACCATTACCTCAGCCACAATCAACAGCGCAAAACAAAAGAAACAAGACAGTCCCCCAAGTCCGCCACTCAAATCATAACGAGGGCCCTAATTCCCCAAAAGAACAGAAGCACAGGGTACATTCCAACAGAATAATGAACTGGCAACATTTCGCACTCGTCCGGCTGTATTTTTACCCGAAATGCACAGTTAGCGTTTACTTTCCTTGTTTTCGCAAGTGGCCGACGTGAATTTTTGAATTATTCAACTAAGCGAGTGTACTGGCCCACTGTGCCTACATTTGAAGTGGGAATTATTACAGAACACGAACTTTCGCAGTACCTAGCCTTTATGGAATGAATTTGGAATTTTTTATCAGTGAAGTGGTCGGATTGTTCATAGATTGGGGTGTGAAATTAAAAAGAGTTGTGTCGTCTATAGTGACGAATGTGCTAATGGTTTACTCTTCTTTTACGAGCTATCCCTAGTTGTCTTTAGGAGAATGGGCAATGGAAGGGTATTACAGTACAATTGCGTGGAGTAAGCGCAACATAAATACGGTTGTTTTTTAATTTGTGAATCTCTTTAAGAAGGAGTTCAACTCGTCTTGCTCACTACTTCTGAACCAACTGCACTGACAGTTGCTGGCCAGTTCAATAAACAAAGAAAAAGATGAAAGGAAAGCCTTTTATCTGCGGCGCAAACCTGTAGTCTGGCACAACGGGCTCATAATAATTATAACTATTATTTCGCACATATTACTTTCGAATAGTTAAGGAGTCAATAAATAATGAATGTCAATTAAAAGGAAGGGAAAACATTTATCTCCTTCTTAACATTACCATCCCTTCTAATACACTCGCAAAAGGGAAGAAATGACACAAATCTCACGAACAAAAACCCAAATCTTTCTACGATTCCAACTTACTCTTTAAATCCTAGTACAAAGCGTATATCAGAACGGCACGCTATCATAATATCACAATTATCGCGGTGTCACAACGCCGACCCTCATCACACGCATCTGTGGTCGGATTAATCATGGATTAACTGAATATCGTGCGAACAAATCTGCTTTGTTCGAAGTAATCACTCGTGACGTTTTTATTCTGTGCTTTGGCCGTCAATGGCATTGACGGGTGCTATGCGTTTGAGTTATTCTGTTCAGTATTATTAATTAGATGTTACTAATGGTTATAAATAAGCAAACTGAAGTGGCAACGGGCTGTATATTTAAGTACATAGATTAGATAAATATTTGGGCATTCGTGGTCCTGAGTGGAGATTGTGAATCGGGAACGTCCTCAGACTAGGTGGAGCGACGGTTTTTGCAAGATGTCTGGTAGCAGCTGGATGAGAATAGTTGAAAATTAGGAAGAATTGTATGCGATTGTGGTAATTAGCGATGTGGATTGATGATCTCTCTCTTCCTCTTCTCGTGACTCGAAAGACTGGCTTTTACCTTGACCAGAGGCTTAGCGTTGCTATCCAACGTGGCTATGCTGCCAGCCTCTTAGGCACTTTACCATTTGAATAAAACAACATTTCGGAATCAGCAAATAGATTCACTTTTGTAAATGTCGTTTCAATGTACCTATAAGGTCAAATGAAAATAAATGATTTGACTATTGACTATACCATGAAAATGAAGATGTATTGTGCGGTGGTGAAGTATTTGTTAAGGTTTCTCGTTTCTGTTTTGCTATTGTTTTGAGTTTAACAAAATTCAAGATCAGTGTCAATTTTAAGGAGGTTAACGTACCTGTATAATAAAACACATGTACGTAATTATCGGACGATAATATCGAAATTCGTTATTGCGATGATATGTCCCAATTTACTTCAAAGCTATGTTTATATCGCGCGATATTTATCGTAGCAGTGTTCAACTTCGCAGCTGTCCAAAAACATTATGTAGGTACTTACTGACAACAGGTCGATAATAACGGACCTGTGGGGCAGAGGCTTAGCAGTGACTACACTATCAGCTAGCGCTCGCTGAGTTTAAATGTCATCAAATGGAATTACTGCTTATTTCTTCTAGATTTACCTAAATATAAGAACTGATTCAATAAAGTCTGCTTTACCAGTAACCTCCATATATATTGAAGATATACTTAAATTAAAATACAATGGTTTTATTATTATTAAATACCAAAACATACCTAAAAACAGGCGCCATTTTGCATAAATCCACAAAAACTACAACGTTCCGAGAATCTTCTCTCACTTAACATTAGCGTGCAGAATAATTGGCAACTACCGCAAGAAATCCTTGCAAAAAAAACTATCCACATCATACTCGAAAAAAGTATACGCCCTGGAAAATATTTCCCCGGTCAAAAGTCCCGTGGGACGCGACAACTGTTCAATGTTCGTACATGGTTCTGCATTTGGTACCCCGCTTTTAGGAACTGCATCCACTTTTATTTTATTTCCAACACTTTTTTCGACAAAAGCTTTTAACTTTTATAGGTGCTCATACGCCATTTACGCGGGGAATTTTGTTCTGACATTGTAAGTTGGTGTTTGCTGTCTAGGCGGGATTGTTTTGGCTGAAATATGTGATATTTTAAATATTTGATGGGTAAAAAAAAGATTAGTTTTTGTAAGAGTTTCGTTGGTAAACGCGTAGACATTAAAATACAACACAAACGAAGTATTACGTTCTTTAAGTCGATACGTATTACCCATTTATGTATTTATTTTGTCTCGTGAGTGATTTCACATTAAAGACAAAAAATACTTAAAATAGATGTTTCGCAACTTGGTTATCTAATAATAATGACATGATATAAACAAATAAACAAATATCTTATGACTATTTACCCACAGCCATCTGCTCCCAAACTAAGCAGAACATGTAGGTACTATAGTAACCAAACACCTAATACTTATAACATTTATAAATATACATTACAGATAATTTAATAGTAATTTATTACCACTTTCAACACAATTTATTAGTGGTCCTAGGACCAAAACTTAACTTAAACTAACAAATCCTAGACTAGGACGCTACTTTTTCAGAACTGAGTACAGTGAGGTGGTCTGAATGTTTTGATGGTCCTATGAACGTTGACCGAATGGTGTCCAACTTTTACAATAAATTAAATCCAATAATTAATGAACATGTACCTAAACGCAGGCCTCGCAATGATCGACATCCCATTTGGTTTACGCGTGATCTAATACGTGTTCTAAGGGAGAAGGACAAGTTGCGGCATAGATATCGCAAGTATAATAATCCCCGAGATAAGCTCGAATACGAGTCGGTCAGACGGCAATGTGATAAACTGTTGAGTGATTGCTATGCTAACTATATAGATACCGTTGAAAACAGCCTCAAAACGAGTCCCAAGACGTTCTGGACTTTCATTAAAAATAAAAGATCGACATCAAACGCGTTACCTTCAGTAATGCACGACAATAACGAAAACCATTGCTCGAGTGGGCCTGACATTGCTAATTTGTTCGCATCACATTTCGGTTCGGTTTACTCTAATACAGCTTCTGCAGCATCCCCTGCCAACGACACCTGCCCACCCGTTGATTCGTACAACAGCAGACTCACGTGCCCCAGCATAACTGAGAAGGACATCATCTTAAAATTGAAGACGCTAGATACTAACAAAGGAGCAGGGCCTGATGGGATTCCTCCACTCTTCATCAAAAGATGTGCATCGCTTTTGTCTTACCCCTTACAACAAATTTTTAATAAATCACTCACAAGCGGCACCTTCCCTACTGCGTGGAAGCGGGCCCGGATAGTTCCGGTCCTTAAGAAGGGAGACAATGATAACGTAAGGAATTATAGACCCATCTCAATACTGTCATGCTTTTCTAAAGTGTTTGAAAGTATCGTCTGTCCAATACTAACAAGGCATACCAAATCTCTGATACGGGTGGAACAGCACGGTTTTCAGGGAAACAAATCTGTTCTTACCAATCTCGTCACGTATGTCACGCCTATTATGGACAAAATCGATGGGAACCAGCAGGTTGATTCGGTCTATACTGACTTTGCCAGCGCTTTTGACCGTGATGACCACAAACTTTTAATAAATAAGCTGGATAGTCAGTTTGGTGTTTGCGGATCGATGCTGAGTTGGTTTGAATCATACCTCGGCGATCGGGAGCAGGTAGTAGTCTTGGCTGGATACGAGTCTAACAAATACTTTGCCACATCCGGAGTACCTCAGGGGTCCCATCTGGGCCCAATACTGTTCTTACTCTTTGTTAACGACATCGTGGCCGAAATCCACCACTGCCGGTGCTCCCTGTTTGCCGACGATATGAAAATCTCGCGACAAATCAGTTCAGTAGATGACGTGGACTTGTTACAAGCTGACCTGGACCGAGTTTCTGCATGGTGTCGCGTCAATAAAATGAAGCTTAATGCCTCAAAATGCCAGCATATTCGTTTTACACGAAAAAGAAAAGTGATCAAAACGGCAGTCCACATAAACAATGAGGAAATCGCTGTTGTAACGGAAGTTAGGGATCTAGGCGTAATTCTTGACTCCGGACTGAATTTTATCCCCCACTACAGCAGCATTATAAAGAAGGGAGCAAAAATGTTGGGTTTTATCAAACGCACTACCAAAGACTTCAGGCATACTACCTCTCGCATAATGTTATTCAATGCTTTGGTTCGGAGTGTGCTTGAATTCGGCAGTGTCGTCTGGAACCCACATTATGCAGTACACTCCGATCGTATCGAGGCTCTTCAACGGTCGTTCACTAGGCATCTGGCTTTTGTCACTCCTGGTGTCAGCATGAGGTGTTCGTACGATGAGAGGCTGTCCCTGCTGCATCGCAGACGTATGCTGGACTTGCTCTTTTTCCAAAAAATTGTGCGATGCCAAGCGTTATGCGAAAACCTATTAGAACGCGTCGCAATATGCGTCCCTAAAATAAACGCGCGAAGAAAATGTAGCGACTTGTTTAATGTCCCCCGATACAAAACCAATCTAGGGTTGAATTCCCCAATTGCAAGGTTGCCATCAACTTACAACGCTTGGTGCAACACCCTTAACCTGGACATTTTTCATGACCACCCCACTCGGCTCAAACAAAAGTTGTTGGAAAGGAAAGGGAAACCTAAACAAAATTGTAGTTAGTGAATTAATAAATTGCACCTAATGTTAATGAATTATTTTTATTATTATATTATTAACTTTAAATCTTTTACATTTTTTTTTTGACATCCCATATTTAATTATTTTTTTTTTGTATCTTGTTTTTGATTTTGTAATTTAGAATATTAATTTTTATAATGTAAGTTTTGTTTTTAATGCGAATGTTGTGCACGTCTATTATTGACACTAACACTAGAATAAGACCTTAAAATGTAAAATAACCATGTTTGTGTTTGTGTTGTTGATGTGCCTTAAATAAATTCTAAATAAATAAATAGACTATCTAGTAACTAGCCAGGTAGAACACACAATTTGTCGCTGCCAAACATTGTAAATCCAATTTAATTAGGCACGGGAGCATGTGATACACGCGTAAGGTCACAGGTGAGGTCACGTGACCGGAGTCCGTCCGTCGCCATGATGAATGGGTGCGTGGCCCTTCAGGTCTGCGCGCCATTTCCGTTGCACGACCGGCGCTAACGATGTAGGAAGAATTAGTATTCATCTAAATCTAGATGTGACGGTCTGGGCTTAAAATTCTCAAAAAAGAAAAAAGTAATGACTGTTTTGACAAAAATTACAAAAAAAAAAAACAATTAAGTTAGGCAAGAGAGCATGTGATACACGCGTAAGGTCACAGGTGAGGTCACCTGACCGTCCACCGCCATGATGAATGGGTGCGTGGCCCTTCAGGTCTGAGCGCCATTTCCGTTGCACGACCGGCGCCAACGATGTATGAAGAGTTAGTATTTATCTGAAGCTTGATGTGTCTCTCTGGTTAAATCATGTTTTAATTATATACAAGTGGCTTCGTGGGATGGCTACCCTTAAAGCTAAAAAGTATTTTGCTGACAGGCGCTAACCTAAGTAACTACAATTTCGATTTGAAATGGTTATTTTTCGTTTTGCCGCTCAAGAACTAAATAAAATCCCATATTTTTTCCCCATTATAATTTGCCGTGACTGGGTACTAAATTAAATTAATATCATCGTCAGCTGAAAGACGTCCACTGCTGGACAAGGACCTCCCCAAAAGATTATCACATTTTTGCCTGCACTATGACCGTCGCCGCGTCGTTTTAAATAAAAACGAAACGAAACGAATTATTTCGAACAACAATGAATAAAACCTTGGGTTACTTCCACAGTTGTTAATTTTAGGGATTCATAAAAAAATAATTTAAAATTGTGACTGCTTATTTTATTTGCTTCCACAATATAATGTTTACTATACAGTGATAATTCTGCCAAAAGATTAACTGATCGCATAAAAAACAATATAAATGATTTCCTGTATCAGTTGTTTTCAAATTTATTAAGAGTATCACTCTTATAAAAAAACTTTATATTTGATGGAGCTCTAAAATAAATAATCAATTAATCACAGACTGATTTAATGGCTATACTTCACTAACGTTGGTGTTATTAAATTTCTTCTTATTTTTTTTCATTAATCGTTTGATGTGACTTTTATATTAGGTTTTATCAATCATTACCAAGTCTGCAGAGGCTTTACAGAGCTCTCGAGCTCCTAAGCACAGTTTGAGAATAGCTGCCTATATAATAGACATAGATAAAAATTTAAAAGATGGGTAATATATAAAATTCTGCCAATCAAATCTGCAACAGCGAGCAAATTAATTCGTAAGAAGCTCGTAAAATCCGTTATCTGGTGCCATAACTGTTTTATTACTTTTATCATTAAATTCTCCGTTTGCGTCCATCCAATCGTGGGTTTGTGGCGATTACGTCAACTTCTTAACGTTGTAAATTCAGTTAGAGATGGTTGTTTGACACCCTTTTGTCAAACATTAGTTTTTATCTCTCTTTTTACTTACCCTTACTTTTGTAATTCTTTCTATCGATATTTGGTTAAGGAAGCCGATCACATTTTTGCTGGAGATATTGTTATAGTGCATAGTGTGTAAAAATTGCGTAGGTATAATTTCAAAATTAGTTATCATCACTATCATCAACGACTCACGTAATGCTAAGTGGTCACTGCCATGCGTTACCTTTTCAGGGACAAAGATGACATGTCTCATGTACCTCTAATGAAACCGGTGGCAGCCATACTGGAACATAGAACCCGTACGACTTAACTGTAAATGTTCTGAGTGACATTAACGAGATGCACAGATAAGTCGTACGGGTTGTACCAACGCTACATTGCGACATGAATAAGAATGGTGGTAATACTGCCTTTGACATATTCCTACACATTTAGTTACTAGTTATATAACCCGTACGACTTATAATATGTGTACCTCGCTGGAATACGACCCACGCTTTCCAGCGCAGCGCCCCTTGTTCGCCTCATTCATTTAGTAGCGATAGCATACGTCACAGTACGCAGTGCCCGTACGGGGTTGCAGTTGCAGCACTAACGGCTTTAATTTTTCTTGTTACCAGTGCCAGACTCTGATGGCTTATCATTTAAACAATCCATATTAATATTATAAATTAGAAAGTTTGTGTGTGTGTGTGTGTCTGTCTGTCTTTTTGTCCATCTTTCGCGGCAAAACGGAGCAGACGAATTGACGTGATTTTGTAAGTGGAGATAGTTGATGGGTTGAAGAGTGACATAGGCTACTTTTTGTCACTTTTTAACGCGAGCAAAGCCGCGGGCAAAAGCTAGTATATAGATACATTTTTCGTATACAAAAGTAAGACCTAAAATGACATGATAGACTCCTCCTTTGGGAAAGTATCAATTCCTCAATTCTAAGATTATTTTCATTTACAAATGGATTGTTATAGCTCATGCAATCCCTTGGGCTATCCTTCTAATAAGTACCATAGAGATAAAAAGCTTTTAATTAGCTAAGTGATTTTATTAGGTCACAAGATTTTCTTGTTTTGTTGACCGGAGGGGTCAAGAAACCAAAAACCCAGTCTTAGTCATAGTTGATCACATTTTTTGGAGCTGCAATTTTTTACCTAGTACTAAAACAATAGATTCTTCTAATTCTGTGTTCTATTATTAGTTAGAAACTCGGAACAAAGTAAAATCCTTATTTAAAGTAACAATTCACCGAGTCTCGCCGACATAGCAACATGCAAAAAGAGTTAAAATTTAATAAAAAAATACGTTAAAGAGGAAAATAAAGTCTATTGTTTAATCTAAACATTTGCATTTGTCATCTTTATATTCACATCATAACACTCCGCTGATGAAAAATGGTCCATAATAATCAAAACAAAAATTGGAAAATGAAATCTGTTTGTCGACAGTGCGTGTATTTATATAATGTCATATCCATTACGAGCTACATCTTTGGTACTACATTCATATTTATCTCTCGCTCTACCAAATGTTTATTCAACGGATATTGTCCAGAATTTTATTTCGATCATTTTTCACAAGTCATTCTTTAATAAACAAAAATACATAATTATAAAATTACAAAGGTCGATTGCATACCTCTATTATTTTAGTAATAGTAAAAAGTTATGAGCCGTTTTCACAGTATTCACTCTAAGAATTCGTCCTGTATGTATATACAAATGTTTTAATTCACAAACACTATTACTTAGATTCGGAACAAATACTCGTAGATCATACAAATATTTGTCTCATGCAGGATTCGAACCCGGTATACGCAACGCAGCAGCCAAGCACTCAACAACTGTGCCAATCGTGTCTTTGACGGACGGCGATAGGCTGATAATTAAAATAACGAATGTTTATTTTAGTTCTGAAAATGAATCGTCATAATTATATGCCGCATATTGCATTCACTGTTGAACATAGGCCTTCTTCAAAGAGTGCGAGCCAACCCGGTTTTGAGCATCTCGTGCTGCATCGCTCGTGCACGCGCTGAAAATGACAAGCAGCGGCTACCCGCCGCCTGTCATTTTCTTTTCATCGTTGCCTATCCGTACGACTTAACATCATGCGCTGTGACGTACGCTGTGCGAAATGCTATCGCTACTAAACGAACGAGGCGCACACGGGGCGCCGCGCCGCGCGGTGATGCGGGCGAGTGGTCGCATTTCAGCGAGGTGCACAGATAAGTCGTACGGGTTGTACGACTGGTCAACAGACCGCCTCTGTTCATAATGAAAAGAATTAGCAAAGCTACGAACAAAAGCTAGTCACAAAGAGTTAAAAGTTGTATTAAAGATATAATTTCGCGCGGTATTCAATATTTCGCAATATGAAGCATGACCCTATTTCTACTTTGAGCAGTTAAATATATTTTCTTTGAGGAAGGTGTTCAGATGATGCACCACTTGTACAATAAACGATTTGAAAATGTTAAGTTCGCGTTTGTTACGGCCATTTTCAGATTAATATTCACTCAACAAATTTTACCCTACGTCAGCAAACGGTTTACTTTGGGACAATCGCTACTGCAACTTCTGAAAGCCTGAATCAACAGAGGAGTCTGCCAGAAAAACGCCAAGCAATGAAGCGCGTCGAGTCTAGATAAACGATACAACTTTTTAGGAAAGAACAGAACAGAACTAGGCCAACAGTCAAAAAAGGGCGATTACAACTAAGAGAGATAGAGACCCTGATTATCTTGCATCAAGAGACAATGTTTTTTGATGTGAAACATCTATAGCCGCACGTAAAACTAATTTCTGACGTGGCGGCGCATACCGTGGCGACGCGTCGCCACGCTTTTGTTTCTTTTCAATCATATTACTTTTACAAAATAATGTCGATGTTTCACATCTGCCAGGCGTCCCGCGACTCACTTTTTTTTTAAATTACTAGGTCCTTAAAAAAATAACTATTACGATTAATTTTAACCCTTTCACGCATATGGGACACATTTGTCCCCGCATATTTTTTTATGGTTTCTATTATGGTTCTTGAGGTTTAGCCCGCTGACAGATAAATGAATGGACAACGAACCAAACGGGGTTGCGTTAGCACCTTTAGTACGGAACTCTAAAGAACTACATCAGAATTTAGGTTTACAAAGTAGGTGTTTCCATTAAATAAATAACATTGAAAGGGTCATCTAAAGTCAGTGTAAAATAACTCACAAAAGAGATTTGTTTCCTGAGTGTTCTATTCATCACAGCTGAGATGTCGAGTGGACTCTGGCTTTAGAGAAAATTGGATGTCTTACTCCGTCGTTGTCGGATTTATAGATGTTTCATCGCGAGGAGCTAGTATTGATGGATGTGGTATTTGTTTCTTTTTTTAATTAGTATTTCTTATAAATCGATACATATTTTTTGTCAAAAAAAAACCCGACGCAAAAATGGTGTGTTATCTATAAGTCTGACCGCCATGTGTGCGTCTGTTTGTTTTTTCTGTCGGTTTATGGCACAGTAGCTCTTAAAGGAGTTATTCGATTTGGATGCAAGTTGAAAAATAAAAAAAACAAGTTAGAATTCTAAGGGTAATCAAACAAGCGTAAATTTAAGTGCGTGAAATAATATAAAAAGTATTTCACGTACGTTGTACCGCATCTTAAAAATTGAAACATCAGTAGTAAGTTATTACTTATACTTGCTGATTTTAACCCATTTTAGCTCTATGGCTTAATATCAAGTTCTATACTTGCTCATCTTTTATTAGATTGACTTTTTTTACATGCATGAAATTTAAAGATTTTTTTATAATCTGCCTCCAACTTCCTTACTTTTCAAAGACATATTAAAACAATGTCATTACCATAAAGAAAAAAAAATTACATATTTACCTGTGAACCGCGGCACCAATAACGAATCGCGCACGTCAAACGTCAGGTCGTTCGACGTAGAACACGTTGGCTGACATTCGATTAAGTTTCGTCGAATTCGTCCAACCCTATCAGATATCTCGCTGATACTGTGTAGCTGTGTGTTTGGGCTCATTGGGACTTATAGGTATGTTCAGATATGTTTGGACTCATTGGTGTATGTAATGTTTGCGGATCATAACGTTTATGTCACAGGCATTTTGTATAAATCCACCGTTTACATAATACTTCGTCATTTTATGTCAAATATCAAAGCAATCCAATGCGGATTGCTTTGATATTTGGCATTAATTTCTGGGTGCATTATGTAAACGGTACATTATACGAAATGCGTGCGACTTATATACCTGGGTATTTTTTATGAATGGGAAATCATCAAATAGCTTTTCCCACCTTGGGCGGGGCTGGAGAGTGTCAGATTGTTAATTCAAAATTCAAAGCATTTATTTCACTTAGACCATTTACAGGTACTTATGAATTGTCAAAGAGTCGGTCGGTTAGTCAGAAAAGAAAAGTGACGCTAATTGCCTGTTCCAAAACGTAGATCTCTATGGAAAAGAACAGGCAAGAAACTCCACGGACACTCTTTTTAAAAAAATCATGTTTTACAAAATCTTGGTTACATTTTCTTTTTGTTGCTTCTACATGTGAAAACAATGTGTATGTAACAAAATAATAAACAAATACAAATTTAAAATAAAAAGTAAAAAGTCATGGCAGTTAAGAGATGACCCATCTCAACTGACAGCGCCCGTTCACGAGCATGACGCGTGGCATCAGCACCATTTAGCTCAACCATTTTAAAGGGAACCGAATGATCCAATGCACTCGCCACCATCAGCGAGACTTTTTAAGCGAGCATGACAATGCTCCTAACCTTATAATTAATAAATAAAACCCACTCATGTTACTTTGGTTGCCCGTTACCTGGGAATCATAAGATTGAATTTTGTCTAATAGATAAGATAGATAAGATAGATAAACATATTTATTCGGTGCAAAACATGAAACAAACAAGAATAAAACAATATTACAAAAAAAAAAAAATTAAAATTAAAATGACCAAGCAGTGCGTGTCTCTGGTTTGCACCAAATGGGTGTCCAGCTCAGCATATGTCAGGTATAAGCTCAGCATACACCTGACGCTGGTATTCTGCTGGAACCAGGTGACTCAAGGACGCCAAGAAGGCGAAAGTAAAAAGAGAGAAAAAAAAAAAAAGATTTAAATAACAAAATAGTGTGCGGGTAAAAGGAAAGTACTTATTCATATATAAATTAATTGTGTGGGTGTAAATATTAGGAGATTTGTGTCTGTGTTACTTGCAAAGTGATGCTATTGTAAGTGTATTATGTGTGAATCACAAGTAAGTAGAATTAATGAAATGTCACGTCCAGATTGAACAACCATAATAAAAATAGTTAAGTAAAAGAACAGAAAATAGCCATGTTTTGTCGCTGTCAACTATATAATAGAGGTATTTGCGGCAACCATACCGAGATCCCTTTGTGTATCTAAAAGAAATCTACGCAGTGTTCTCTTAAAAGTGCCATGCTAATGATATAGTGTTAGAGCTCTTTTTAACATTGAGTCAAAATTTTAAACATAGACTAAAGTATGACTAAAGCTAGATTGCGGCACGAACGTATTTCAAGAGCAGTAAGAAAAATTCGCTGAAAAGAAAAATAAATCGACATACAAACACTTCAATATACTAACAAAAAAAGTTAACACATCAAAATTTTCCCATATTCATTAAATTATAAGGTGGCAAAAAATACGACGGTATACGACTTGGTGCTATAACCGCTCCATACCGCGTCACATCAGAAATCACACGAGCACCATAGTAGTAAGCTTGTAGTACAAGCTTTGAACTATAGCTAGGGTCTATCGTTGTAAAGTCTGGAGTTATCTTATAAGTAACACAGATGGTTTTATGCTGGCCACCGTTATCATTAAAATACGCGAGATCTGCCCATAGCGCAGCCTCATCAGCTGCTAAACTATCAGGACAACGGTACACTGTCGTCCAATCATCTTCGAATTCGTCAAACCAATCGCTTTTTGAAATTTGCCTGTTATTGTTTCTTATTCCTTTTCGCCATTTTTCGCCTCCACGCATCTCTAAAACCCAGTAATCAGAAACCATTAGGGCCGCGTGTCCAATCAATCCTCCAGTATTTCTAGTTGAAATTAAGATGTCTCCTGTTTTAACGGTACGCATAAAACGTTTCTTAGTCGATGTATTTTTATTTCTGAGTGCTATCGTTTTTCTTCTCAGTAAAGACTCTTGAGTGTCTTCTAGCATCCCATAGTTGTTCAAAATAAGCCAGTTTTGGTAATCAATCAGTTGACTGTCCTCTACCATCGAAATGTATTCTTCATATACTTCCCTGAAGGTGGGTTGGTCCTGCTCGAAAGATCTGAGTGAATACTTAGTGGAATTAATAATTCCCATGTGGACTCCAGTATTATAGAAAGCTGCTGTCGCGTTAGATATCCTGCCAATGTGGCCTAAAACCAATGTTGTTTATTAATAATTATATTATTAATATAAAATACAATGATGATAACTTTTAGTTAAATTATATTATTTTTATTTGTAAAACTTCGGATATCTGAACTTTCCACAGCTCAGAGTTGATAAAATAGTTCGTTTGTCATCCAATGTAACAAAAAAGGACAATGGGGATTGCAGTACACAGAAAAATTTAAATATTAAAAGGTTTAAAAAAGAATTAAATTACTACATACCCACGTTTACTTCTTTAGTCAAAGCATTTAAGTAAACTATTTGCTCCAGTAGTATCACATTCATACACATTTGAACAATGTCCATCATGATAATATTATAGTTCGTTTATTTAATTGCTTAGACTTATTTAGATACACTTTGAAGGTATCTCTTACGGTAAAAGAATATAGTCTTAGATTCAGTTTGCAAAGTACTGTAGTTTATATTTTTATGTTCTTGACAACTATACCTGAAAAGGAAAACCTTACTTTAACAGTTGTTTACAGAAATGAAGTACAATGAAGAGTTTCTAAATTAAAATAGGTACTTGATATGGAGACATAAATATTTTGCAAGTGACCACCTCATGAAGTAAAAATGTAATAAGCTATTATAATTTATTTGCCATTTATTGAATTATGTATAACGTTTTAATACATACTTATTCAAACTACGCCGTAAAAGCCTATTGACTCTAGTGATGTGCCAACGTTTTATGACTGTATTATAAATGATAGTTAAATTATAATGTCACTAAAATGCATTGGTTAATAAATCTGATGTGAATATTTCGACATAACCCGATGCTTAATGACTGTATCAGGCCAAATCACTCAACCGTGATTAAAAAAATATAATTAAATGCAGTTGTTTCAATTTACCGTATAATTTTAGTTGATTACTACTACTTTGTATCGCATTACCATGATTAAAACAATGTTAGCTTGATTGCGTTCAGAAGAGTTCTTTATAAAACACTAATTAAGTACCTTGCCCGGTACAACAACTTTTGTTCCAATATTTTAAAATTCATCACTTTTTGTGAGCAATCATAAAAGTATTATTCTACCTAAAATAAGGGTCGGTTTCCATTATAACCAAAACCAGCTGAGTACCAGTGTTAGTATGGAGATATAAGTACTACTTAAGATATTTACAACTCAGTTACTTTGTAAGAAGATATCGCTTGAATAGATATAGATAGATTGAATAGATTGTCATAGATAGATTGAATACTCTGACTGTTTTCTGACTTCCCGAAATGACAGTGAATAAATGACCACCGGAGCCAACGACTTAACGTGCATTCTGAGGCACGGGACGTCAATGATATCCTATGATTTATTTCCTCTTGCTTCGTTCTCAAGGCAGAAAATTATGGTTTAGGTATAAATTCTGGTATAATAGTCTTCGTTGTACATCACTAGAGACGAGTATCCATTCGCTCCTAGCTAAGATCACTATTTGGGGTCGTTAGGGTAATTTAAGGACCTTCAGATGCCCTAATAACTATAACAGTAAGAAAATGGCGCATTTAAAGATTACGTGAGGGGCGTGGAGGAATTTATGGTATTGTCTGTCACTGTTTCTTATCATCTTTGAGTAAAAAAACATTTACTTAATAAGTTGTGATACTATTATTCCGTTGAAGTGTTAAATTTTTTCGGCTTAGCGTGAATTACCTTCCCACTTCTTTGTATGAGAAACACATTTTCGATATTTAGGTTCTTAGTACTTCAATGACTGTTGGTCCAATATAATCAGTATAGTTTTTGATCAGTATTAGAACCAGGACCGTTTTTAAGCAAGCTGACTATTTTCTTTTCTTTGAAAATCTGAGACGGGTGATAAAATTTTTATTAAAAATATAGTCTCCAAAGACTGTAAAAGAGTCTGCATCTATAAATAAATAAATAAATCAATATCTTGGGATAATTAACATACAGCCGTCTAATCCCAAACTAAGCAGAGCTGGTACTATGGTAATCAGACAATTACTGATAAACATACATACTTAAAAGACGGCAAAACCGATTTGGCTGAAAATTGGTGGGGAGGTAGCTTAGGACCAGGGGACAGACATAGAATACTTTTTATCTTCTTTTTTGTTTTTATCCTGTTTCCGAAGGGCGTGATATAAAACGTGGTTTCGAGTAAAATTCGAGCGAAGTAGCAACCAAAAATCTGATATAACGCAGGTAAAATGGCGGGGGACAGCTAGTTATGGATAAATTACACCCAGTCATAGAACAAACTATCATGCTCATCACACAAACTTTGTCCTGATTGATTGAACCCACGACCTCCGGCTTAGCGGCCAGGGCACTAATCACTAGATAAGACCATAGACCCCAACCAATGTTTAGTATTTTAATGAATAAATAAGTACATAGACTAGAACATCCACTTCACGTATTTTGTGGCTCGATGGTGGTCGTTGTCAGTTATAGCACAAAGATGAATGTTTTATTCTGGGATACATTCCAGAACAATATTTGGTCTCCCAGATTTACCATGGACAAATATGGAGATAGATTAATTTATCTTTTGATTTTAAAACAAGGCAGTTATTTAGAATACCGTATTATTCAATTCGCTTAATAACTTTATTCGTTAGATTATTTCCGCCTTATTACAAAACAAGGTTTTTCTCTAAACCAGGTTTACACCATTGAGCTAGGTTTTGTATTTCGAATCTTGATTGTATCAAAATAAGATTCAAATTACAAAACCTGGCTCAATGGTTTAAACCTGGTTTAGAGAAAAACCTTGTTTTGTAATAAGGCGGTTTGAGTTTTAGTTAATAACTGAGTTTTGTGAAATTCATATCTTCATCGTCGGTATAAACGTGTTTAAAACTTGAGAACATTTTTTTTTGGCATTTTAATCAGACTTTATTGCACATAAAGTACATAAAAATGCTTCCTATGACACACCGTACGTTGTTATTGGTTCCTAGGCTACGCCGTTCTCTTTTAGTATTATGATATTAATAATATTTTTACATTACACTACAAACAAGAAATTCGTGTGATCCAGTAACTGGGTCGGCAGAGATTTATTTTGCAGTCACTCCATGTAGAACAGATACTCAGAAGAATCCAGTTAATCTGGAAGCTGATCCCAACATAGTTGATAGTTTGACCAAAAGCCTTTGTAATAAAATACGCTTAGTTACACACTGCATTCACAACGCGCCCAAAATACATCGATCACTATAACTCTTCAATCACTACACTTGAGTGAATGAACTATTTATTCACACTACACTACCTATATGAAATCAATTCTCATTAGCGCAAAGTGCACCAATGTCACATTAGTATTCTAGTGACGCGGTGTCATTTATCTAAGTCCAGTCACATTTTCGATTTGCTCCTTGCGAGAGGGTTAGTTTTTTCAAGCCTCAACACAAAAAGAGTGTTTGTATAGGTGTACCAGTAACTGATGACAAAAATGGAAAATAAAATATGATGAGAGCAACACTGGGGAAAAAGGTTTAAAATGTTTTGATACTTGTATTTTTCCCTTAAAAATTTATTACACTTATTGTTTATTAACAATACTAATATTATAAAGAAGAAAGATTTGTATGTATTTTTGTTTGTAACTCTTTCACGCATAAACTACTGAACGGATTATGATGAAACTTTACAGGAATATCACAGGATTATCGCCTATGTCTTATTACGACGGGCCTGTTGGTCGCCATAGATCAGTAGATCGTGATCAGTTGTCTGGTTACCATAGTACAAGTTCTGCTTAGTTTGGGATCAGATGTCCGTGTGTGAGTTGTCTCAGGTCCTCAGGATATTTATTTATTTATTATTTTATTTTATTAGTTATTATATATCAGAATAAGACATAGGTGATTATTTTTTGTGCAGTTTATTCAACAGTGATGTTTGATTAGTTGTATTTTTCTATGAGCCGATGAGACGATTGGGATCTACTTACTTGCAGCCTACTCTGGATAAAGCTAGAAAGGCTTGATGCACTAATTTAAACCCATAACCATGCTGATTTACGTAACTGGTCTTCGGCCGTGTAAATCAAATAAATAAATGAGTGACCAAATTAAAGATATTTTTAAAAGAAGAGAGATATATAGCAAGATATATATCTGGTTAATCCATTCTAATATTATAAATGCGAAAATAACTCTGTCAGTCTCTTCTTGACTCCGGGATTCGGTACAGATATAGTCTGGGACCCAAGAAAGGACATAGGGTTGTGTTCGTCCCGGAAATCCCCCGGGAACGGGAATGAAGTCGTGGGCAAAAGCTAGTATAATATAAATTAAGATAAACCCAATCACTATAATATAAGTACTTTATTTACACAACAAAAATGAAAGAAATGGTTTTTCGCTTTGTGATTGGTATCCCAGTTTGTTTAGGGCATTGACTATGGTAGGTAGTGATCGTCACATAAGGCAAGTCAAACGTCTTTAGGCGGCTCATGTGAATCTGACACCAAGGCTACTGCCTTCATCATCTGCCTTCTGCAATAATTCGTCGCATAGTATTAGTACACGCCCCTGTAGTAAGCCAAAGTTATATGTTACGCAATTTAAATACATATGATAAACTCATATAAATGGATATGAAACAAAGTATCAACTTTAGCGAGTCATACTAACCAGTCAACGCAAGCACGCGGTCTAAAATCGAAAATTGCGTGTAAGCTACACCTTTTTCTTTACAGATTTATCAGTACACATTATAAACAGTGTTTCTGGATTGTGACCGCGGTGGTTTCTTAGTCATTCTTTCACTTTTTACTAAAGATTTCATGAAAATAACAAATGTAAACAAACAAACGTAATGTCACTTGACAGATGACATGACAACAATACCATATATAAATCATTATTTGTTTTACTTTTTTTTTGTCATGAGTTACTGGTACACCTATAGCATCGCTCATCATCATCATTTCATCTTATTTCTTAAACGGGTGAACCAATTAGAACGCGGCTTTTTATTTAAAAGTAAGTTATCTTGCAATGGTTGATATATATGTGCTTCATTAAAATTGGTCCAGATATTTCGAAGTTCTCATCTTTTCGTTTGTTAGATACAGTCGTGATTTTAATAACTTCGGGGCGGAAGATTTGTATACTTTTAATTTGCACTTGAATGAATCAACTATATTATATTCAGACTACATTATATGAAATCAATACTCATTAGCGCATAGTGCACCAATGTCACATTAGTATTCTAGTGACGCGGTGTCATTTATCTAAGTCCAGTCACAGTTTCGATTTGCTCCCCATATTAGTGAGAGAGTTAGTTTTTTAATAGATCTTTTGTTTGAGGGTTGAAAGTTGAAATTGGAAATGGTTTTTATTGTTCATTTACTTAGATACGTTTTTGAGTTTCTTTTGAATAGTCTAAGAGCACATTTAAAAATCTTACGTTCCGTGGACTAAATTATTTCCATAAAAAAAAAACTTTATGTCTGCGCACCGCTTCAAACTTGCGGTGCGATAGTCCCATTCGCAAAACGACTAAACCCAAAATTCCACTTAATGCATAAAAATTACCAAAGCACTAAAATCGGTGGACAATTAATTAAATACCGTAATAATTTTGAAAAAAAAAAACACTGACTAAAGGAAAAAAACTGAAAACATGGCTTTTAATATTGTTTCATTTTTTCTTCTTTTTTATGTGGTTTATAAGTCCTTTGTTTCAACAAGATATTAAAACAAGACTAAAATTAGTTTTGCTTAACATTTTGTAGGAGACATGGTTCCTTGACCAGGTTTTTATTAAAAATGAGGTTAAAATTTTTACCTACAATACCAAGAAGAAGGGATGAAAGGAGGGAAGGTCTATGATTTATAGGTATTTAAACTAGCTATCTGTCGCGGTTGCTCCCCTGTTTTTGGTTACTACTCCGATCCTATTGATAAATGGGTTACCTAATCCAAATAGTCTGTACCAAACTCGATGACCCCACAGTCAAACCATTGCAACGGTTTTGTGGGGCTTAGCTTATAATATAACTTACCTTTGTGATGTAAAAATTAATAAAGTATAATAAACCAAACCAGCAGATTTTGAGATTAGCGCATTCAACTAAACGAACAAACTCTTCAACTTTTTCATTTTGAATCTTTTTAGGTTTCCATTTATGTCAGTGGAAAATACTTGTGTGTCCATTTGCCTTCTTCAAATCTGTGTATTTTTTACTCACAGTATTACCACAGATTAATAAATAGTTACTACGTAACAGATACTTCACTCCAATACAAAAACCAAAATACCTACGCTATAATAGCCTACAAAATCATAATAATAATACCAGTTGTTTGCAGCAAGGAGAAATGTACCATAAGCACGCACAAAGAGAGTTGAGATTCTTTTGCCCGCCGCGCGACTAAACGTGTGTGCGTGTCGTCCAGCAAATCTGCTAGGGTTATACGTATGATGACAATGGTAATAAAACGAATGTTTTAGAAAAACAATTATTATTTTATTTGTTGATCAAATATTTTTTAGTTTGATAAAATGACTGATGCATATTTTTCGATCCTTGAATTCCCGACTAATATATTTTAGTGTCGAAAATATCCAAAACCGCGTGAATAATTTTAATAAATAATCAAAAGTGAAACAAGAAAATTGGGAAACACAATTGCACAATAATCACGCAATAATTACGTGATTTTGGCATTTTATAGTCACCGCTGTACCCGTGACTCGCGAGCACTCAGCCGGGCGCGCGACAGCCCGGTGTTCGTTGTATCGTCGACGATACGCGAAGCGGTACGCATAAAACGCGTGGCCTTGAGCGAGTGACGGACGCCTGGTATTACTACTTTAATGATTGTAATTCATATTTGACCAGTATCCGATATTAACTAAAATCTTTAGACTCGCTTCGTTTCGGATCGATTTTTATTTTGGATATCCGATAGTTTCAGTTACAGAGCCCCATAATTGTAACTTCTGTATTCATTACACATAATAATAGCTGAATACGAGAACTATTTATAATAATAATGTTTATTATAACAAGTTATAATATGCCACTAATTAGAATGTATCCGCAGCCTATTATCCTAAATATTTTACACGTGTAGTTATTTCAATATGGTCAAACAAATATGTTTGTTACTCTACGATTTTATTAATAAATAAAATCGTAGAGTAGCCGAATCTGTACATTGAATATTATTTTACACCACCGTCGCGCCGTGTCCTCGCAGAGACGATCGGCGTGGGTAAACTTTGGCGCCCAGAGCTGGTTCAGGCCATGCTCTGAGGCGAGACAGAATGGTAAGCCGTCACCTCATACTGCGAAGCAGTCATGCTGGAGAAGGAGGCGGCGGCGGCGTGGCGCGTGAGGCAGCGTCAAGCCTCACACCCCGGTTAGAGACCCAGGCATAGTCGTCAAGAGTTGCAAGACGAGAACAAACCACAGTAGGCGCGGGTTTGCGGACGGCGAGCGCTGGGTAGCTCGCCGCCTGATTAGGACTAGGTTCGTGTCGACGGCGCGTTTTGTTCTACGCCGCCTCTACGAGCAGTCAGCTTTTTAGGACCAATGCCTGCCGGGGTTGCGGACTAGTTAATGAAGAGGCAACCGAAGAAACGAGGGTTGGTTTTAGTCAGTGAAAGTCTAACACCACAACCATTAAAAATAATTTATGCAACAAAAAAAATATGGATGTTCTACAGTCGTTGCTGAACCTTATTTTATTTAGTTTTTAGAATGTTTGTCTGTTTGTTGTACGAGGCACTTTTTCTTTTTTGTGATATACTTAAAAATACCATATATAAATAAAATTGTTATTTTTTGCATGAACATTGTTAAGAAGTCGAGTCTACATATAGGCTATGTATTATTACGCTATCACTTATGCAAAATGAAAAAAAAAAACAGTGATGCAGAAATAGTATTATTGTTGCTTAATTTATAGCGTCCACACGGACAATGTCGCGGGCTGCAGCTATTAATAAATAAACGCTATGCGGTGTGATTTCCAATTTATTGATCAGCATAATTATTATTATCTTTATAGCTGGCCACTAATTTGTATGACATTTAATTAATGTAAGCGCAAACATATTTGCTGTAAATATTCATGATTGATAAATTAAATGTACTCAGTTATTAAACTTTTATGAACTGATATCGATGAACGATTTGAATGTTGCGTACTTTTAAATTATGTTTAAATCATCTGAGGAGAGGTAAAAAATGCGTTGTTATTGTGAAGAAATTTGAACAACAATGAGATATTACCTTGTTAGAAAGCTTGTTTAATAAGCTACTCGATCATGACTGAATAAGATTTTTTCAGTCCTCCGTTTTGTAAAAAAAGTTGACTGTCACAATAATTGTCACAGGGTAGCCAACCCATTAAAACAATGTTTATGGTGAGATTGCTGTTAATTTTTTTAGCCCAAACGCTATATACTGATTGTACGTCTCCTTTAAATTCAAACTGTTAATTACAATCGAACTATTTACAGGCACTTTTTAATAGTCAATGGTTAATTTTGTCACAAACATTCTCTGGCTAAACTGCTACTATACACTAAGTTGCTAATGGAACATTATTACTAAGCTTTCGCTATTTCTCCTATCAGCGGGCCATATTTCATTACTACCTTTTATTATTATTTAACCATGAGGCTAAATTTTATTAAAATTAAGATCAAAATAACCAAAGCTAAAACCTCCATTCACGAACATGAGGTACGCAAGGCATTTACACCATGACATAAATATTTAAATCACAGTATACTGAGTGGCAATTACACTCATTGAGAAAATAAAGGCGTTAGTTAGCACTAAAATGGCAAATAGAATTAGTTGAATTCAAGGCACGAGGCGAACACGAAGCAGAAAATTCAATTATAGTGATTAGTTTCACCCTGCAACTCGGTTTTGTACTAAAAGTATCTAGAAATTTTTTCAAAAAGCGATCTTCTACTTTATGACAATGGCATAAGAGCCATATTTCTGGGACCTGCACTGGAATGATGCGAATGCCAATCACGTGTTGCTTAACTTCTGGTTCCCACCTGAATTTATGGGGATAATGCTGGAAAGGAAATTAGGTTCGCTGCTATTATTCGAAGGCAAAACCTGAGGAAGTCACTTAAAGTACAGGTTGGGAATTGTATTTTTAGACATTGTTGATTGCAATATTATTATGTCTAATGATGTAAGATTTGATACATCTAATGATTTATGATGTCTCTTGTTAAAGAAAATAATTTACCCTTCTACAGGGATTTCGTCTGTAGCTTCATTTAAACATAAACGCACATTCACCAAACAAGTTACTTTTCAAAGTTTATCTTGGACATCAAAGACATCGGTGAAGGAAAACGTATGAACTTTTAAATGTAGGTATAAATATTATGTCTGCAATCACGAATATATTATGCTTTGAGTAAGCGTAGCGATCAATGTTCGTGTCTTTTCTGCATGAAAAAAAAAGCCTTTGCTCTGCAGTTGGAGAGTAGTAAGCTAGTTTATAGTAGAAATAACCAAATGAGCACAAATAAGTCTGTGAATGACAACCGTGACCAACGACTTTATGTGACTTTCAAGACACGGAAAGTAAGTGATGTCCTAAACACGTATGCACAAAACATAATACAGAAGAACTTTTTAAACTTCTTTTTATCGCTGCCGTCACCCAAAAAGCAGTCAAGCTTAAGTGAGACTAGGCACTACAGCTATCATGGGCAAAATCAATCACAATATGGTTCCCAGAAGGCGTTCAACGACATCGTGGCAGACTCACAGGCCTAGAACCTGGCCTACCCTCTCTGGATAGAAGGAAGAAAATGAGGCCTTTGCCTTGCAGTGGGACAACAAAGGCTAGTATTTGTACTTAAGTATGTTATACCTATACTTACAATTGTTAATGTAGCATGGTTCTAAAACAAAAATACCTTATAATACCGTCCCAAAGAAATCGTGCTTACAACCACTATCGATAATATCGCTTGCAACAAAATTGCAGTATAACAGCTGGTACAATGTTCCACCATTTATTTCTTGTATTACTTGTTTCTACTTAATATTTTTAATCCCTCCAAATAATACCAACTTGGGGGATTATTTCGTGTTTATTGGCCGAAGTTTATTCTCGGGACATTTCGAGTCGTTTATAACGCTGTAGTCGGTTGGGATTGTTAAATGTTTATTAAAAGTTTATGTGGCCTATTGTTGGCTTTGTCAGCCTGTCTTTCATTGTAACTTACATTGTCTTTATGGATTTGGATACTTTATTATATTATGATTGTTTGGAATCCGTATTTTAAAAAATAGCCATTGTCTCGTTGCAATTGTATGAAAAAAAAAACCGGTCAAGTGCGAGTTCTACACGCGCAACGAGGGTTTCGTTAATTTGTTTTTTTAGTGAAATAACTACAAATTTACGGTTTTCAGAGTTTTCCTTTTACTTGTGCTACATGACCTTGCTTCTTGCCAAATTTCACAATTCTAGGTCAATGGGAAGTACCCTATAGGTTTTGAGTTTTGATTCCCTTGAAAATGTCTAAATATGCTATATAAACCGCCGTATTTTTTTATTGCGTTGATTTAGAAACTTGATTTTTTCACTGCTTTGAGAGATAGCAGACCTGAATATGTGATATTAATTTCAGCTTGATATCTCGACGCGTTTCTGAGAAAAAGGTTCTTGACAAACAGACGGGCAGACGGACGCCTGATGTCAACTAACTACAAATTTACGGTTTTCGGAGTTTTCCCTTTACTTGTGCTACATGACCTTGCCTTTTGCCAAATTTCATGATTCTGGGTCAATGGGAAGTACCCTATAGGTTTTGAGTTTTGATTCTCTTGAAAATATCTGAATATGCTATATAAACCGCCGTATCTTTTTATTGCGTTGATTTAGAAACTATATTTTTCCCCTGCTTTGAGAGATAGCAGACCTGAGTATGTGATATTAATTTCAGCTTGATATCTCGACGCGTTTCTGAGAAAAAGGTTCTTGACAGACAGACGGACAGACGGACGCCTGATGTCAACTAACTACAAATTTACGGTTTTCGGAGTTTTCCTTTTACTTGTGCTACATGAACTTGCCTTTTGCCAAATTTCATGATTCTAGGTCAATGGGAAGTACCCTATAGGTTTTGAGTTTTGATTCTCTTGAAAATATCTAAATATGCAATATAAACCGCCGTATTTTTTTATTGCATTGATTTAGAAACTTGATTTTTTCACTGCTGTGAGAGATAGCAGACCCGAGTATGTGATATTAATTTCAGCTTGATATCTCGACGCGTTTATGAGAAAAAGGTTCTTGACAGACAGACGGACAGACGGACGCCTGGTGTGAACTAACTACAAATTTACGGTTTTCGGAGTTTTCCCTTTACTTGTGCTACATGACCTTGCTTTTTGCTAAATTTCATGATTTTAGGTCAATGGGAAGTACCCTATAGGTTTTGATTTCCTTGCAAATGTCCAAATTTGCAATATAAACCGCCGTATCTTTTTATTGCATTGATTTAAAAACTTGATTTTTTCACTGCTTTAAGAGATAGCAGACCCGAGTATGTGATATTAATTTCAGCTTGATATCTCGACGCGTTTTTGAGAAAAAGGGTCTTGACAGCCGGACGAAGTGATCCTATAAGGGTTCCGTTTTTACCTTTTGAGGTACGGAACCCTAAAAAACGTTGAAATCTAGTTGAAATTTTGTATTCTTAATTCCACTGCCTTATGAAACCTTTTAAATATCATTTTTAAGACAACGTAATACATTACAAAACCTAATAATACTTCCTGCCTAAGCCTAACAACGTCTCACAGCCCAAATAAAGGAAATAAATCGAAAACGACATAGGGTGACTTATAATTATTGTCTGTTAGGTGTTTATAGTCGTTTATTTTAAATAACTCAATTGGAAGCCCTGTAATTACTGGACGACAAATAGTAATAAAAAAATTGCGAAAGCTCGTTATTAAGATTAATTTTTTTTTATTTCGTTTATATCGGTCGCTATTACCAGTCATTCTACATATTATATACATTTAATTAGCTTGTGACTGCGTCTTGTCCTACCTTGCCTGATGTCGATACTTTCACCCCCTATATTACTTTGTTCTGTTCTGTCTCCTGCTTGTTATGGAGGGAAGTGGAAAATATATATTTTTCTTACTCCTCCGCTGTTCTTTTCTGATTAATTTCGTTGCGGGATCCAAGACAGTTGTATCGTTTCTCCGGGACTCGTCGAGCTTCATTGCTCGGCGCTTTTCTGGCGGACTCCACTGTTGATTCTGGCTTTCAGGAGTTGCAGTGGTTGGGAATAGTGTGGTGGGATTGTCCCAATTAACCCCCTATATTACAGCAAAGCTATCTTAGTGGTTATATCCTTTTTTAGTGGTTTTCTACTCTTTACAAAGAACACATCCTGCAAGATTCATGTCTCAGGACCAGCGGTTTGGGCTGTGCGTTGATATATCGATAGTCAGTCAATCAGTTTACTATCCATACTTTCATACTAATATTATAAATGCGAAAGTAACTCTGTCTGTCTGTCTTTTGTTGATTATAGTCTGGGACCCGAGAAAGGACATAGTATAGTTTTCATCTCGAAAATCACCCGGGAACGGGAACTATTCCACGCGGACGAAGTTGCGGGAAAAAGATAGTATACAATAATATACCATCATCATCTATGATACGGATCCAAAGACACGTAACCTATTCACAATTGTCCAATTTGTTCTATGAAAAAAAAAAAACAAATGAATGCCCAACAAACAAAAACGTCATATAAGTCTTGACTTATACGACATAAAGTTGGATAGCAGTCTTATAATGATAGTGAGTTAACTATGAGGTCCTTTAGAGGTCCTTAATTTAACTTTTTAGTCGTGCGACAAATATGTCATAATAAGCTGGTCTTTGCAACGTTGGTAAGACTAAACTAAACGACGTTGTATTACGGTCTTAGCTAAAACGTTTGTACGACAACGCTATAGTCGTACTAACGTTATAGTTCATTAAGCGTTTTGAACTAACCAAATTAGGTCTTTGAAAAACCTTTATATGACATCTATGTAATGTAGCAGTTGTATAGACGTTTTCACAGTGACGTTTATATAACGATCACTATCCTGTTTTACAGCGGTCAATTGGAGACTCTTAAATGACTTGGTGGTTTATTTGATACTTAAATATAACCAATATATTTGATGATGTCTGTTTATTGTCATGCCCTGACTTTAATCAAACTTGTAGTCGCATTTAAGTCAGGTTTTGACTTTAAAACGTCTAGGCCGCCATATTTACGGAACGTTTGATTAAATTTGCTACGAAAAATGGAAGGTAAAAATTCGTGGAGAAGACTTACACGTAGTGGAACTTTCAAAAGGAAAGTAAAAAAAAATGTTTAAATATTTGAAATCTGCACTGTACTTTTACTGTGAACAATATGAAAAGGGGTTTTAAATTTATGAGAAACCCTTTATAGCTAGCTGCTGTCATGGCGTATTGCATGGTCTTGAAATAACCTTAATACGACTTTATGTCTTTACAACGTCGTAAAGAGATAAGTGTGTGACAAAAGCAACATGTCCTACATTTTTTGAAATAAATACATTTTTATTAATAAAAATATAATCATTTAAACACAAAATTGAGAGGGGGCATGAAAATTTCAAATAAATACACATAGGTATATTATCATAAAACTTTAATACCCACTAGAACTAAGCGGCATAAGAGTCAGATACAGTTATTAGCGAGATTTAGAATATAAGTTAAATAAACCTTTTATTTCCTTGTAATTATTATTTATTTTGCACTGAAATCTCGAATCAAATCCAAACACGGGCCACTAACAAGAAAAACAGAGAGGTCTTACAGGTGATGTTCCTTGACTCAAATAAAACGTTTTAGTCATTCAAAAACACCTGTATGACGACAATATAACAAACGAGCCGTTGTAAAGTTATGATGCGACTTCTGCGCGACGAAAGTGATAATTCCATCACGTTCATACGACTTTTGAATGACGTAACGAAGTCATCTTGCGACTTTTGTATGTCCATTAAACGATAATGTTGGTCGTATAACTGGGGCCATTTTCGCGTTTAGTAAACGTTATTATAACGTTAGTACAACTTAGGTATTACGATCAATGGAATTAAGATAACGTTTACTAAACTTTTGAACGACGTTAAATTGTTAGTTGGGTGTACTGCCTATCGGACTGAAATGACAAATACATTCCGTTGACGTAAAACATTCTGCCTGTTAACTACTTTTAGCTATTCAAATAACGTTTTCACGACCAAGCAGAGGAAATGTATCGTAAATTTGATCGATTTTTGATTTAGAAATGCTTGCTTCGTATACAGTATTGTTGTATTTAACTTAAAGACTCTACTATTTTATCTGGTTGTGTTTGTCGTATAGTAAAAATGACAATTTGAGTTATACAGTTCAACATGTAACACCCCTTATGTGTATTTTATTTATCAATAATAAAAGACGAAGCTAAAAGTTTGTGTTTCGTGATTCACAAATTCAAACGTTCAGAATATTTTAGTTTTTTTTTTAGTTTAATATTAGAGTTTAATTTTGGAGGCAACGTTGCGTTGCTGTATTTCAATTTGAGGAGTCTATATGCCGCTTAATGCCTGGTTTAATCACTACGATTTTTGCCTCCTTTGTCAGGGATTCAAAATGAATGGACGTATCGAGCGTCAAAATTATTCAAAAATTTCGTCGAAAATTAAATCAAAGCTAACACTATAACTTCAGCATACTCGCGCTAAGCCAACTATTTGACCACGATCCATCTTACGTTATAAAACTAAATGTCAGCGACAGTGTTGAAACGGAAACGTTTCGTACCTACTCCATCGATTTCCAGTTTGACAGTTTGATCGGCCGTTAAAAATTTATAGCCTGCAACTGGAATGTCATTCTGTACTTACATAGTTGTTAAAAGAGATCTGGGATAATTTTGTCGAAAAAGAGTCTATTATTATGGTGATATCTATGTTGTGATTGATAATGGGTGAAACTTATACACATAATGGTGCTGATGATAACAAAGTAAAGATTTATATAATATGTTTTATACTTGACTTACATATACATGGGTGTCTTCGGTGACATAAGATACATTTTAGTTTGCGCCTGAAGTAAATCGACGTAATTTTAGTCGGTATGTTTTTAATCGCGTGAAATTATCTATGGGGTGACTTAATTTGAAAGGACTAAACTAATATATTATTTTCTGTCCTTTTCTAAATGATATCGAAAGAGAAAGATGCACTTACTTTAAATTTACGTTAGTTTGTGAATAAGAGAATCGGCACCATTGTGTTGTAAACAAACTAAATGCAGCCTTTAAATACAGTTCTACATTGTAACAAACACAGATCCCCCAAAACAGAGATTTGTTCATAAAAGATAATTAACTAAAATGAAGATAAGATTCAGCGTCCATTTATTTTTCTGTAAGGGCCATTTCTGTGAGCAGGGTAGCTCAAAATTTCATTTAGGTTCCTAATCGTATTGTCTAAAATGTTGAGCTTTAATTTCAGTATTCAATTTCATCTTCAATGCTTTGAGAAAATCCTGTTTTACTGTGTCATTTTTCGCTTCTATTCTGTCAAATTTTCTCTAGGTTTTTCTTTTCTTCATAATTTGATACTGTTTTGGCCGAATAGGTAGCCACTTTTATTTTGAGGTTAACTTAGGTAAAGTGATTTCGTTTCCAATCTATGCCAGGGATTTTATTTTCATTGTATTGGCAGTGTCAATAGATTAAGTACACGTTATATAAAAAACAATCACTCATTATCATTAATAGGTAAGTTTTTTATGTCATTGGAAGGTAAATGTGCTGACGTCTGACCTAATGTTAAAGGTCACCGCCGTCTAAAAATAATGATTAAAAAATGATTAAAATGATTTTTATTTCTGTAAATAGGTAATAAATTACACTTTTACACGTCATTTTTTTTCTTATTTTATTCGAACGATGGGGCCGGTGTTTCCTAGCTGGACTACTCTGAGAAGAAACAACCGAAACAAACTCAGAGGTCAAAGTCTCTTTTAAAGTCCATACAATATTGTATTGGTCAAATTATGCGAGGACCATGAAGGAAATAACTGAAGTGATCTCTTGATGAGAGAATCACACAGATTTGAGTAGACCTGTCCAAACAGTGCAAGCATTTGTCAAAAGTCGTTTAGCTCAACTGCACACGTGTATCGAAACAAAAACAATTTTAAAATTCAAAACTTTTAGGTATGTCCGTATTCTAATCTCAGTTTCAATTTACGAATAACGTAAAACGTTTAAAAAGTGTCGCCATCTATTGCAACTTGTGAACTACAACTAGCATCCTACATCGTGCAATCAAAGTTAACGCGTCATTAGCATTTTATTAATGACGTGGAGCAATTGACGTCTTACTATTTAGTAGAATAGAATCAACCTTAATTAAAATTGAATCTAACTGTATTTAAAAGTTTGGAAATACTTTACTAATAAGTAACATTGACATGTTATTGACGTTAATTATCGCTGTCTCTATTGTGACTTAAATTTGAAAGTCATGTACCTACTTAGTAAAATTGACCTATTGGTGTATGACCGAATAACCTACAAGATTTTACTTAGTCAGTTGTCTAAATTATTAAAATGCTCCAAGAATTAATATGTACGTTATTTTGTATTTTCGATAAAATCTATCAAAAACATTTCTTTTCATGTGTATTTAACAACAGGTGTACACGGGATTTCAAATCGTCGCTACATGAAAGGAATATTTTATTACCTATTATTTTCTATTCACATATTCTGGTCATGAATAAAGAATATTTCTGAAAGGTTTTAAATTAAACGGGATTTAAAACATGGCGGCGAAAACATTTAAAATGGGAATTTTAAAATGCATTCGCATCTGGGCTGTCTTCAGACCACGTTACGCGGATCACTTATCAAGTTGAAGACATTCCCATTTCGTTGCGGGGTCATTAATCGTGGCGTACGAGTTTGTGCAAGAGTTTGCAATCGAGTCGACGAGTTAATATGGTTCCATATTTCTTTCTCCGGGCAGTGCTTATTGCGATTTGGACGTACGTACACATTTATGTGTTGCTTGGCTTTATTTGGGCGACGTTGGGCGTACAAAACTAAAATCTTTTTAACACTCGATTGCAATGTGGCTCATATCAGCGTTTCAACTCAACTCATTATAACCATGGGGTTGAACGGGCGTTAGAATGTGTAGTTTTTATTAAGAAAACCACACGCAATTGTCTTATTACGTACTAAAATCCGTACTAATATTATAAATGCAAAAGTAACTCGGTCTATCTGTCTGTCTCTTCTACACGCCTAAACTACTGAA
Source organism: Athetis lepigone (assembly GCA_033675125.1). NCBI lineage: Eukaryota > Metazoa > Arthropoda > Insecta > Lepidoptera > Noctuidae > Athetis > Athetis lepigone. The sequence continues at coordinate 16,765,187 of CM066231.1, forward strand.
CCGATTTGAATGAAATTTGGTACAGATATAGTCTGGAACCCGAGAAAGGACATAGGATAGTTTTCATCCCGGAAATCCCTAGGGAACGAGAACTATTATTCCACGTGGACGAAGTCGCGGGTAAAAGTTAGTACATTCAATATTATTTAAATTTCCTCACAAGTGTGTTGGGTGACGTCATTAACACGCGTATGCATTTTATCACTACCTGCTCCATTACGCTCTTGCCTTTAGCTCAAGTTGATCATTAATTACAACCCTATCTGATTGATAATCAATAGCTGTTATTTTTGTACCACTCATTGTCACTGGTCTTCGTTTTCCCTCTTCAACTAGAGCGTAAGAAAAAATAGTGTTTATTACCAGTGCTTATGATAATAGACATAAATACAGACTATTTTACGGAGTATTCACTTCCATTAAATTTCCTTCCATTAAATAATAACCCTGTCTTCTTACAAAGCTCCCTATAAAAATCCAGTGACTTGCCATACACAATTACTTACAATTTATGTTCACGACATGTGTGAACTGTGAGTAGATAACTTCAGATATAAGAAAACTTAGAAATCAATATGAAAATATCTCGGCTTACTCCAAAAAGTTCCAGATAGAACCCTTTCGATGAAATAAAAATTCCGCCAACGAAATACGAGACAGCCTGAAACGCAAATACTTGGCACCACCTTGAGAATCCCGGGTGTGCTATGCAATCTAATTTGAAAGTCACCATTATTCGAAGCGCGCCATACCAAGTCACGTCTTTTCTTCTCGACAACCTTCCATCTTTATTGATGTTTCGGAATCATATCTTTTATTGTCGTCCTTTGTCAACTGATAAGCATTTTTATGACTGTTTTACTTCTTGATTTATATTCCCCTTGTACAAAAACATGTGTACTTTCCCCACGTCTTGAGTAAACAGATTTCTAATTAATATAGAGTACTAAATTTACGCACGACAATGATTTCATAAACACAGAATTCGAAGTCACATAAATTAAACACGTAATATCATATAATGTAACAAAAGATAAGGCTTTGTGGCGAGCAAATGTTAAGCATTGAGGAACGTCACACATATGAACCGCGCCATACTTGTGAACAATCCGTGCAAAATTACAACTTAACGTTTACATCCCCGCAAACTTTGTCCATTCAAATTTAAACTTTCCGCCCTCTGAACAGGACTTTAATTTTGTATTTCCCAGTTTGCCAACTGTAAAATGATGTTGGCGTAATGACGTAATTTGCCAGTGGCAATTATAACAATCACTTTCATGAACTGTAGGCTTGTTTGCGAATTGTGTTCCGTAAATTTCATGTTAAGTCCTTTGCTCTATAATTATGGTAAATTAAAGATTTATGATTTAATTCTAAATTTTTCCTGATCTTTTCTTTTTTCAAGTTAGCCTACACTTGAAGATATTTTTTGGTAATATTATTTATGTACATAGATCTTAATATTAATTACATGAAACTTTGTGTTTAAAGTTAGATATTAAATCTATAACAAGTACCTAGGTCTTTTTTATATTATTTTTAAGGAAAATGTCTTGAGAAAACCTGGACATAAAATTAAAATGTCCGCCTTGATAAGGGTGATGTATTTGTCTTTGCTCTGCATTGAAAAAATGAAAGCTTAAAGCAAAAATAAGCCGAAGAAAGATATTCCTCTTATATCTTATAGCTGTTCTTATCTCTGATAGCTTAAATCTGTTACAAGAATTCAATCTACATTAAAAAAATTAACAACTTCATTGACAAAAATATTGTCGGTCAGATCACGCTGTTGATCTGTTCTAAACAGCAGAGTAGTCCGTTACATGTTTTTTTTCCGAGTCTGATTCCTTCATAGCACGGTTATGGTATTGCACGGTGTAAAAAACAACCTTTTTGGATAAATGAAATAAAAAATATGAGGCCAACTCATCTCAACAACCGAAGGCCGTTCAGGTGGAAAGGTTCTGGAGTGGCCGCCGGGTTCCGGAAAACGCATCGTGGTTAGGGCAAGATGAAGTAATGATCTCGACAAGGTCACCGGGTACCGTTGGATGCGAGAGACCCAGTCTTTAGGAAAGGCCAGTTTTTTCAAGTCCAGCTTTAGTGGACGTCCACAGCACCTGTCTCTTTCTAACACTAAAAGTTTCACAGTTGAGCGAGAGTGACAGTAACATCGTTTAGCCTGCATCTGTTAAGTGACGTTTATTTACGTCGGCCCTTGAGTCACAAGTTTAGTAAGTGACAGTTAAGTAACTTACATAAGTGCGGGGAAACCCACGCGTTAATATTAAATTCTATATTGGTGTACCGAGACTGGCAGACGGCAGGTGACGTTTAAAATAAAGTGTTACGCAGCCTGTACAGTCACGTGTATAAACATGTATACACCACGATAACATTAAGGTCAATTTTCTCTTAGAATAATTATAATAACATTTAGTTTTAGGGCACATTGTATAATAGTCTATGATATAATATAAATAAGTTTTAACTGAAAGTAATGGCTCATTTAAAAGAAAATTAATTTAAATCTTTGCGTACCTAGTGTATACATGTTTATGCTCGTGACTGTACGTGTATTTAGCATAGTAAGCAAAATGTTGATAAATATTGGAGTGATGGAGGTGCTAAATATTCTCCTCAAGACACAAAAGTCAGCTGGTCCATTCATTAATCGACAATGTGTGCAAAATAGGGTTGCACAGTATAATATTTCGATAATAATCGTTTTACTGATAGATAAACTACTACACAGTTAAATACACCCCTGTTTAACCGTGTAGTAGTTTATCTATCAGTAAAACACTAAGCGCCTTACTGATAAACGCTGCATGAAGTTATGACAGGTTTATGCCTCAAAAAATGTATGGTTACACAGGCTTTATTTATTGCATAACTTTACACAGTGATTATTAGTAAGGACATAAGCATGCACCCTGACCCTAAAAAAAGAAGGCGATGTCAAAACAAAATTACCATTTTCAATAAATAGTCATTTTAATAAATGGTCATTTTGTTATGCGTTTAACTTTACGTTTCATATAGAGGAACACAGTCGTCTGGACGGTTTGAGCTAGATTTATGAAAAAAATAAAAATTTGATAATTTTCTCTTGATGTTTCTTTTCTCTTTTCCACAGAAATCTAAAGCTTAAAATTTTAACTGACTTGACAATTCAAAAGTGCCTGGAATTGATTTATCAAAAAAAGCGTTCATTTAATTTAAAACGGCACTTATAGGTTCTGACCTAGATAAGAACAAAGATCCTTTTAACACAGCAGTATATTCCTGTGAAAAATATCTTCTTTTAGTCGTTTTCTAACCGCAAGCTCGGGCAAAAGCTAGTATATTACTAGATCGAAAGCAAATGGCGCCGGTTGAGCTTAGTTTGTCGGGGACTTAAACCGCAGGCGGCTATGTGCCTTGCCAGACAGACTGGCCACTACCTTGTTATAGATTATAGAGTGGCGAGAAGCGTTGGGTGGAATATTATGATCACTAAATTAATTAGCTTAGAGTTAATTCTATATGACGATTTGATATTTATATGAGATTTTATGATTTAAAAACAAGCTGTAATTAATCTCGGGATAACTCAGTCACTGTTATCTGATCGCAAAATAAGCAGAGCCTGTATTCTGGAATTAGACAACTGATATATAATTATACATATAATTAATAAATACACACGAATCTTAGGTAAATGACACAAGACAAACAACCATGCTAATTACACATAGAAGAAAAGAAGAAAAAGATACTTATAAGATGTCATTGTGCTTCTGTTAAAAAAATACGTAGATGAATTAAGTTTAAGAGAGGTTGAGATAAACTGTCAAATAAAGCTAGGTGTCTTAAATATTAATCTCCATAATTTGGTCAAATGGTGTTGTTTTCCACCAAAAGTAGAAAAATACCATACAACGCGCCATGCAGATCTAGAGCATCAATTTACAAGCATTTTCATTTAGCAAATCCACCCCACACTGCTGATTTAGTCCATTACTATTCTCCTCCCTAACAAGAGAAAGAAAAAATACAATTTCGCATTACAATGCAGCTTTTATAGTGGAGCTCATTTCAATAATTTCATAAACCGCGGCATGGAAATGGCGCAACGTAATGAAATCGAAATGAGACCGTTCGTGTACCGTTTCGGAGTGACTGGGTTTGTTACACTCTACCTAATGAGCACTTCTGTAGCTGGGTGACTAGTTTTAGCAGTTCCGGAGTGGTCTGTTGAATTGTATGAAGTGTGCATTACAGTTACAATTAAATCTGTCGGCTGGCATGGTGCAATTGAGAATGAACTTTAAAGTAACTTAGTTTAAGGTACTTTTAATTTAAATCTTACAAAACTTTATATTATAATCAAATTGTAATCAAAAGGAATCGAGAGTACTTATCTATTTGCCGCCTCAATTGTTTGACAAACGTCCACAAATAAAATGTCAGGATGACATCAAAAAACCAGCTGAAGTGGATATAGTGGTAAAAATAAAATAACATAAAACACAAAAGTTAATTTAGAACTATTTATGTAATTAATTTAATTAGCTTTCCATGAATATCATGACATTATATTATATACCTAATGTTATTTAACAAATGCAAAAAAAGACTTTGATCGTCGTCAGTCGTACAAAAAGTCCGTCAACAATCCTCGCAAAACAGAAATTCCATCTTCTTTTAATTCTTTCCTAAGTCTGCATTCCCAATCAAATCACCATCTCATCATCTCCCTAGCCTTTTCCCAACTGTGTTGAGGTCGGCTGCCAGCCTAACCGGATTCAGCTCAATACCGGTGTTTTATGTGGAGCGACTGCCTATCTGACTTCCACAGCCCAGTAACTGGGCAACACGATACCTCATGGTTAGACTGGTCAGAGTTTCTGGCTAACCAGTAACGACTGTCAAAGTTCTACGAATGACAACCAGGATCAACGGCTTTAAGTGCTTTCCGAGGCACGGGATGTCAGTGATGTCTAAGATAAACTTTAGAAAGTACATATGAATTGAAAGAGTCACATTGGTACTTGCCCAGATTCAAACCCACAACCTCTTACACGAGAGGCGGGCGCCTTATCCACTGGGCCATCACGACCAAAATCAAATCACCATCTACAGATAATTAATAAGCTACCACAATCAACAATGAAACGTATCTGATCTTGATTTGGGTATTCTGAGAAAATTCAATAAAAAATTCAAATATTTGCTGTGGGAACAACGGTGACCCTTCTCAAATGCTAATGGACGTTATAATATTAACTACAAATCCTATGGATTGTCTTGCTGATGTCTTACTCGTTTCTTAGGTAATACTGGGTTTATTAATAATTTGAATTTGATTTGATTTGGATATGTTATCAGTTGGTTTTTAACCTTTCGACGAACAAGCGACAGCCGGCTGTCGGGCTGCTATTGTCTTTCTATTGTGTCTCGAATCACGTGCGTCTAAGGATTAAAGAAGGTGGCAGTGAGTGGATGGTTGTTCTTTGGAAGAGGTCCACGTTCAGCAGTTTTGGGGTGGTTTGGGTCTACCTCCTAGCGGTCCACCCCGGGCAACGGCACCACTTGTGGTGACGGCTGAACGACCCAACCAGCGGTGGTAGGTCTCGCAAGAGTCCGCCTGGTAGCTACCACCTTCCCGCCGGAGTCAGGTGTCAAGCAGCTTGCTGTGTTTCATCTGTGCGCGGGAACACCAGAGCCTTTGGGGGATGAATGGTTGTTAGTTGTGTTGCATATAGCCGATTCTGTGGGTCCTTGAGTGACACCGGACCGGGTAGCTCACTCTGGAGGGTAGCGGGATCCGTGGCACGGTCTTGCCGGTGACCGACCGCAGGTAGTTGGGGGCCCAAGTAGCGCGCTAGCCACGTGCCAAAGGCTGCCCCGCCACCTCGCGAAAAATCCCGAAATAGCTCCACCGTGCCAGCTGGCGACTGGATGGGAGGATCCGGTGGCTATTTCGGGGGGGCTCGGGCGTCCCCGCAGTCTCCAAGTGAGCTCCTCATTGATCGGGTTTTTACTCATGCAATTCACTTGGCGAAAGCAACGCCTCGACATCCAATCGTCCCCCAACCCGCACTACTTAATATGAACCACAAAAATAAGAATAGGGTTAAACACCGGCGGCACTTCCTCCCGCTGAAAGTGCACCTAACCAACATACGTGGGTTGCACTCAAATCTCGACGCAGTCCACCACCACCTCGAGACTGAAAAGCCGCACCTGTTCTTCATGACGGAGACGCAAATTAAAACCCCAGCGGACGTGGCGTACCTCAACTACCCAGGCTACTCACTTGAACACAAGTTCAAAGAGAAAGCGGGGGTCTGTGTGTACGTCCGCGACGACATCTGCTGCAAGCGTCTTCGCTGCTTTGAAACTTCCGGGTTCTCTACTCTGTGGGTCATCGTAGACACAGGATCCCAGAAGACCTTATATGCCTGTGTTTACCGATCGCACGTCGGTGACCAGGAGACAACCAGGCTATTTGACCATCTTGCTGAGACTGCAGATAATGCCCAACAACGGTACCCTGCTGCGGAACTAGTATTTCTCGGGGACTTCAACGCCCACCACAAGGAGTGGCTGTTCCCGTTTGAGAAAACCTGCCACGCTGGCAAGGAAGCACGCAAATTTGCGCTGTCGCTAAACCTCACCCAGCTGGTAAACGTTGCGACGCGGGTACCTGATGTTGCTGACCACACACCCAATTGCTTGGACCTTCTACTGACAACGGATCCGGATCGGCACTCTGTCTCGGTCTCAGCTCCGCTGGGGTCGTCAGACCACTGTCTGGTGAAATCCGTATCGGTCTGCTCCCCTCCGGATCTCAGCCCAAAGGGCACGAGAAGAGTGTGGCGATACGAGTCAGCAGATTGGGATGAGATGCGGCATTTCTTTGCGTCTTTCCCTTGGCGGCCGGTCTGTTTTTCCTCTGGCGACCCCTCATGTTCTGCTGAGGCTGTCGTAGATGTGATTCGGCAGGGAATGGAATATTTTATTCCGTTCTCCGACATCTCGCTTGATCACAGAACCCAAGCATGGTTCAATGCGGACTGTGCTCGGGCTGAGGCCCTTAAACAGTCTGCATACCTGGCTTGGGTGCAAGCCCGCGACACCAAAGCAAGGGCCCAGAGGGTTCGTAGGAGGAAGAAGCCTATAATGCTGCCGCCAAGTCCTGCAAAAAGGTGATTCTGAAGGCTCGATTTGACCATATCAGTCGAGTAGGGGCCAGACTTGCGTCCTACCCTCCTGGTAGCAAGCAATTTTGGTCCCTATCCAAAGCGGTTGAATCTAACTTCTGCCGTCCCACACTTCCACCGTTGCAGAAACCCGACGGTACGCTGGCCCACTCCGCGATAGAGAAAGCGAACCTGTTTGCTTCTCTATTTGCGAGCAACTCGCGTCTTGATGCAGGCCTCCATCAACCACCTACTATACCTCATTGCGATTCCTCAATGAAGGATATTGCTGTTCACCAAAAAGAGGTACGGAGGGTTCTGCTGAATTTAGACGTGAATAAAGCCAGCGGACCAGATGGAATACCTGCGCGAGTACTTAAGCAGTGTGCGCCTGAGTTGTCGCCTGTATTGACACGTCTATACCGCCTCTCTCTCCAAACTAGAACGGTGCCAAAATCCTGGAAGCTTGCTAATGTGCAGCCAGTGCCCAAAAAGGGCAGCCGTGCCGACCCCTGTAACTATCGACCAATCGCCATCACCTCCATGCTCTGTAAAGTCATGGAAAGGGTTCTAAATAGCAAATTGTTGGCATACCTAGAAGACAACAATCTACTCAGTGACCAGCAATATGGCTTTCGCCCTGGTCGGTCTACTGGAGATCTTCTAGTGTATGTTACTCATTGCTGTGGCGAAGCCATTGAGAAAAACGGCGAAGCCCTTGCCGTTTCGCTCGACATCTCAAAGGCTTTTGACAGGGTTTGGCACGCTAGTCTCCTTAGCAAGCTTCCTGCTTATGGCATCCCTGCTGACTTTTGCTGCTGGGTATCAGACTTCTTAACGGGACGGTCGATTAGAGTGGTCGTCGACAGCTGCTCTTCTGACCTTATGGCCATTGATGCCGGTGTTCCTCAAGGGTCTGTTCTCTCTGCAACACTATTCCTGCTCCATATAAACGATATGCTAAATCCTAGCATAGTCGGTTACGCAGATGACAGTACCGTTGTAGAGAGATATCTGGCCAGCGCAAAAGACAGTAGGGACGATATACGTTCACAGAGAGAGGCCATGGTAGAGCGAGTGAACTTTGCCTTGAGTCGTGTGTCCCAATGGGGCGATCACAATCTAGTGCAGTTCAATGCCGCCAAAACGCAAGCGTGTCTGTTCTCCGCTAAACGGAGCCCATTCGACCTGGCTCCTACTTTCCGAGGTGCACCTGTAAATCTAACCGGCTCCCTAGAACTCCTTGGCATGGAGTTGAGTTCTGACCTCAACTTCGCCGCTTTCATCGAGTCCAAAGCACTGACTGCGGCGAAAAAGCTGGGCATCCTTAACAAGGTTAAGCGATATTTCACGCCGGGACAGCTTCTAACACTTTATAAAGCTCAAGTCCGATCGTGTATGGAGTATTCCTGTCACCTTTGGGATGGCTCAGCCAAATACCAACTGGCCGCATTGGATTCGGTAGAACGCAGAGCCAGGAGGTTGATTGGCGACAAGAAGCTGGTGGCCCAACTGCAACCTCTAGCACATCGGCGTAAAGTTGCCTGTCTGGCGGTGTTTTACAGATTGCACTTCGGTGAGTGTGCTCATGAGCTACACGAGCTCATTCCCCCGTCTCCGTTTTACCACCGGACATCCAGACGTACGGCAGGATACCACCCTTTCTTGGTCGATATTCCTCGAATCCGCACGCAGCGTTTTTCGAAATCCTTTATTATGCGCACCGCAAAGGAATGGAATTCTCTGCCGGCGTCTGTGTTTCCAAAAGCATATAACCCGGATGTATTCAAGAGAAGAGTGCATAGGCATCTTTTGGGTGAGCTCGCTCCATCGTAGGCCCCGTCTATGCCCTCGGACTAGTCTGGGACCAAGAGCAAGCCCATAAGTTATAAAAAAAAAAAAAAAAGTATGATTTACAATTGAGTTTAAGTAAAATAATGTCTTTTGTAAACTAAGGTGTAATAAATATAGAAAATATATGCATATTTTGTACTAGGTACTAATACTGCTATTGTCTGCCTCTAACAGCAGTGAAAAACCAGTATAAAAATTATAATTAAATAAAAGACTGAAATATCTACTTTAGCGTTAAACTTAAAGATAACCTGATCTCAATTGTATTATAACCATAGCGCCTTACTAATAATCGCTGCATAAAGTTATGACAGGTTTATACGTCAAAAAATGTATGGTTACACAGGCTTTATTCATTGCATAACTTTACACAGTGATTATTAGTAAGGGCATTAAACTAGAAATACGTAATGAAACTCTATAAACTACGCAAACATTTCATAAAGTTCATGGACCATCAATATCTTTTACCAAACCACCCAGTATCCAAAATTGACAAGTGCAGCTCACACAAAGACAAATTAGCTCTTGCGGTTCAACGTCCTGAAACAGCCACCGATCATATAGGTACATACGTGTGTATGTACAACCGTGGTTGGTAATACTCCTGGCTATGTGTCAGAGTAGGACAAGGAGTAGATAAGCAACAGAGACCAAGAGGTAATGCGATGTGTGAACTTCGTAATTTGATTGATGATCGTGTTTTGTTCTACTCTCAGCATGAACGTTAATTTTGATATTCTTGCTATGTGCAATTTTATCATTTTACTATGACCTAGATTATGACACGGCTATTACATGGAATGGTACGATTGTCTTGTGATGTAAATTAAAATGGCTATCATGATACTCGTAAGTATAATTTTACGCATAATATTATTTTGGTTCGGGTTGGAAATCTTAAAGCATGGGTGCACTACCTCTTTTCTCACGAGATAGAATAGCAATTCGATACAATCGAAAAAGAATCAGAGAAGAAGAGGAGTACCAAAAGAAAAAACTAAATAATAACATTTGCCCAATTTGGAAGTCAAAATAGACTAGACTATCGCAGCAGTCGCACCGACTACCACACTTTGGTCACGTTTATAAACAATAACTTAAACTTAAAAAACCGTTAACATTCCACACATACAAACAAACAATTTCATGTAATATCGCGTTCATACAAAGCTCGCTCTCTGTCGTATATCTACTCTTATGGTACAGGTGCACAAATGAATCAGTAGCCGCGGTCACCGTGCGGCATCGATCAATTTCGTGCAGGCTGCATTTGCAATAGTGCAACCGGAATTTCATAGTGTGCCTATTTTGATTTAGCGTTTGGTGTAGTGGTTTGGTATTGTGTTCGGTCAAGTTGGTCTGTTTTGGTAGAAAGATAAAGTGGCAATCAGTTCGATACTAGTCACTGGGTTTCAGTGGTTACGTATCGCTGATTCTTTAATACCAACCGTATACCAACTATCTATCTAACTCCAAATAGAACTAAACTTTGACCATCAAAATCATCACTTAGATGGCCATTAAATGTGTATCTGTAAGTAGCTCGCCATGTAAGTCTTCAATAAATAACAAACTTTCCTCAATTTATTCAATTGATCGCGACGATAAGATCTTCAATCTTACACACATTTTTCCTTGTTTTTCCAAGTCTTACGTTAAAATATCAAACATATAGTAACCATTTAACGTTTGTTCAGGAAATTTAGCGTTCTTGCGGTGAACAGCTTCCTTTGTTCCCAAAATAAAGATAAGAGCCCACAAAATTCAGCTTGAAGTAAACCGGCCACTAAATTTTTATTTTTCGTAAGAACCGAGTTGTGGAACTGTAGGTGAAAGTGTAACAGTTTTAAAACAATCGTTTGGTGAAGTCAATATAATGTAGTACATTTTACGCTGTCGCTTTTACAGTGAATTGTGCATTCGTAAATCACCCTTACGTAACAACACGCTTGATACAAAAAGTGGGAATGAAATAAATGTACTTTAGCGCGTTGCGACAGGAGCGCTAAGCGCTTGAAGAATTTTCCAACTGGTTACGCTCTGCGCTAGTAGAGTGTTTACGACAGATGCAATGAATATTTAAGATTATTTCGAAATCAGTTCATACCGGACCGTGAATACTTCAATGGAAAATTATGTTTTATTTCCTGAATTCTAAATGTTTGATTTCATTGTTGTCAGATTCGATTGTGTCGCGGAATGTTTATAATAGTTACCGTGACCCTGGAACATAAAAGGCAATCGAAAGAACATGAGTGGGTTTTAGTCAGTAAGAGTCTGACACGCCCTCCCGCCGCACCCAGGACGGGATCAGTCATTGGATATGATTACCCACTCACCAAAAAAAAAAAGAAAAGCTTAAGATTGTGGCTTTAACTTCTGTAGTTGTTGTGTGGTTGGAAAATCGTTGTATCGTTTGTATTTTTAACAAACATTCAACTTTGAATCACCTAGTAAAGTAAAAAAATTGTCGAGATTATCAACGAAATTCATAGAAAAATCATCAAAAAAAATATAGTGAACGAATGTAGCAGAATGTCCAGACTGTGAATAATATTAAATGAAAACTTATATTATTAATTATGTACAAGAAAATAAGAAAAGTGTTATAGATGATCGAATACATTGACGGTTATTACACTTTCACGTAAAAACATACTGAACTGACTTGCATATCATTTCTTATCTATAACTAAATAGGTTTTTTTTTGGTGAGTGGGAAATCATCAAATGACTGCTCCCGTCCTGGGTGCGGCGGGAGGGCGTGTCAGACTTTTACTGACTAAAACCCACTCATGTTCCTTCGATTGCCCTTTATGTTCCAGGGTCACGGTAACTATTATAAACATTCCGCAACAACTAAATAGGTTACAAAACATAATTATAATGTCTCCAGGGAGGAAAGCCGTATCCAAAGATCAAATTTAATGTGCGTGTAAACAGTTAATAAACAAAAAAAAAAGTAACAAGGAAAAATTCTTATTTAGTACAAGTTACGAAACTAGACCAAGACAAATCTTAACAATGTTATGTTTTTAAAACACTTAAGAAATTACAAGCAGTCTTTAGTTAAAGTACAAAATCCTTTTGAGATTTCTAGTCTTGCCTTTCTTCTGTCTTGGTAATAAATTACAGAAGTAATCCCCCAAACTGTGTAGATACTGGTAATGTTTTAGTCTAACGATGCTCGTAATGTTATATTCTAGAATTTAATTGAAGCTTTACAGGCTGTCGGTAGGTGATTGTTTTAATATTTTTCCAACATTGTTTAGCTTTGTTAGTTAATAACAGGTTTACAGTGAGGTGGATGAAGTGAAAATTTTGTTTGTTGGATCGCTCTAATTTCAGGAATTACTGGATCCATTTAAAAAATAATTGGTGGAAAGTTTTTGGTGTAGCGTGATCTAGGCTATAGAATAGAACATATCGGTATACAGCCTTGGAAGCAGTAAATATAGACGTAACTTAACGTAGATAAAATGGTGGATTATAGCTAGTAATTTTATAAGTGACTTTTACGGCACTTTTATTTCTTCAGCTGCTTATTAATTCACTTTACAGTTACAGCTTTCAGCGAGCAATTATTTTGGACCTTTGGTGAAAACAGATTCTCAGAAGTTTCAACTTATTTGATGCTCAAAGGACCACTGCGAGTAGTGGTCCTTTTAAGCGTACCAAAGGACCAGACTCTCCAAATAGGATTTAAATCCACTAAAAGCGTTACATGTCGGGTTTTATTGATCAACGTACGTTGGTTACTAGTCCAACGGCTGATTGATTTTCATTCGCAGCAACAATGAAATTGTTACAGAATGAAATTTAATAGGAGCCGACTTTCGCAGTTGTCCAGAGTACCGACGTTTCAGTACTCCTGTTAATGGAAGTAACAAATGATTCGCTCTTTTGTTTTTTAAATTGAATGGATTCTTGATTACATTGGGTAATAGCTTATCTTTACGCTTCGTTTCGTTTTTGGGGCGAACAGAACTGTGAACGTTTGTTATCTAGATCGCTTTTTATTGTTTACTAGCAGTTTTTGGTGTGTTTGCCAGTTTTGAAAGCTTTATATTTTAAATATTATAAATATGTAGCATTGTTTATGTAGCTGAAAAGCTGGTAAAACTATTGGTCTCGGAAGTAATTCATTAAAATTTGGAAGTCGTTTATGGATAACCAGAAGCTAGGAATCTGACGGATAATTCTACAAAGGAGTTTCTTGTTACAATTGTGTTTCTTAGAAACTGAGTTATAGAGATTGATACGCAGTCGCTCCTTGTAAAACCCTGTATTTAATTACTTTAACTTAACTGGATGTAACTAAATACTAGGAATTGATCCTAACTAAGACTAGAAATTGATCCCAACTGTCTTGCGAAAGCTAAGGTGATAATGATAACTATTAATTTATTGTCTCGTGAATATGTACTCATTTAAAACTGGTTGAAGTATCGGCCTATCTGGTAATAATGTAAAACCAAAATATTCAATTCCAACTAAGTACATAGGCAGGCATTATCCATACTAATATTACAAATGGGAAAGTGTGTCTGTCTGTCTGTCTGTTTGTCTTTCTTTGACGGCAAAACGGAGCGACGGATTGGCGTGATTTTTTAAGTGGAGATAGTTGAAGGGATGGAGAGTAACATAGGCTACTTTTTATCTCTTTCTAACGCGAGCGAAGCCGCGGGCAGAAGCTAGTAAACACATATATAAAGAAAAGATTTCGAGTTTTAATTGTTTCAACCTAAATCCTCACATGCGCTTGTCACTTAATGTGATATATAAGGTTGTTCTTTAAATCTGGTAACTTTTACATAGGCTTTTAATGTAAGTAGTCTAGATTTAATAAGTTTATAGCGGTTCGTACTGTAACTGAATACGACGAACGCTTCAATTACAAGCAAGGATATAAATTGGGTATTTTGATATTTGTGACTTTATAAGCGTATGCACAGTCGACATGCGACAGTCGACAATCACAAAAAAAATCACAGTATCTATTATTTTACAAAATTGTAACAATTTTGCTACAACATTCAATGATAGTATGTCGTATAAAATAAATTATTTAACGTACGAAATATCAATGAACATTCATAAAAATATAATGGACAAACAATTTCTGTTTGTCTTTCTTTCCCATTAATATTGCTCTAGCATATTACTTCTATTATGTGCACTTGTCACTTTTCTTACTTATATATGTAGTTCCTTTCCACTACTGTACTGCATTCTTTCCACGCTAAAGAAGTGAAAACGCTGTAGATTATTTCACATACGAAAATGTGACAATACTGCACAAGATAATAATTCCAAGCTGAAATTATTTTGCGCAATTATCAACTCTATTGCTGCTGTGGTTTTAGTTGAATTCAATTAGCGAGTATAAAATGCTCGAGGACATTCGGTCTGGGCTTACTACTATAAAGTTCAAACGGCGGCACTTTCTCAAAAAAGTGCGATAAAATTATGTGCAAGATTTAATTTTAAACAATGTTTGTGCCACGCAATATTCAACTCAATGGCTGTCGTATTTCAGTTTAATTTCCTGTCCGGGTTTATGCAGCATTTTTGTTGCGCTGAAGAGGTGTACGGCACTTTATCATACATTCCGGGATATGTTGGCGCGTGTCTGTATTTCCTACAAACTTAAGCATTTAAATTGATCAGGAAATCTTTAGCGTCTGAAGAGGACGAACTTCTAAGAACCTTGATCTTAGGTATTTCTTACAAACTAACATCTTAAAAACGCCAAAGGGGCTAAAAAGCCTCTTAATGTGATTCATCTGAAGAGAACTTTTCCGGAATTCTTATCTGCGATATGAATAGCATAAAGAGAGTCTTTTGTAACTTATGTTATGTTAGTATGATTGTGCTAGTTGAAATTAAAGCAAGTCATAACATGGACGATCACGACATGGAGTTTCACGAATCTTTATAGAAAATTGACAAATTGAAAGCAATTCATAATATTAGCAATTATTAATATTGCTTTCAATTTGTACCGGTACTATTACGACAAAAAATGGCATAAAAAACCATTGTTTTCGAATGGGAACCCACCTATGTTTTTATTTGGTTCTTTAATTTAGTATTTTCTGTTATGTTGGCGACAACAGATATACATAACCTGTCAAAATTTTCGCTGTCTAACTATCACAGTTCATGAGATGACAGATGGACAGACGGACAGTAGTGGTCCCGTTTTATCCTTAGGGTACGGAACCCTAAAACACAAACAAGCCACGTTGACACGTTGCAAGTCACTTGATCAAGCTATTGGCTGTTCTAATTGTGGTGCCACTCAGGCAGTGTTGTACTTGCAATCGAGGCAACTCAAACGTTAGCGTCTGAATCAAGTTGAATCGAATGAGGCAGTCTATTCTTGTGAAATCAAGTACTATCTCAGACTGATAGAATTGAAGTCGGTACGTAGAGGATTCTTCAACTATTTTTTCTGCATTATCCCGAAAGGTTAGTAAAAGTTATCAGTTGCAGAACAACAGAAATGTTTCATCGATTTTAAACCAAACCAAAAATTAAACACGTTCAGTTTAAGATACAAAACTTAGCGACAACGTATACACTACTGTTGTAAATTTTTATAGATAAATTAAGAAGTTTTACTATTTATGACAAGAGGTTATGAAATTATATTTTTCAATTTTGCCTACTTTAAACTATGGATTAACTCGTGTTGAAAAGACCTTTAAGATCATTTTTCGAAAATAGACGGATAAATATTTTAATATACTTTCATGTTAGCATGTATTAGCATGTTAAACAGGTCTTTTAGTAGAAGCATTAATCGTCTAGTAACTAACCCAGACGTGCGTGGCACATTGGATGTTAAAAACAAAGGTAAAACTTTATTTTTCCATAAGCCTAGCTTTGTTTTCTCTCAACCAGACTAGAATAAGCTTCCAATCTTACCATCTGCATCAAATCCATTAGATATTACAGCAAATACCTAAATATGTACATATGAACGAAACACTAGCCCAGAAGAGCGACCGCCTCGAGTCGTAAACCTCATCAATATTCTATTGCATGGTTCAGGGAAGATATATCTTTTGCCTTTTTTGCACTACTTAAAGACGCTCCAACTACCATACATAGTTAAAATACTTCGTAAGTTTAAAGTAAGGCTGTGGAAAAGTTCTAGAAGCCTCACTGTATTATGGTCAATGGGAACTGAGTGAAAAATGAGAAAAAAACGAAAAGTGTAAGTCCGCAAAAAGTTGGGAAGTTAAATGTTTTCGAGTTTCGCTCGGATTTTTTATCGCGGCTCCTCAGTTGAAATGTATTTTATGGTTATTTTACAGTTCTTGACGAAAGTGGCATGAAAACGATATTGTCAGTTAGTTGTGAGAAGTTTTTGTGGCCTTTTCTTTAGGTGTTCATTGTATCTCGACTTCAATGTTTTAGAAGATATTGAAGGGGTTAAATTAGATGGTTCTATTTACATACATTTCAGAGAATCAGTTCAGGGTAAAAGAAATACATGAAGTTAGATATAAAAGAAGTTCTAACGTGTTTGAAAGTAACCAATCTTAGACTTGAACTAGCCGGAGACAAACCAAGATGATGACAGTTAATCGTGCCCTGCTTAAAAAGGTCTCGGCATTGCCAGTCATGCAGGGCTAGGTTCAGAGCTATATCGACCTTTGCGTAACTATATTGAATTATTCTATAAGGAGTTGCTAGCAAGGCCGTGGTATAAAAAAATTGAATATAAGCACCTGCCATATTATTTCTGCCTAAGTATTACCTAAAACATTAAGTCAACCTAAGTACTCTTGTGAATAAAGTTTAAAAAAATAAATAAATAATATATGCTTGATCTTTCAAGCATTTGTATACGAAGCCGAAAGGTAAACCTTGAGACTATTGCCGGGAAATTCATGCACTTGAAATGCGGTGCTGGAAAAGATTTAAAACTGCTTAGACTGCATTCTCTCATAGAAGAACTAAAGATTTAAAAACTGGACAAGTGTTGCGCACGATAGATTCCGTGCCATTATCGGCCAAAATATTTTTTTTGTTGGGTCAGATCCCCACTTAGATATTTATTATAATCTGTTTTTAGTATTTTTATTGTAGCGGTAACAGAAATACCTCATCCGTAAAATATGAACTATTTAACTATCACTGTTCATGAGCCTGGTGACAGACAGAGAGACAAACCGACGGACAAACAGACGGACAGCACAGTGTTAATAATAGGGTCCCATTTTATCTTTTATGTACGGAATCCTTAGAAGCGACTTTCGACAATTTGTGCTATTAAAAATACTACAGCCGCATTTCTATAAACGACGGCTCTTTTAAACTTCTGATGGTACGAGGCCAGATAGAAAAAAAGAATCACCAGTGATCACCTTTTTTTGTAGGTGGGAAATCATCAAATGACTTTTCCCGCCCTGGGTGGGGTGGAAGAGCGTGTCAGACTTTTACTGGCTAAAACCCACCCATGTTCCATCGATTGCTCTTTATGTTCCAGGGTCACGGTAACTATTAGAATTATTCCGCAACCTCGACCAGTGATCACATGTAAACCTCGTGTTTCTAACACATCAAAAAGAAGGAACTTTGCAAGAGTGAGATGTAGTGCAAACCAGAAACAAAATGAATATTTATCAATCACGGCCATTCTGTTAAGAGTGTGCAACTCTAAAGAAAAAAGACACAAACAACCATGGAACATCTGTAGACGATAATAAACACTTGTTTCGTAAAAGAATGCACAAATTATAGACTTCTTTTTCCATTCCTTTTTCCCCCTTAGGGGAGATTTGGAGTGGATTTTGAAAATAAGTCAAACAAACAGTCATGCTCATTACACGAATCTCTGTCCTGGGTGGGAATCGAACCCACAACCTCCGCTTAGTAGTCAGGGTCACTGATCACTAGAATAACATGCTCGTCAAAACAAACTACAATTCATTGCTAAGCCGCTTAATCCCAAAAATATAATGGATTTTGAAGTTAAACTAATTGATTATTGTTTATTAAGTACACAACTTCAATAAAATCGATTGCATTGAATCCACCACTCAATCATCCCTCAATTAAACATACAAACAAAATTTAAATTCTTCGATACATTTTCAATAAAACTTAAACAAACGCAATTAAGGGAGGGAACGCGTTCTATTATTATGATAAATTATAAATGTTTTGTTATGATGCCCAAATGGATTGCGTCGAAAATATTGGACTCATTATTTTAATGGGAACGGCTTAAACGGGAGCGAGAACCTCGTAAAGCTTTGTTGATTTATTGATGACTAGCTTCTGCCCGCGACTTCGTCCGCGTGGAATAGCTTCCGTTCCCGAGAGATTTCTGGGATGAAAACTATCCTATGTCCTTTCTCGGGTCCCAGAATATATCTGTAATTCCATTCAAATCGGTTTAGTAGTTTAGGCGTGAAGAAGAGACAGACAGAGTTACTTTCGCATTTATAATATTAGTACGGATATTTTCATTTTCCTCTAACATTTCGACCCGAAAAACGGAGCTCCGGCGTGATCTTATGGCGGAGTGGAGACAGCGATAACCGCGTGTCCACCGCACGTCACTTCATCTCATACTAAACTCGGCTCGCTTCTTGTTCTCGTTGACAAGATTGAGAAGACAGCGTTCTAGTTCTCGTCGACGAGACAGTCGGCGTTAGTAAAAGATTAGTGTACATTTGGTTTTGGTTTCAAAAGGTCTAAATTTAACAACAAATATATATTATTCAGATGTACTGCGATGGGTTTCATTTGTAACCTTGTTAGTTAATTATAATCAACTAAAATAATTACAGTTCAGTAAAGTCTCTTTGATCTAATAATAAATTGATCATCAAACTGTGTAAATAGGCATATTTAATTATACTGTTACACAAAAGTGTCTTAAAAAGTTTAACGAAAGTTTAAGTAAAGTATAGTCAAAAAAATATGATAGCGCTGAAGAAAAACAAAATGAATAAGTTTTGTCTCTCAATTTACATAACCAAAAAATGGATTACTAATTAAATCAATGTAATCACGCATCTTCTTTGATTAAAATTGTGAAATTTATGACAAAATTATAGGGTTATCCTATAGAAAGCAGCCTGAAGATTTGTAACCAAATACAAAATTACATTACTGTACTTAAAAAATAAACAATTTCTGTGTGCTAACAAATTATATGTACAAGCATCGGTCACTGTTAATCACTAACTTTTAAACTTTCGCGTTTCATTTTAACAACATAATATTATTAAATCGGGTATTAACGCGAATATTATTTATTTAAATACCTTGGAAGGCTTGACGTTTCGACCTGGTTGCACAGGTCGTGGTCGCAAGCAGACTGAGGATGCGATGTCACAGCTCCTTGCATTCGGGTGATGAATCTTCATTTACCCCCATATTTTTATTTTCCACCATATAAGGCCGTCTACACACTACGCTGACCGTATCCACAGATGAGTTAACCGACTTTGCAGAAAAGCGAGGTTGTGTTATACGAATCACTGGATTCTATGCCGATGACAATTTAAAGCCGTCCTCCCGATTGAAATTGTTTGGATATTTCTTTATTTCAACCGCTTCACGCACAAGTCTTGTATAATAGTGGCGAGCAGTGGAGAGAATTTGCGGTCGGTGGAATATTCACTGTTAATCAGTCACCCAATTGATATGAAAATGACTGACTGACCATAGTGACTGAAATCTTTGCTAGTCAAACGAGTCAATGAGAAAAGATTGAATGTAATAAATACCACTGAAATAGGAACGATTTAACTCGGTGTAACTGCTATTCATTCTGACGATATCTGAACCCAAATTGTCAGATTAAAATCAAGACCAGAAATTTTCTTAAACCATTTTTACTCCATGATATTTGTCAGAACACAATAGAACTTAAATTTTTGAAATCAGAAGATCACAAAGGGACTCACAGCTACCAATTACAGATTCAACATTAATGCCAAAGCTTTGCGAAGTAAAGGAAAAACCCAGCATCTTATTCATACTGACATAACATCACTTCATCTGGTCTTTCTCAACAAAGGAAAATGCATTACCAACATGCAAATCCAACCAAGTAAGGAACAATTGGCCTCAGCTGCAAAATTCCGACCCACTCTATCTTTATCAAAGAAATAAATGAAAGAAACGGTTTGCAGTTCCACTTTTTATATTCACTCTCTCTCTAGTCACATTTGCATTGTGCAAATAAGAGTCTGTCTTTAAAAATGGTGAAGAATAATATGCTAAGTTTGCTTTAAAAGGAAATCTAGGGAGCGTTGACGTATTTAAATAAAATGATGACGTTTAAATTTAGTTTTCTGGATGTTTTTTTCTGTTTAATGTAAAATCTACTTACGAAGATTTTTAGTATAAAACGATCATTTTCAGGATGCGGTTTCCGCCATCTTAGATTTTTTATAGTGCGCCGACAAGTTACGCAGGAAAAGGTTGCATCAAAAGATGCTCTGACTTTTTATAATGTTATTAGAGTAACCATAAAAGAAACTGCACTATATTAGGGCTAAAGCTGCTTTGTAAATTTATAGAAGAGTCAATAGCCTGAATTTTGGATTCTATTTGCAATCTCTTGTAAAACAAAAACTTGTCACAAATAAAAGTAAATATGTTAGACGGATTAAGACTAGTTGCATCTTAGTCTTAATCCGTCTAAAACACTCCTATTTATATTCTTAAATACTTTTATTACTATTTATATTCTCTCTAAGCAGTAAAGTATATACATAGGCAGTAAAAAGTTTTATGAATAATTTCCACGCGTGCTTATAATACTTATTACGCTTATGTTATAAAACTCATGTAGACAAGCGTAGTGAAGATTAGAGGTAACAAACTAAAACGCTGAAGCCCTAAACACATTTTTAGTACACATTTAGTGGAAATTTTCGAGAAAATCTCACTTTGCCAGATGCTAACCACTCTTTGCGTAGTCATAGCGGCTTTCATAACATGGCGGGTTTATTTATAAAAAGAATACGGTGTTCGAAATTTGAACTTATTTTTTTTTAAGTTCGTGTTTGCTTGTACTTTCATTAGTTCATGGAAGAGATAATTTTCATTGAGGTTTTTTTTTCAAATAGCAATTTAAATTGAGATTGAGGCCTTTAATGTTTAAAATTATTTTAAGTTATAATAGATTAATTAACGTAATTTGATTTTCTCATCAAGTTCTTAGTATAAATAGATAATGTCTTTGTTTTTGTGTCTTGAATTAATATGATAACGATAATTAGTATTAACATTACTATCTCTACAAAGATTAGATACCGTTCCGAATTGTTGTAGATAGTAACCTCTGTTGTGCTCTAGACACAAGTTTTCTTTTAGATTAAGTTTTTGTATGTTTGATTTTTAAAAGAATTGTCACTTCGAATAAACACTCTTGACAGTGAACATCTTTATAGTAATTTTATTTAACAAATCCAAATATTACAACACGTTATCAGCACGAAGCTCTTGAATAAAAGAAATAAAGAGCTAAAATAAAGTGTGATTTGTTAAATAAGTGTTTGTGTGACCGGAAATAGTAAAAATTTAAAAATGTCACACGAAAATGGAGATGGCGTGAGTGTTAAAAGTTTCCCTTCGTCGAGCTCATCTATTCCATCTTTTTCCTTGAAAAATAAGGATGGATACCCAACCTGGAAATTTAAGATGCGCAATTACCTTTTGCATGAAGATTTGTGGGAAACAATCACAGGTTACCCTGATGGAGACACGACTCCTGCTTCTTGTAAGGTACGAAAAGACGCTAAAGCTCTGGCAAAGATATGCTTAACAGTAGACGGTGCAGCTATAACACATGTCAGATGTGCGAAAACTGCTGCCGAAGCATGGAAATCTCTGCAGCATGCTTTTGAGGATAAGGGAATGGGACGAAGACTTGCTTTAGAGCGCAAAATATACAGGCTGAGTCTGTCGGACTTCGAAAATATAGAGCTGTATATCAATGCAGTTTTGTCAACTGCACAGGATCTCGCAGACATTGATGTAGTCATAGAAGACACGTCTTTAGCAGCAATTTTATTAGGAGGTCTTACTCCAAAGTACGATCCTCTTATAATGGCTTTAGAAAACTGCAACGTAGACGTGACTACTGAGTTGGTGAAGACCAAACTGCTAAATGAGATGTCAAAGGATGTGGCTAAACCAAAAGATTCTGTTTTTCATGCGAAGAAGAAGCCAAAGCCGAAAAAGAGAGAAATAATATGCTATGAGTGCAAGATGCCTGGACATAAGAGACCAGACTGTCCATTGAGAAGTACCAAGAAGGATGTTAACAATACTTCATTAACCGCTCTTAATACTTCAAGCACCTCAATCAGAGACGTTTTTTATGTAGATTCTGGCTGTACTCGACACATGACTTCCAGACGAGATTGGTTTCAGAGTATAAATATTCAGAACGAAGGTACAGTTACTGTAGCAAATGGAGAACAGATAAAGAGCTGCGGAGTTGGACAAATATTAATAAACACACCCGAGAACGTTGTTAATAAGATTAGTGACGTTGCTTTTGTACCAGATTTGAAAGCTAATTTATTATCTGTACAAAAAACTATTGAGAAGGGTTTTATATGTGTTTTTGATACAAATGGTTGTAATTTTTATAAATCTGATAATTTTCGTTTTACAGGTGAATCTGTTGCTCATGCCTCGCCCTGTGGTGGATTGTACGTTTTAGACGGTACAGTCAATGTTCCTAAGAAAGTGGCGGACAATTATTTGACGCATGATGTACACTCTGACTGTCAGGATAGTTATAAACTTTGGCATAAGAGATTAGGACATTTGTGTCGTATAGGCATGAACCAACTGAAGAATCACAAGGTAGGCGTAAAGTATTCAGTTGTAGATAAAAACAGTTGCATTGCTTGCGTGGAAGGTAAAAAAGCTAGAAAACCTTTTAAGAAAGTAGCGTTTAATAGGGCTTCTGCCCCCCTTGAACTGATCCATATGGATCTCCTGGGACCGGTCTCTACTACCTCTTTTCAGGGGAACAGGTATATGTTGACAATAGTAGACGATTTTACGCGAATGGTTTTTACCTATTTTATATCTTCCAAAACTGAGGTCATAAATAAATTCTGTCTGTATCAAAACTTTGTTGAAAACCAATTAGACAATAAAATAAAGGCAGTAAGGACGGACGGCGGTAAAGAGTTCGTTAATAAGGAGTTTGTTGATTATCTTTTATCTAAAGGTATTTTACACCAAACGACGGCGCCGTATAGCAGTCAACAAGTTGGAGTTGCGGAACGCACACATCGTTCCATTACAGAAAGGTCGCGCACATTGCTAGCTGAAAGCTCGTTACCAAAGGTATTCTGGGAAGATGCTTTCCAAGTTGCTGTTTACCTGAAGAATAGGTCTCCTCACAGAGCCTTAGGTGGGCAAATTCCGTATGACAAATGGTATGGACGTAAGAGTGATCTTAGTCATTTGAAAGTGTTTGGATGTAGAGAACTTGTCCATATTCCTTCGTGTCACCGACGGAAATTAGATGTCAAGGCACGGGAAGCAATTTTTGTTAGTTATACTGAGAATACTGGTACCTATGTTTTTAGGGATCCTGCTAACCCACGAAAATGATTTACATCCAGAGATGCTACCTTTTTTGAGAATAACTTTACAAGTTTAAAGCAAGGGCAACCCGAGTCTGTAGCACAGTTGGACTCTACAATTTTATTTGAAGAGAAACGAAATTCTGAGTCAGACTCTATCTTATTATTTGAAGATAGAAGAGAGCCTGAGTCTGAGCCTCATAATATTCAAGACTGTCAATTCTATGACTGCTGTGATACAAACCCTGCGGCTGAAGCATCTTTACCAATAAATGTAGAAAGTACAAAAAAATCAGTTACTTTGCAAGAGCAAAAGCCTCTCACTGATTTAGTGCAGCCTAGTGTGGTAGAAGAGCCAGCTAATATGGAAGAGGAATGTCTTCCGGAGCGCAGGTATCCGAGAAGAGAAAGGAAGCTACCAGATTTCTTTTCATACAATACTTCAGCCATGGATACCAGTGAACCTGTGACGTTTTACGAAGCTACTCATACTGATGATGCGGATAAGTGGCATCATGCTATGGAGAATGAGTACAGTTCACTTAAGAAACTACATACATGGGATTTAGTTGACAGACCTAACAAAAGGGTTATTCCATGTAAGTGGGTAAAAAACTTTTTGGTAAGGAACTCGTAATACTGGGAATATTTTGTCGATGACATTATTGTCATCTATAAGTCTGATGTGACATTTGATATTGTCAAGAAAGAATTATCGAAATATTTTTCATTAAAAGATCTTGGAATATTAAAATGTTACTTAGGTTTACAAATTGAATACGATTCTGAGAGTATAAAAGTAAATCAGCAAAATTATATTCTTTCTTTATTGGAAAAGTTTAACATGAAGGATTGCAAGACTGTGGATACTCCTCTTGTTCAAAAAAATATGGAAAGGAGAGCTGATGGTCAAGTCGGTGAGTCTTACCCCTATCAAAACTTAATAGGATGTCTTATGTACCTAACGGTAAACTCACGACCCGACATTGCTTACGCCACGAGCTACTTAAGTCAGTTTAATACGTGTTTTACTAAGGAACACTGGAATGCTGCAAAAAGGGTTCTGCAGTACTTGAAGGGTACTATAAACTACTCGTTGGTTTACAGGAAGAGTGGAGAACCTTTAAAAGGCTTTTGCGATGCAGACTGGGCAAACTGTCCAATCGACAGAAGGTCATATACAGGATATGTCTTCAAATTAAGTGGAGGTCCCGTATCCTGGGAGTCCAAGAAGCAGCCTACCGTAGCCTTAAGTTCAGCCGAGAGTGAATATATGGCATTATCATCTGCTACGAAAGAAGCGTGTTACTTGCGTCGTTTTATCTATGAAATAACAGGTAAACTTACAACAGTTAATTTAGCTTCTGACAGTCAGAGTGCCATTAATCTCGTTCGAAATCCAGTACACCACAGCAGGACGAAGTATATTGATACTAGGTTTCACTTTATTAGGGAGAAACTGTCTGATAATGTAAATTAAATTATATTAAGAGTAGCGATATGCCTGCTGATGTACTTACAAAACCACTTCAGCCTATTGTACACAAACGGTGTACTGCAAGCTTAGGTTTAGAAACTTAATTATTTTTTGTGTTTGTCTGGCACAACTTCGATTAAGGGCGGCTGTTGTAGATAGTAACCTCTGTTGTGCTCTAGACACAAGTATTCTTTTAGATTAAGTTTTTGTATGTTTGATTTTTAAAAGAATTGTCACTTCGAATAAACACTCTTGACAGTGAACATCTTTATAGTAATTTTATTTAACAAATCCAAATATTACAACACGAATACTTCTCAAAAGAGATTGTCTAGCCTCGTCGTATAACTTAATATTTTATTTTAATAAAAGCACCAAAACGTAGGTACCTCCTAAAACTATTGATTAGGTACTAAAACGGCTGCTAGCCAGTACATTAATATTCTGTAATGAAATTCAGACTAACAAAATTTTAATGAATTTAGTTACTGTTTTAAAAAGACTGAAAAAGTAAAGCAGAAATGCTCAATAATTTTGTAACTTTTTTTAATAACAATTAGTGAGTAACTATATTAAACTCTTAAGGTGGCCATTGACGGTCATTTTTCGCATCAGTCTAGTTGTAAAATTGTGGCGTCACTAAATGGTTTAGGCGGCCAACCAACTCTGGCATGGCGATTTGACACTCACGATCAAATTATGGGCATACGTCAGTGCAACTGACGCGCCAAAATGACCACCGATGAGTGGCTACCTTAAATTTAAAATTGAAGTTTTTAAATTATGTTCTCTAGACGACAGCACTGGCGTGCGGTCCTTAAAACAGCTTAAAACCATACAAATAAACTATAGGCGATGTGACATAGTGTCAAAATGCCTCGCAAGTGGCGTATATTTTTTCAAACACTTTCAATGACGGTGTTGTACAATATTAGCTGTCTCCCGGGGGTTCACTCGCATCATGTGATGTCTTTGATTACTGCTTCGCTTCTGTACGTGTATTATGTAGCCTATGTGTTATTCTGATGTAAGGCATAGCGTAATGTTGTATGGCTTTGGTGCTATTCTGATGACAAGCTCTATTACTGTTAGGTTTTCTCAAAACCCGTTCAGTAGATTTTGCGTTAAATAGTTACACACATCCAGACACATATTCAGACATTCATCAATACATACATACTTACAAGTTTTTACATTTATAATCTTGTAGGAAGAATGATAATTGGTTACACAACTACTTGTAAACGTAAAACAAAAACTATCAAAATAAAACCTCATTCCAAAATAACTAACCAAAAATTCAAATTAGAATTCTAGAATCCAAGTTTAAAAACTACAACAGAACGCCAGTTGGCGTCTTTGACGTTAATACGTATTCCCGCTGTCTCCATTGGGGCGGAAAGTAAAATAAAAACAAGAAACAAAGTGTACTACTGAGACAAAAAAGTGGTAATTGAGTATTCGTGGAGCAGTTGGAAGCCGGTGGCTAAATTATTCGGAGCTCTTCTTTCACATAGATGTGCGAAGTTGGGTATTTCATTTGATAAGTTGAGTGGCTTTTTATTTGCTGCAAATTTAATGGTCGGTGTGTTTTGGTTGGTTTTGTATTGGAATTTCTTTATGTTTGTGTTAACTTATTCTGCTAAAACTTGGCAACCAAAAATCTCGAAATAGCGTAGGTATGTGTTAAGTTGGGTATTTCATTTGATAAGTTGAGTTGCTTTTTATTTGCTGCAAATTTAATGGTCGGTGTGTTTTGGTTGGTTTTGTATTGGAATTTCTATATATTTGTGTTAATTTATTCTGCTAAAACGTGGCAACCAAAAATCTCGGAATAGCGTATGTGTTATGTAATACAAACTCTACTCTAGACTTATTGGAATAAAGTTCATATTAAGTTCCATCGAAAACGCAAATATTTTGCCAAATACCCCAACCGAAGTCACACCAATTAACGTAACGTAAGCCTTAGCAATTGAACAGGTCAATGTACTTAACATTCATAATTCATACTTAGAAAAGGTGTAGAAATAATCAGTGTTAAATATTCAAAATCATTAATATAAGTACAGCCGTTTTAACATAACCTTTCAACGTTTTGTTTTGTTTGAATAAATAAGTACTCGCTTACGTTTAACTGGGGTTAAAGTTATGCACTAGAGAAACGGAAGGTATAATAGATGGACTTAAATGCTCAAGTCTGCTATTGCAATCGTGTCTCAATGACCAGTCATTTCGGTCAGTCAGACCGGGTATTAGACAATACTAGCTTCTGCCCGCGGCTTCGCTCGCGTTAAAAAGAGACAAAAAGTAGCCTATGTTACTCTCCATCCCTTCAACTATCTCCACTTAAAAAATCACGTCAATTCGTCGCTCCATTTTGCCGTGAAAGAAAGACAAACATACAGACAGACAGACACACTTTCCCATTTATAATATTAGTATGGATTTGCATGGGAAAAGTTTCACGTCAAAAATCGATCATTGAACCACTACTGCAATAGCAGACTTGAGCCTCAGTACTGTTATAGCATGTATTACAGAGAAGTAGATTAAATATTATGTATTATAGGCTCAGATTAGAAAACACAAGGCAGATAGATAGCGCGGAACACCGCGAGTGAGGTCAACAAAGCAAATACAAAATCAAAAGCGAATACAATCTCGAGTCAGTACGGCACGAAGCGTCGCACCGTTAACATGTCACAGAAAATATTCATATTTTCGAAAACAATGCCGTCTTGTGTTTTCAAACATTGCAAAAATTGTTCCTTATATCAAAAGAAAGAAGATGGAGTAGCTTTTTATAGGTTAATATGGTTATTTTGGCTTTTTGGATGTTATTTTATTTGGAACACAAAACTTTAACAGCAATCTGCCGGTGTTGCTATTTTATTGTGAAAAAAATTACCCCTAAGTTGGGAAATATTATTGGATATCTACAGGATTCTCGATCTGATCTTCTCCAACATTGATTTATAGCCAGACGATTTAAATCAATTTAACGGGATGCCTGCGATGTTCGCCGATATACGCTAATAAGGCTAAGTCTGAAATGTACCGTACTAGCTACAACAAAGCTAGATTATTTACATTGAAAGCAATTAGTTTCGTGTTACATCAATAAAATCAAAAGTAGTGACTTATGAAATAAGAATGATGGTAGGTAAATAGGTATTTTGTTTTTTTTATTGTTGGGTATGTTAGCGTTCTCTAATTTGTTTTCATTATTTCTTATTATTAATACAATACGAGTTCATCTGTTCTGTAAGTGTAACCTAATAATCTAAAAATATTATTATTTATATGATCAATAGACAGTTAGAATTTGGAATCTGTAAACTAAAAATATTGATTTGCGTTTCATATAAGTATATATGTAATTTGGAAACGCTCATTAGGTACCCTCGTCAACATCCGCCATATAATTTAATTTTTAAAATAGATTTTTGTAATATATTAATTTTTTAAATATCCCGTTGTATTTTATTTGCAAACTATTTTTTTTCATACAAACGTTAAAGTAGATTTACCTTAAATTATTTTTTTATTCAAATAGAACAGATAAGATCAAAATATTATGGGTATTTTTTCATTATCCTGGCAACTGAAACGCACACAGAGGCAACGTGTTCTTACACTGCTGTCACGCACACATGTCTCAAGGCTTGCCGCACGGGTGATGTCCCGCGCTATCTATCTGCCTTCTGTTTACTAATCTGAGATTATAGGCTTTTCATGTAGTCAATCGTAAGGCTAAAATAAATTTACAAGTAGAATACCTAGTAACAAAGGAACAATGCTGACTAGAATAAACTAAGAACAGCAGAATAATCTTTGAAACAGGTTTAGGTGGTTTACTAATTTATATATTACTAGCTTTTGCACGCGACTTCGTCCGCGTGAATTAATAGCTCCCGTTCCCGGGGGATTTCCGGGATGAAAACTATCCTATGTCCTTTCTCGGGTCCCAGACTATATCTGTACCAAATTTCATTCAAATCGGTTCTGTGGTTTAGGCGTGAAGAAGAGACACACAGATAGACAGAGTTACTTTCGCATTTATAATATAAGTACGTTAACTATGTGCGTTTATGCAGCCGAGCGCATTGATGTAGTAAAATGTGAAAATGTATGTCCGAATTAACCGATTTTTCTTGCTCTAAACTAGTTCTACAAACGAAACCTTTATTTATAAAAAGGGTTTTGTTCTAAGTAAAAAAAAAAATAGGGGTTTAAATTATTAAACAAAACCAAAAACAAAAGGTTTTAAAAAAATTTGCTTTAGCCAAGCCTTGCCACCGAATGCAATGATATCAAAGAAACCCTATACCTTGTGTTCGTACTTTGTATACATTTTCTTACATTTTATTGCGTCATTTTGAGTTGCGCAATTACCCTATTTGGGAAATGGAAACATATGAAAAATAGCTCCACATTTTTTCTTATAAAGAGCGTCAAAATATATTTCCTTTTGCGCGGTACTGTGACGGAAATGCGTCATTTCGGTGCTTGTAGGCAATGGGCAATCTGTCTTTACTTACCTACATACGTATCTGAAAATACCTACTATCTTCTTTCTTAAGGTTTTTGTGTGTAGGCTTGTTCACGCTTGCTTTAGGTTAGCAATTAACGGTTGGACTCGTGTTTTCTTTGTATAAAAGGAGCCAGGGGCAATCATAGGCTGCTATTATTATTATCATCTTATTTTGAGGGATGTTTTGATAGAGAAAAAGTGCGGTAAGGTCTTCTATTGATTTTTTGAAGCTCATGCCGTATTCATGTAACATATCTACGCCTTGGCGCAATACAGCAACTACAAGGAAAAGAATTGAACATCTCCAACTCCTTATTAAAAAAACAAACGAGCATCATCTCCAACAGCAACATTTAAAAACAAATGAACAGCACAGAAAATAATAATCGCTGTCCTCATTACCATTTAAACTGCAGTAAATGTTTTAAAAAATCGCTCCACGCCATAAAATCAGCATACCAGACGACGTAACAAAAGTCCTTATTACTCCATTTGTACAAAATTAGTTGCTCCATGTGACAATGTATTTCATTTCGCTTCCTTTCTCGTAATACACTTAATTACTTCCATTGAATGTACTTCGGGACTATATAGCTCCTTCCAAGGTTTTTAATGTAGGCGCGACTAATTATACCCCGCTTTTCACGCCAACTTAACCTCCCCAGAAATTAATCTTGGTAGCTCATTTAAAGAATTGGGTTTCAAAAGGTGTGAAGGAAAATGATATTTTTGGATTGAATTAAAGCGCGAATGTTTCGAGGTGTGGTTATCAAGGAGTAACTTTGGTGTTAGGATTGATTAATTTTATTTATTTATTTAAAAAACTTTATGCACATGTAAGAAAACAATGCACAACGGCGGACTTAATGCCTTAGGCATAATACAGCATAATGCTAAAAATTTTGCTATAATACAGCATAATGCTGCTGGTCTACTTTGGAAGAGTGAGTTTTAAGGTGAGCTGTCACTCACTCAAGGTTACCGTTTCTATCTTCACCAAGGAAAACTATTAACAACTTAGCTCCAAATAAAATCATTTTTTATCTCATCATAATTTCAGGCAACATTAAGCAGTATTTTTTTAAATATTTTTTATATTCAACTAAAGTATCACATTTTTCCCCTTCATTTAGAAAACAAACAGATGCGCAATTTAAACCTGACCCGAACAAACCTGATTTGAGACACAATAGAAAGACAGTAAAGACAATAAATAGCAGCTCGACAGCCGGCTGTCGCTTGGTCGTTGGAAGGTTGGGAACAAAATAATTTTGAAAACAAAGTTCAATGACGCTGGTATGTAGGCGTGTAAGTACCTGATTACCTACGTTTGCCACATGTTGTTAAGGTCATAGGGCTGTTGAATCCAAGGTCTTCAGTTCAAAGTCAAAACACGCGTACTGCTGACTTTACAAATGTCATTTGTAATTTAGTGTAGTGAAGAAATAGGGAGATGACTGTTTGTGTTATTACGATTTTTGTATAAATACTAACGCTGCTTTGAATTATAATTGTGCGATGTAGACTTTCAGTTGTAGTTCACATATTGGATGATAGATGTCGCCAAACCCACTTCACCTAAAATAAAAACATTTTTACAAAATATTACAAAGTATAGTATTTATTTAACATTCCACTGTTATCCATACTAATATTATAAATGGGAAAGTGTGTGTCTGTCTGTCTGTCTGTCTGTATGTTTGTCTTTCTTTCGCGGCAAAACGGAGCGACTAATTGACGTGATTTTTTAAGTGGAGATAGTTGAAGGGATGGAGAGTAACATAGGCTACTTTTTGTCTCTTTCTAACGCGAGCGACGCCGCGGGCAAAAGCTAGTTTTACTATAAATTGTTAGTTTATTTGTTCGAAACAAGTAGTGTTCGTCATCATCCCACATGGCGCAGACAACACCTCACTCTATCTCGTATGCAAACAGTTGTGGAACTCCCGCCGCGCCATTATGGCAACACTATTTATACTAGGCGCGTTCGTTTCCATTGTATTTCGTTGAACATCGTAAGTTTAGATTTACCTACTTTTTAGCTTCAACTTTCTAAGTAACAAACTGGCAGATCAAAAGCGGTTATTCCCAGTTGTCGCCACTGTCAACGCCACCACTGGTGACAAATGGGATTTCTTTCCATAAAATGTCCCATTTGCCACCAGTGGTGGCGTTGACAGTGGTGGCAATTGGGAATGGCTACTGTTTTGTTCCCAGATGCCACCAATGCTGCACCTGCTTGTTATGGAGGGATGTGGAAAAAATATATTTTTCTTACTCCTCCGCTGTTCTTTTCTGATTAATTTCGTTGCGGGATCCAAGACAGTTGTATCGTTTCTCCGGGACTCGTCAAGCTTCATTGCTCGGCGCTTTTCTGGCAGACTCCACTGTTGATTCTGGCTTTCAGGAGTTGCAGTGGTTGGGAATAGTGTGGTGGGATTGTCCCAATAAGATGCCACCAATGAAAAAGCTGTGAGTCCACGTCTGGACAAAGGCCAAATTTTTTTTATAGGGCCAAGCTGCACCACCTGCATCAAACGAAACAAAGTGACTTTGGCCTGATCGTCGATTCACCTTGCGGTAGGCCTGCTATGTGTTTCTCTCTCGAGATCAGTTCCGCCCCAAAGACCGTCAGTTCTACGAGCTATGAGCCTCGCCCACTGCCACTTAAGTTTAGCAAATCGCTTTGATTCTCCTACGGATTTCCTTCATTCTGATTATATTTATAAAAATATACATAAAAATATTTTTTACATACCTACACCGCCGTCCCTTAATCATGCCCGCAACGAAAACGGAAAAAAATAACATGCTTTCGTATGGTCCGTTTGACAGAAAAACGTCTGTCGGGAGTCAACTAGTCCGTACTAATATTATAAATGCGAAAGTACTCTGTCTGTCTGTCTGTCTCTTCTTCACGCCTTAACCACTGAACCGGAACTATTCCACGCGGACGAAGTCGCGGGCAGAAGCTAGTATTCCATAAATCACAGACCCGTGACGTGTAACATTGAAAACGCCCATTTATTTAACCGACAACCCAGACGAAGTGCATTAAAACATTACGGATTTGGAACTTAGGGAAACTTCGCAATTCTTGTTCAATCTACGTTCGCTGCAGTTATTGGTTGCTTCTACTATGTATAGGGGGATTTAAACGAACTAGTCACTGCTAAAGGTCTTCGATAAACTTCGTTTGAGGGATTATTATTGACGCTGCCATACTATTTTGACGGTCCAGTTGGTTAAGTAATTAGTGACCTTTATTGCTGAACATGACCCTGACTGCTAAATATGAGGGTTCGATTCCCAGTCGGCGCAAATTTTTGTTGTAGTTAAGTTATAGTACCACTACGCAGTAGAAAACAAAGTTATTTTCCGCTGTCTGTCTGTCTATCTCTATGTAAGCTTAAATATTTAAAAGTAGGTACGAAACGGATTTCAATGCCTGTTTTTAGTAGATATAGTAAAATAAAGTTTATATGTATAATACATACATTATAATAGAAAACCCAGAAAAACAAATCACCCGTTCTGTGTAGCTGGGGCGGATCGTTAGTATAGTAGTTATCAGTTGTAGTTATTGCATATCAGTTGACAGACTTCTTAGTTAGAAAGTTGGTCGTGTGCCCAAAAAAAAAAAAATATCTGCTTTTGTTACTAAACTACACTTTTTTTGGATTTTGATTCAGTTGGCAAATAGATATTGTGAAATGAAATGCAGAATTATAAAATATTGTGGTCTGCATTTTCAAGCAATTTTCGACGTGTCATTGACATGAGCCTAATGGATTATTAACGGCTTATATCTTACACACATTAGAAGCGTTATTCATACCAATGATTCTTTTACTTAACTTTGCTAAGTTCATTATTGAATATGGTTGTAAGTACAATTATTATTGGAAATAACAATAATGTTTCAATTGAATTTGAACCTTAATTTTATAACTTAAGACTTTTAAACTTCGAAATGAGTCGATTATAAACTTAAATGGGCTCATATAACACAGTCTCACTTTATACGCCGCTTTTAATTCATCTTTCTTTGATTTTGTAATTGAAATACTCATAAAAACTACCATCTTTTTGAGAAAATAGTGTAAATAAAAAAACCGTCCCTGTCCCGTTTACCATCAAACCGATTTGATATAACATGTCTAGGCCAACCAACTAAAACCAACTTTTAAATAAAAAAACGCATCCAAATCGGGTCATCCGAAGAGCTACAGTGCCACAGACAGAAAGATATACAAACAGATAGACACACACACAAAATGATCACACGTATTTAAGTCCTCCCTTTTTGCGTTGGGAGTATAAAAATAAACGCAAAATGTCGACTAAAATGTCTCAAACAGTTATCTACTCTACTTATCTCCTAGATTCTCATCAACTGTCCCAAAGCTGTATAAACAAAATCGGCCATTAATCAAGAATTAATATGCGCATAGAAACATACTGGGGCCCGTCAAGTGCGCCGTGTAGGTTCTATCAATAAAACAACATGGACGATTTGAGGCTGGCCGTACTCGACACCGAGTGCCGCTCTCGATAAAAGCTTCCAGTTACGGAATTTAGAATTGTGGAATAGAATTTAAAAGTTGGTATAATTTTTATTATTTTTTATAGATTGTTTAGCTTCTAAAAGACTTCCACGGTTTTTGGTAATTTTGTTCGGACTTTGACTGATATTAACACTAAAACTCACGTAAAACTAAACTGGCTGGTTAAATTTTATTTTTTTAATAATAAAAATCTTTTTGTTCTAGTCAAAGAAAAATGGTTGATATTTTTTATTTCTGACACTAGGTATTGCGGAGAGTAATAGTGTGAACAGACTATCGAACTTGGTTCGGACCGCACCACTACGGTCTACGCAACAGACGATCGCACCGGACTCCGAACCGTCCGATGTGCAAGCGCTCCGAACCACCGTACCAATATTAATAATAATAATGTTCCACCATGTACACTATATTATAGTGTGAACACACACTATATTATAGTATGAACAGACGATCGAACTGGTTCGGACCGCACTACGAACATGGTGCGCTTCGAACCAAATTCGATCGTGTGGCGCATGGTCCGCCGAACATTATTATTATTAATATTGGTACGGTGGTTCGGAGCGCTTGCACATCGGACGGTTCGGAGTCCGGTGCGCTCGTCTGTTGTGTAGACCGCACCGTACGGTGCGGTGGTGCGGTCCGAACCAAGTTCGTTCGTCTGTTCACACTTTTATGCTGGACCTTTATCGATTACAACTGAATGATATCCCGACTTGAAACGTAACCTTAAAATCTCATGCGCCTGATTTTTTATTAACAGCAATGATGTTTGTAAGTGTGTGTAAAATTTGTACAATACTCGATCAAGCGTCTCGTATAATGCTCGAAATATCGTGTGCCTGTAGCCACATACTAAAAACTGTTTAAGAATATTAGTGGTACCTAGTATCAATAAGATTTAGTCTCAGTCTAGTTGTTGTAAGACAGTGGGTTATAAAGAGTGT
Source organism: Athetis lepigone (assembly GCA_033675125.1). Classification (NCBI taxonomy): domain Eukaryota; kingdom Metazoa; phylum Arthropoda; class Insecta; order Lepidoptera; family Noctuidae; genus Athetis; species Athetis lepigone. The sequence goes on from CM066231.1 coordinate 16,800,360, forward strand.
ACGAGAGTTTACGTTCATTCACCTATGGTAACATAATAATTGGTAAAAATTTTAGTTTTTTATCGACTATCCAGCGAAAACATTCTAAGCCATGCGCCATGTAGATTTTATAACATTCGGAAACTGAAGGGCACTTCACTTGCTCAATTAATAAAGAAATACTCTTCACATACGGGTTCTGATATTAAAACCTCAGCAAAAGTATTCAATGCAACTGACTACGCAAAATAAAATTGAACATGTCACAAATGAATTGCTTGTTTTATTCGAGTGGGTTGTCTGTGGGATTATAGTGGGAGCGAGGAAAATAATTGGATTGCTTTTTATTTTATATAATTAATTTGTTAATGTCATTCTGCTATCTATGGTTAGCTCGTGGTGTAAGATGACTGGCATTATTTTGGGTGTTGATATTTGAGGAAAATATAATATTTTTCTCAAATTACTGTAAGTCTTTAGTTGCTTTTGCCTGTGACTTTGTCCGCATGTTATTTAATAATCTTTAAGAGTAAACAAAAATAAATAATCATAGATTTGTAATCAACAGGGTCCATGATTGATGTTACTATTTTACTTAAATAAATGTACTACTTCTTTATAATAAAGAACGCAATAAATACTTATGACTTAATAATTTAGCTTTCAATCAGTGTTTTTTTACATGGATCATTAATGCCCCTCACTTTTTTAACACACAAGACATTACGAACCAAATAACTAAAAAACTTTTCACTTTTATATTTATGTGTAAAAGTATATAATAACCAAGGCAGACCGTTGAACCAAAGTTAAAGTTTTTTTTTGTGCGAATGTAAATGATGTTAGCTTGTTATGGACAGTTTATATGTTATTCCAGATTTATTCATGATAATTATTATAACAGGTGTAATGTGTGTGGGAGTAACTATAATATAAGTACACCCACTTAGGGCTCTCTTGAAATGGGTGTACTATTATAGCCACACCTACAGGGGTTTTGCTTTTGTTGAATCAAAACGTTGTAAGCCTCCACCACTCCTCAATTCAACAAAAGCAGTTTATACTACATCTAAATCTCATGCTTACAAAAGAAATAAAAATAACTAACGCCATTAATTTAAAGTCGTTGCAATCACAACGTAAAGTGATAAAAAATCAGAAGCGATGACGCAAAACAATGTAACAAAAAGTGCCACATGTTGTTTATAATGAATTGTTTTAGTAATTTTTCAGCCCCGTATGAAATTCATGAATTTCAAGATATTTAAATGTAGGAGAGAGACGTCAGAGTGAACGGTTATGGTAATCCGATGGTATTGAACTCCACACAGACATTAATATTGATGCAGCTACTTTATATGCCCCTGGAAATTTATAGAAGCATTTCTCATTTTGTAGCATTATGTAGAACTGCAATTTGATGTGAAAACAATATTTATGAGTACCAGGGAACACGCAAAGCTGGCTTGTATGCCAAACTAAAGGAGAAAATCTACAAGTTGGTGATACATATCGTAATTCACACGAAACTATTACCGATTTTCCGATTTGACCGATCTCGATCTGTGAATTGAAATTATGTGTATTCAAAATAATAGAAATGGTAAACATTTTTTTTTTGGTGAGTGGGAAATCATCCAATGACTGCTCCCGTCCTGGGTGCGGCGGGAGGGCGTGTCAGACTCTTACTAACTAAAACCCACTCATGTTCCTTCGATTGCCTTTTGTGTTCCAGGGTCACGGTAACTATTATAAACATTCTGCAACCCCGGCAGGCGTTGGCCCTGTTGGGCCCCTTCCTGTGCTGACTTCTTCTCTTTGAGGCACGCGTGGAACACTAACGTCGTCGATGCGGTCCTGGTCCTAGCCGGGCGGCGAGCTACCCATCGCTCGCCATCCGCAGAACCGAATGGTAAACATTAAAGCTGGAAGAAAATAGGAGGTGTTAAGTGACTAACAACTCTAAAAATTTAAAATTGAATTGTTTGTCTTGGTTTGGAAAAAGGAATAATAAGCGAATATTACTAAGCGAGTTGTGAATATCGATGTAGGGAGATGGCAGCGGAAAAGAATGCAGCAGAAGAAAGTAGAGGCAAGGAACGAAAAAAAAAATAAAGGAGAAAGAATTAAGTGAAAGATATTTATTATTTATTATTTTATTTAATAGCGTATTGTATTGATGTCAGATTGAATTACAGCTCTTTTTGAATACAGTTCAACATTTATTATGGGATGTCGTTTATCGCGAACAAGGTCGCACATTAAAAAGTACCTTATGTCTCCGTGTCAAAGGATAATACTTATTTTACAGTAATTGGTCTGTTATAGACCAATTACTCTACCATGACGGTATCAATTTGTGTAAAGGAACATCAAAATCCGATACAGTAGTTTTGCGAAAAAATACATTATTAAAATAACTCTCAGCTTCTCATGTAAGAAGCTGTAGGTTCGAAATCGGGCAAGTATTAATGTGATTTTTCTCTTCATAATACGTACGTTCTAAAACTTATCTTGGACATCACAGACATCAACGAAGGAAAACATCGTGAGGAAATCTGGACTCGTAATGAATTAATATTGTCCGGAATCGCCAATTTGCCTTGAGCAAGCGTGGTGATTAATGCTCGTGTCTTTTATGTATGGGAAGAGACCGTTTTATTTATTATTATTAAAATAACTCAATAATATTTTCCAATCGAGCTGATGTGTCAGGGTTCCAGTCTGGCCGGCATCCGGCGAACAGTTCCCCCAGGTCCCAATTCAGCTATGCAGATTTTAGACCTACATTGACAAATTGCGTGCTAAATTGATTTGTCCAGTGACTCAGCATGTTATATTTAGATAGGTAGGACGCGCCTTCGCTCGCTTTAGAAGCGTATAAAAAGTAGTCCGTGTCACTCTCCATCCCTTCAACTATCTCCACTTAAAAAACTACGTCAATTCGTCCCTCCATTTTGCCGTGAAAGACGAACAAACTGACAGACATACACACACACACACTTTCTCGTTTATAATATTAGTGTGGATTCTGGTTTTCAGTATAGTATATTTAGTATGCAATGCTACATAATTTTATTCATAACTAACTTAAGTGTGCATGCAGAAAAATCGCGGAGATGGCAATGAATTAAGCTTAAAAGAAATAAATAAATGATTGATCATCAACTCCCTAGCCTTTTCCCAAATACATTAGGGTCGGCTTGTAGCCTAACCTAATTTAGCTGGATACCAGTGCTTCCTATCAGACCTCTTAAATCCAATATAAATAAATAAATAATAATAATTTAAAAATAAGTTTCGCTTATGACAGAACTAAGGTAGGAATGTGTGATTTGCGCTTTGCGGTCCACAGCAAACTTTAATTAAAATCTCAGCAAACGAGAAGTTCGTATGCATAATTTGAACTGGATTTAACTCATTCATTACCATGCTAATACATAGCTTTAGATACTGCTGACCATATTAAAGAGCCCGGGGTTGCGGAATAGTTCTAATAGTTACCGCGGCGATAATTTCCCAGCCATAAAAAAAACCATAATAATATTAAAAAGCATACTTGGTATAATTATTAATTGGTAGTGAGCGAGCCGTGCTCTTCCCCTCCTCTCTTTTTGTTCGATGCTGTGCTCGACATGGTCAATCACGACTAGTATAAAATTCTCTTCCCTATGTGTATATTATGATCCATACTAATATTATAAATGCAGAAAGTAACTCTGTCTGTCTTTCTGTCTGTCTGTCTCTTCTTCACGGCTAAACCACTGACAAGATTTGAATGAAATTTTGCACAGATATAGTCTGGGACCCGAGAAAGGACATGAAATAGTTTTCATCCCGGAAATCTCCCGGGATGAAAACTACGGAACTATTATTCTACGCGGAAGAAGTCGCGGGCAAATGCTAGTAGGAAATAAAGAACTGCGAATTGGCGATTGATAATAATACTACTAGCCTACTAAAGATAGAAGAAGAGATGTAAAGAGGGCCTTGATCATCACGTCTGTCCAAAGTGGATTGGTTTTTCAGTCTTATATTAATCTAGTGTAAGATTTGTGGGTTGTCCTAAAAAAATAAATTCCAGCTTTCGCTATATATTTTCTTTACTGACGTCAAACCCAAGATTTAACATAGAATCATAAAATTAAAAAAAAATACTTGTACTTGTTTAAACCTGATTTCAAACCACTTACAGGCGCTTTCACCACTCTAGGACATCACTAATTCATGCATCGCCATGAAAATATCAATATAAAATTCATTGAAATAATACACCAGTAAATATACCCAAATGCCTACGTTCCACATCAAAAATATTTCAGTTCGTAATTAAAATTATTAAACAGCATGAAAGCTATTCGAGTACAATCAGAAAATAAGCCAAAGAACAATAAACCACTCATAAAGGCTACAGGGAACAGATCAAAAATTGTTCAAGTTAATTGAACTGTCAAGGATCCAATTAAATTGGCTACAATAATCGGCAATGCGAAACAATACAGTGCTGAATTTAAAATGAGCGATACAAAAATTTATAAAGTTTTAATCGTCTTGTTGGGAGTAGGTAACTTAAATTTCGAACAGTCTCAATTGGAATTCATGTTCAATTTAAATGAATGATATTGTAAGTATGTGATTCAATTGATAATTTTTATAGAGTGTGTGTTATTATTGGAGCAAGATGTGATTTAATAATTTTATTTGTTTACTAATTTTGGTCAGAACAGATAGAAGTTTATTTAGAACAAAAGTAATAGTCATCGTTACAATCATCTCTAAAGTCATCGTGAAATAGTACAAACGACAATTCGTGTCAATATTCAGATAGGAAGCAGAATACTGAACAACAGTATTGCATAATCTTGATCTTCATAGCAGCTTAAAACATGTTTATGTATCTTAGCACTATAACAAGAGTATATGTTGACAACTATGTAACACACATGAGATGATGACGTCATACAAAAAACTATGAAACAATGAGAACTGAACTATAAATAGATTCGTATTAGTTCGCGTTGGTGTGAACTAATTCTGCGCAGAACTTATATAAAGTTATGTATGACAGTTAAAACGATGCAAAATGAGGTTGATGTGTGCATACTTACTTTAAAACTAGCGGTTCCCCGCATTTTTACCCGCGTAGTTCGCGTTCCCGTGAGGTTTTTGGGATAAAAACCTTTAAGAATGTTAACAAAAATTCAAACTAAGTGATCTTTGCAGATATAAATAATTGCTATAATTATATTGTTCAAGTCATAATGACCGTAGCATTATATAAATCCAAACAGACATATACGACAAAAGGGCATTACAATATTAACTGTCGAGTCATTTAATATGATTTTACATTCATTGCACGTTCTGATAACTTGTACAATTAAATGCGTCGTCATTAACCGGGAATGGATTGAATAAATTTTAAATTATCGAGTTCAAATAATGGCTTACTCATTTATCATTTACGATTCATGCTGATATGGTCTTTAATAGTGTAAATATCTACAGGCGTGACCAAAAAATTGGCATGTATTAGACTAACTTATCGGTCATATGAAGAAGTCGGCCAAAAGTGCCCTTTATTTGCATACCAAGCAAGCAGACTGACTATTTCTATGGCAAACTGTACCTAAGTAGGTACGTTGGATTAGAATAGATTGATCGGCTTATACACTGCTACAACAAACAAACGATGGCATTCTGTTTTCAGTGTAAGTTGTTATAGCGGCACCAGAAATACATTATCTGTCTAGCTATCACGGCTCATGAGATACAGCCTAGTGATAGACGGACAGACAGACAGTCAGATGGACAGACAAGTCTTATAATGCACCCGTTTTATCTTTGGAGTATGCAACCCTAAAAAAATGGTTCAATGCGAGCCGGATTCGTACATAAAGGATCCTGTTCTCATAGGACCTGTAACTTGATATGTAAAGAACTATTGTTTTTATTTTCTCACAATGTTTGTCTTTTTATTTTCAGAGACAAAGGAGTTTAGTTGTCATTAGAGATTTCATGAGAGATTCGTTGTTCATTCAGACGTACAACGTGCAAACGTTTTGTATGGTCGTGGCGTCCAACCAATACGGTATTTTACACCATCAAAAGTCAAAAGTCAAAAGTCAAATCGTTTATTTCCATTAGGCCATGAAGGCACTTTGGAACGTCAATTACATTAAAATAGTTGATTCTAGTTGCCCATTCCAAAAAGTTGCTTATATGGAGAAGAATGGGCAAGAAACTCCATATGTACTCTTTTAAAATAAATATGTTACAATTAATTATATACATGATTACATTCTGTAAAGTAAAAATGAATACAATCTCAAAGTAAAGATTCTACGTTAAAAATACATATTTGCAACAAACAAATATTTAGAAATGGAAGCTATATCATATTTACGAGGTATATAGTTTTACATTTACAAATATCGAAATGGTAGACGACCACTCTCAAACAAATAACTGAATTAGTGTGTGAGCCAACTCAATCTACAACAAAAATGAGGAGATATAATTATATTTACTTATATACCCAACTATGTGAAAAATATACGTATTTTTAGTAAATATATTCAGAAAAATTTGTATGTAACCAGTTTGATTTTGTGTTCACTGCGAATTGTCCTATGGGGCAGGACCAGCAACCTTCCAATCATCAATTGAGGTTCTTTTTATGAGCTGTCAAAACGAGATTCTCACATAGTATGGCATGGCAATGTCATCTTGAGACGTCATTAAGTAAGCAACTCACTTGCCTAACTATTTATTAATTACAGTGTCTAAAAATCTAATTTTACTGTCAATTGTGCATGAGCCATATTATTGAAGCTTATGTTGGGAGAGATTTATAGATTATGTCACATTTATTAAGCTGTTCGATGTTAAATACCCCATTAAGGTCTATTTCTCTATTTATGCTCGGTACTGTGAGGTATGGAAAAGACCTCCGGGACCTAACGTGTGTGTTTAGTATGTGGTGGGAGGGCTTGAAGAGTCCTCCGGTCAACACTTTTGTATAATGTAACTATTGAAATATAAACAGGGAGCACTTTTAACTGAATTTATTGTTATTTTTAACATGCTCACTCCATGAGCCTCGGACGCGACATGCGTCGGTTTGTATCAAAACAAAAGTACAAAAACAAATTGAAACATTCTAGAATGTTTCAATTTCATGCTGAGTGTTAAGATAAAACCTCAAAGGTATTTTTCTAGCCAGTTATCTATAAACAGTTACATAAAGATTTCACATGAGCTACGCCCACCCAAATGAATGAAGGGCGCAGCATCGAGACCTTTATTCATAACATCTTAACACTCAGACAAACATCCTAGTTATTTGTCCCTACCTATGGTCGGAAAAAAAAATGAACTGTCCTTGGAAGGATAACTTAGAGCATGCCAAACGACAATGATATTTTCCAATATGATATCAATTGACAAACTAAATGTGCCATCATGCACTTAATACTAGCCCTACGTTGGCATGTCTAAATTTTAGGGCTACAAAACCGACCAAAAAGTAAGCCCCACAGCCCAGCTAACGTCAAAGACATGGCAAATCCATATCGTCCCAGACGGGGTTACCTATCGACCTAAGCGAATCGAAATACATAATGCGTACAAAATACAATCAAATAAAAATTCTATGTCTTTATCTTCGTCAAACTTCAAGAAGTCAGAAGAAGGGAAAGCCAGAGAAATCTCCTATAGCTACAACATGGACCCATTCCGTTTTAATAATTTTTAAAATATGGTCAGTCTGTAACTGAACGTCTTGACAACTCGGTGGTTCCCTAATCACTAACTTCACCAGTTGTGTCAACCTGACACACTTTGCGAAGGCTATGCCCCGTAAGCAAAGTTGGCTTCATCAGTGACCAAGTTCTCCCTCCTTTTGAAGGTGGAAGCACAGTTGTCAACAAGAAAAACTTTAGAAGGAAAAGCTATCTTTGGAGTGTTCCCATTATTTATCAAATATACATATAAAGCCCTTATAATAATAACGTTTTTCTTTTTTCGATGTGTTTCCCTTCCTCCAACACGTAGTGGACATGAAACAAAATTAAAGTTATTAATACATTATGTTCTGCTGTTCGCACTAAAATAATGTCGTGAGATGATAATTACACTATTTGTTAAATTACAATAACTATTCTATCATATATTTCCTATTTAAATATATAATTAACAATACCTATACTATCAAGTTACAATGACATTGACAAAATAAATTATAAAATTTTCAAAATAAAAAGTTTCCAATTATTTACATAAAACTTTTCTTTAAATTTTGGTCTACCACTAACATACTTTTTGGGTAAATATTTTAATGATAAATATTTTTTCTTAAAATGGCAATATGTATATAAGTATTTATTAAAAACGAAACCTTTGAAGAATTTCGGCTTTATTGTACGCATCTGACGTAATCTTATGTGATTGAAATATTTTATTTTATTTTTCCTATAATATGCAAACTTTTTCTTCAAAGCATATCTTGAAGATACCTTTCCTGCTCTTGTGAAACCAGAGTCATTGTCAACAGCAAAAAAGTATCCTTCGGTCATTCTCCGATTCGGCGTTATTTGCCTAATTACCGTAACCATTTTTATTTTTCACTGATTTACCTTAAACTCATTAAAATATGAAACTAGTAAAAAATACGGATTCAATAATATATGAGGCATGTTTTAATTACTGGTAGTTTCCTAGTTATTGAGACTTAAAAAAATTATGAGTACGGTAATTAGAAAAGTTTAATATCTTATGCCACGGTAATTAGAAAACACTGCCAATTTTAAGTAAAATGTGATATAATATAATAAAAATAACACACATTAATAATTTGTATACATCTATTTATATAAAATGAATCCTATTTCCCTTTATCATCTTTGGACCGATTTCACTAATTCTTTGTTGTGTTTGTTATTGTTTGGAGAAGGTTCTTATGAAAAAAAAAATGACAATTAAAAGGGTACTTTAGAGTAGTGTAGGTTAGAATAGAGTAGGGTAGAGTGGGATATAGTAGGGTAGGCAAGAGCAGGCTAGAGTGGGATATAGTAGGGTAAGCTAGAGTAGGCTAGAGTATGGTATAGTAGGAGTGAAGCCGCGGGTTCGTTTTCGCGTTATTTTCATACAGATTATTTACATTTTTAAATATTGATATATAAACAAACAAAAACATGTAAGAATATAAAAAACAGTAGCCCAACGGCATCGGGAACAGGGTCCCAGCTACCGGTGATCAGGGCTTCAGAGAGAAGAACTTCCTAACGATGCGAGCCGTGTCCAAAAGCTTCTGAATGAAGCCCTAAATCCAGCCATCTGACGAGAGCCTCCTTAGGTGTTGGTCGAGACTCTCGGCTATTAAACCATTGGTAGAAACAACTATCGGCACATGACCGTTGAGTCCACATTCAACTTGTCAACAATCTCGCGAGCCAAGTCGATACTTAATTTTTATTATCTTTCTCGGTCTTCACAAGGTTCTTGTCGCGCGGGACCGTTACGTCAACGAGCATTACGCGCCGCTCCAATCGATCCACCACCACTATATCAGGCTTGTTTGCTACAACAGTCCTTTCAGTGATGATGTATCGACCCCAGTACAATGTGACATTGCCATCTTCAGATTCTACGAGGCCGTATCTCAGAGCAAGTTGCTGATTGATAATTCTGGCTACTAGGTTGTGCCCATTCAACTCCTCTTTGTTAGCAAGACGAGAATAATCAGAGATAGTGTGTCGAATCGTTCTCCCGGCAGGTGACACGCCCGACTTAAGTCAACCGTACCATCTTTCACAATAAATTCCCAATAATTCTTCGTCATGATAACCTCATCCATAATTGTACAGACAAAACCTTCGGTTTCCCCAAATAGGTCACCAAATTGTAGCTACTAAACTGACACTAAAAAGTCTACATCGGGCCCATGCAGGGCCCGGAAAAACCGCCCGTGTAGCGCCTTACTCTGCCATACTTCCTCACGATCCTTTGCCTCAAGCACCACAAGTTTGCGCCAGTTCTCTTTAGTTAAGGAGAGCGGAGTAAGGTTCTTGAACACAGTGACCACATCTCAGATTCTCGGTGCTGACGTAAGGAACCACGTTAGCTTTAAGGAAATATTCCCGGAGATACAATCTCTGGGTCTCGCGGTTGAGGAGAGACTTAGCATTAAGGAAGCCTCGTCCTCCACATATCCGCGGGATTATATATATATATCCCGCGGATATGCCTCATCAACTCATCACTGATGATCGCGGGTGATGCTCAAGCGCGCTTTGCATGTATATTGACTTCTGTACCCATCTATTTTGAGGCTACAGTTAGTAAATAAGAATTAATTTTTCATACAACGGTAATTATAAACATACGGTAATTAGTATACGGTAATTAGAAAACGATAGATTTTCTTAAAAATTTCGGAAATCAACAAAATATGCAAATACTAGCTTATTACAACGTACGGAGGCCAAAGTACTGCCTCGATTTACATGATCAACTTGGGTCTAACTTAAAAAATCAAATTTATATAATGTGAAACGGTAATTAGAAAAGTTTGTAACCAAGGTTACGGTAATTATATACAAGAGCGCTTTATTAGCGGTACACTAATGTTAGAGACGCGCAACTACTGATGTTTCGCGGTACACAAGGAGGAGACGAGACGCGTTCGGAAGTGGTGTGCCAAATACTGTTTTTTAGGGGTGTGCACTCGAGAACAGAATATGTCACGGTAATTATAACTTTCCATCGGACATCCGATAATTTAACGATAATTATTTATAGACTGGTTCTAGTAAGTCAATATTTTACTATGCGATACACGTTGTTTAACACCATTAAAAATGTTGAATAGATCAAAGTAAACCTGTAAGTCATAAAAATTACAAGTAAGTTTTAACATTAAGACAGTATGCGGACACGTTACGGTAATTAGAGAACAGAGGTTTTTGAACTTAGATTAAATTAATTTAGTCTTAAATACTTTAAACAGAAGCCTGTGTTTTTGTTTATGGCTAGATAGGGATGCTATCTAACATATAAAAAATATTGGATGATTGAATATGATAAAAGTACGGATTATTCAAGCCCGGACACGTAAAATTTGCTTATCGGAGAATGGCCGCCATCACGTTTTATTGCCATTGACGAAACTATACCAACTCCTTTGTCATTCGTAGACATCAATGTGACATGCGTATCCTCTTTGGATTCGAAAGTCAAACTGACATCATTGACATCCGTCATACAAATTTTCCCAGTCGTGTTGTCATTGCCAATATGATTATCGGAAAATGCCTCGTTATGATCATCATAAGACACCAACACTTCTGGATGCTCTGAAATATCACTAGCTACTACAGGAATTGGAGCGAACTGACCCGAGTTATCATTATTTTCCTCGTGTTCTTTTTGGAACACGTCAGCCATCACTTCTTCTGCACCAGGGCTGCTCTCCTGGCAGCTGGTCACATCGTCAGCATCATTACTGCCCGCTTGGCAGCTTGACTCATCAACTTCACTAACGTCATCGACTCTGCCTAGTTGGCAGCTTGGCTCATCATTTTCATTATTGCTAGAAATTAAATCAGCATTATTATTTGTAATAAATACATTTTCTTTGGACTTTTCCGAAATGACTGCGGTCGCTTCCTTGACACGCTTGTCTAATAATACTTTGCGACATCGACAATTTACGTGTCGAAATCTGAACTCTCTTCTCATCTTGTCGCATAATGTCGCAAAATCCATATCATCTTGAAATGTATATCGAAAAAAATAGTAAGCTGCTCCTTTGGTAAATAAACCAAAAATCAGGGCATAGTCGCTTGCACGCCATTCATTATATTTGGCACACTCAATAAACTCATCTATATAATCTTCAACACAGATGCCACGGGATCCTTCGAAATATGGGGGCACACGCATCCCATTCGGTATACCAAACATTTTTAAATAAATTATATTAATACTTAGCTTCTTTATTTCAATCTTCTTTGGCGTCTTCTTTCGCCTATTTCTTCTTATACTCACACATTATAATCGCTTCAATGCGAGAAATTGGGGACTCGCTATATTCACACACGTACTGCATCTAAATAAATAAATAAATATCCTCGGACAACTCACACACGGTCATCTGATCCCAAACTAAGCAGAGCTTGTACTATGGTAACCAGATAACTGATAAACATACTTATATATTTTTAAATATATACATAATACAGATAAATCTACAACATAAGAATAACAGCAGCGGCGACGTCGGCGCCTCCACCAAATGTGAGGTATGGAAAAGACCTCCGGGACCTAACGTGTGTGTTTAGTATGTGGGAGGGCTTGAAGAGTCCTCCGGTCAACACTTTTGTATAATGTAACTATTGAAATATAAACAGGGAGCACTTTTAACTGAATTTATTTGAAACTAGAAATTGAAACATTCTAGAATTGAAATTGAAACATTCTAGAATGTTTCAATTTCATGCTGAGTGTTAAGATAAAATCTCAAAGGTATTTTTCTAGCCAGTTATCTATAAACAGTTACATAAAGACTTCACAGTACACACATCAACGATTTATCGCTACGATTTGACTGCGCAGTTTTTTTGTGCAGTTTTATCGAACGTGTGTAGGGAAATTGGCGTAGATAACTGATGATCAACGCAGATATTGTGGTAGTGTTGACATTCTACCGGCGTTCGATTAACTGCACAAAACCTATTTCGATAACTGAGCAGTCCGATTAATCGTTGTCATGTGTACCGACCACTGAGATAACGATCAGCGATCATATATCCTCACAAAGTTCGCTTTTATTCTGATTCAAATATGCAAAAAGAAAATTTATTTAATGAACTTCAAATCTTGCATAGTACATTTAAATAAAGGCATTAATATTGGAGAATGACGCAAAATAAATAAACCTAAAGTAAGGCCTATAGTCTTCATAATACAACAGGCTAGCTTCCATACAGATAATATTACCTTCGAGCTCATTCACACGAAGACGAATCGTGATTTTTCACGAATCGTGTTTTTTCACGATTCGTTATTTTTTTTGACGGGAGCAATGCTTTTTATATACCCATGTTCACACGCTTCACGAATCGTGAAAAAAGACGTAGACGGATACGTCGGTCACTACGGTCATTAGAATGACGATTCGTTAAAAATCTCGAATCGTGATTGGCGCTCGCGCCCCGCGCGCCCGCTCAATTCAGTACATTCCTTTGACTTGTTAAGACGTGTAGCGCTGCGCTTCAATAAAATCATGTCGAAAAAAGAAAAAGAAAAATTGTATGACCAACAAATAAATCGCGAAGTTTTGATTGCTGCAATCAAAGACAGGCCAGTTTTATGGAATAAATTTTTGGAAATTTATAAGGACAAAACCGCTAAAACAGCAGCATGGCGGGAAATATGCATAATTTTGAAAGAAGATTTTGAAGAAATGGATCAAAAGGACCGACAGTTGTTTGGTAAGTTTTTTTTGAGAAAATTTTAAATACAAATCTATACTGCCTATATTTTGTTGTCTTGCCATGGTACTGATCCAGTTTCTGATAGAAAGTAGGTCATAAATTCATTTCTCATTGAATTGCCAGTTCCGACACTCGGTGATACTTCCTGGGGTAGTAAATTTTCAAAATTAAATTCTTTTTCTAATTCAATTCCCTCCTTTTTTATAATCAAATTGTGGAGGACAGTACAAGCTTTCACTACTGAAATAGCTGTTTCTCGTTTAAGGTCTATGAGTCTATGTAAAATTCTCCACTTATTTGCTAGAATGCCAAACGCACATTCCACGTATCTTCTCGCTCTGGTTAAACGATAATTAAATATTCGTTTACCTCTGTCAAGATGCGTTCCACCAAAAGGTCTTAATAAATGTGTGTGTAAACCAAATCCCTCGTCGCCAATAATTACGTAAGGAACTTGAACTTCTGATTCTGTAAATAAAGGCCTTGGTTCGGGTATATTCAAACGGCCTTCTGTCAACGTTTTCCAAAAACTTGACTCTTTAAATATTGATGAGTCGCATTCTTTTCCATAGGAACCTACACTGACGTAAACGAATCGATAATCTGAATCTACGACTGCTAATAACACTATTGAAAAGAAATCTTTGTAGTTCATATATACTGAACCACTATTTGACGGCTTTCGAAGCCTAATATGCTTCCCGTCAACTGCTCCAAGGCAGTGAGGGAAATTGGCCTTTTCATTAAATCCACTTGCTATCTTTAACCACTCTTCTTCCTTATTAGGAAGTGGCATAAATTCTTCATATAAATTATTCCATATACTTTGCGTCACTTCTACTACGATGGTGGAAATGGTTGATTTGCCAATTCGATAACTAAAATGAAGATCTTCATAGGAAAGTCCTGACGCCAAATACCTAAAAAAATATTTCATTAAAACCAAATTAGTGGGATGAAGAAGTCGTATTTTCATTCAGAATAAGCGTTCCCACTAGGCACCCAAACGATTTCATATGTTTGACTGGCTGCCTAGTGGGATAGATTAGTCTAAATGAAAATACAACTTCTTCAAGCGCTTCTTCAATTATACAAATTCAGCTTACTAAGCATCCTCTTTTTACGAAAGCAAAAACCGTTATAAAACGTATGGGGCGTAGCCCGTACAAAACAACCACAGATCAGGTCCCTGTATATTTTATTTATGTATAATAATTCATAAATACACAGACGGACAGCGAACGGCGTTTGTGAATAGATATTCGCCCGACAACAGACCGCTCGTCTTGTCGTGACGTGTTTCGAAACCGTGTCCTTATTATTACAGTTGTTTTCTAGTATATATATATTCATCTGTGGTTGTTTTGTAATATTGGGAATAATGCGATGTAAATAAAAATCTTCTTATAAAACCGTTCATACAGTTTTATGAATTATTGTTTCAGGAAGTTCAGTGATGAAAAGGTGGACACAATTGAGAGACACTTGGAGGAAATCATTAGATGAAAACAAAGAAACAAAAAAATCTGGGTCTGGTACAAAATCTAAGCCCTACAAATATAATCAAGAGATGAGCTTTTTGAAGCCAATTATTAAGCCAGGTGAAACATATGACAATAATCCAAATACAAGAGATGAAGCCCAAAGAGAAAATGCAGATCAACAAGAAAATCAGAAAGAGAAACACTTAGAATCATCATCAAAAAAGAAAAGAATGGATAGTGGCAGCGTATTGGATGATAAAATGATGAAACTTGTTGATCATCAATTAAACACAATTGGAAGTGATGACCGTAACATGAATTTTTTTAAGGGGGTTCTGCCATCCCTTCAGCATTTTGATGATGATCAAATACTGGAATTCCAATCTGGGGTCATTAACCTAATACAGAGTATTAAAACTGGACGAAACTATTCGAATTGGCATCAAAATTATTACAATTCACATCATCACAACTATAATAGTGGTGGTTATTATACTAAGCCTCAAGAATCACCGGGAGGAACGTCTAATAATAATAATACTCGGCCTCTTCCTGAAAGTTCATCGATAGTAAATGCAGAAGTGTCTGCAGAAACGCCCACCCCTCTACAACCTGGAACATCGCTGATCCATCGCGATGATCCAAGTGCATCACCGGCACTATCTACAGCTCTAAGTCAATTAAGTGATTATCTGGATCTATCAAATTTCTAAAAACATGTTCTAAATTATCATAAATATAACCAATAAATAAGAATAATAAATAATATAATTAGTTTTTCTTGCCTTATAGTTATCGCCAACTTTTCTTCAGGGCTAATGGCCTTTCTCATACATGTATCCTGTTTTCTCAAATCCGTATCCAACCTTTGGAGAAGGAAGTCAAAGGTATCTTTAGACATTCTAAAATAAGTGTAAAATTTGGTATCATCTTCTCGTAACGAGCTCATCAAAGTATAAAAATCCCCAACACTTTGTCTTTGCCTTAAAATTGGATGCACCCAGTGTATTCTTCTTGTTTTTCTTTTTTTAGATCGACGATAATACCAGTACAAAATTAAAGTATTCACGTCCATTGTCTTTGGTAGTTTACTCTCAACTGAACACAATCACGAAACAACATGTGAACATCAATTCGGATATTTTGACGAATCGTGAAAAAACACGATTCCGTATTCAATGTGAACATCTATCCGTCAAGGCGAATCGTGTTTTATACCGAATCGTCAAAGACGTATCCCGTGTGAATGCGCCCTTCCTCACTCTTTAGTACAAAGCCCACTAAGAAAAATTCACGTTTTTGTACGTCATTAAAAACTGGTTTTTATTCAACACAACGATTTCCTAGTTTATTCGCCATTCATAAAATGCGCTGAGTCCATTGCTTGTCAGATTATGAAGCCTCTGGAAAAAATAAAATATTTTGTGCCAAATATTTTTGTGGGGAAAATAGATATTCCTCACTCTTTAGTACAAAGCCCACTAAGAAAAATTCACGTTTTTGTACGTCATTAAAAACTGGTTTTTATTCAACACAACGATTTCCTAGTTTATTCGCCATTCATAAAATGCGCTGAGTCCATTGCTTGTCAGATTATGAAGCCTCTGGAAAAAATAAAATATTTTGTGCCAAATATTTTTGTGGGGAAAATAGATATTGTGTTTTGAAGAATAATAAATGAGGATTTTTAAGAGGTATTTTGGTTTATAAAAAGAAACAATAGTTTAGAACGAACAGATCACTTTTTGTTGTGTCATTGTATAAGTTCTATCTTTAACGTTAAATACCTATCACGATGAAACGCAAATATTTTGATAACATGACTTTGATTTTTTGTATTTATAGATTTGAGAAAATTCAATAACACATAGATAAGTATAAATATAAACTGCAATAACACAATGAATAAGTATGTTAATTGTTATTAGTTACTCGTCTAAGAACGTTATTCTATTCTATTCAAAAGCACATTCCAGACTAATATCCGATCATTAAACCTCATTAGCAATAAAGACGCTATACAATAACTGCATTTGCAGCTAAAACACTTCAAAATCACTAAACGGAACGACAACGCACGCCAGCAAACAATGCAGCACAGTTAAAATAAACAAAGATTGTCATAACACCAACGATCTCACATTACAAAAATCAGTAAATATCCCGTCGAATTTTAAAACACACACGTCTAGTGACGACCTTACACTCGTTGACCTTAGTGGCTTGATAACGTGACGATAGAGCAGTTTTGTAACCGCGGCCGGCGCAACCACACGTATCAAAATGTCAGAAGAAACAGCTCCATCGACGTTATGGGACGAACTTATGAGCCCACTGAACCTTGTGTTAATAGCTATAATTGTGTACCTCGTGTATAAGATTATTAAATCTAACTTTGAATCTGAAGTGACTGTGGCCCCACCTCCTCCGAGCCTACCGAAGATACGAAAGGATTTAACAGTAGCCGAGTTAAAGAATTACGATGGAACGCAGCAAGACGGCAGAGTGTTGCTCGCTGTGAACGGAATCATTTTTGATGTAACCAAGGGCAAGAGATTTTACGGCCCCGGTAAGTGTCTTTCCTATTTGGCTGGGTTATACCGGCTGCCGTGTTAAGGTTATGATCATGCGCAATAAAATGTGCCTAGTTTTACGATTTCGCTCGTAGTAAACTATGTAGGAAGTGTCTTTTTATTAAGTGCTCTTGTTTGCTTTCCCGATTCTAGTAACGGTTTCTGTTTAAATAAAAGTATAGTGATAAAATACCAATTTCAATGGAGGAATTTGCTGTTAAAACGAGTAGCATTTAGACAATAGTGCTATAGTCTAGTGTAGAGTATGTGCATACCTTTTGAAGGTAAAAACCATGACTTAATTGCACTTGCTAACTTGAGTAATGAGTTTAACACCAACATAAAATAAATGCTTAACAAGATATGATATTACTGTAAACAAAAACTACATGCTTAAGTGTAAAACAAGTTTATATTTTAAAATTGTGACTAATAACTTGTAAATATTAAGTCCTTCAAAGCAGCACTATGTCAGTGTAGTATTCGTCTATCCCTGTTTATTGCTTGTGTTAGAGGGAGAGGCAACGCATAAACATTAGCGTATAACGTATTCATTTTTTTGTCTCGGTCCGCTGGTAGTCTAAAAAACGACTCTATTATGTAAAGTTATGTATTCTAGGACTGTAACATGGTGTTTGACCATTTAGATTTAAATGAATAGTAATATTTATGAATAATATGAATAATTAATGATTTGGTCGGTAACCGGCAACCGGCAAAGATGAACTTGAATTTTAGCAAAATCTTATATTTCTTGTGACTTTTAAATGATGCTAGGAAAGAAGCTAAACGCATTTCCATCTTGTCCTAATTTTATTGATTAACTAACCATTCTATTTTTTTATTTTATTTTTCAAGTTCATCAATAGCCAACTGTAAGAGCTATCCTATTGATAGTAAAATATTTTGAAGAATGAAAATGCCAACCCTGTATACACCCTTTATATAGCACTAGTCATTTAATGGCATCCAAAAAAAGCAGGACTCTTCTTCTTCCAGCCCTTATCCTATTTTACTAGGGGTCGGCACAACATGTTTTTTTCTTCCATACCAACCTGACAACCGTCAAGGCTATCAGTTACTCCTGTCTCTTTTATATCATTCTTCACAGAATTCATCCATTTTTTATTTGGTATTCCTCTCCTCTTCTTTTTTTGGGGCAATCCCACCACACTATTCCCAACCACTGCAACTCCTGAAAGCCAAAATCAACAGTGGAGTCTGCCAGAAAAGCGCCGAGCAATGAAACTCGACGACTCCCGGAGAACGATTCAACTGTCTTGGATCCCGCAACGAAATTAATCAGAAAAGTACAGCGGAGGAGTAAGAAGAAATATGTTTTCCACTTCCCGCCTCTCCCCTTATAACAGTAGGACAATGTAAAAAAATGATAGATACGGTAATACTATAATTATCAAACAATTAAACGTTTAAACGAAACTTAGGTACCCCGAAACAGTAGGTATACAATACCACTCTTGCGACGCAATTAGTTATTCATTGTCAGAATGACTTGGCAAACGTAATGTGTCTTATTTCTGATAGACATCGTTGTTATTACAAGGTGTGGGAACTTGGTACCCTATTTGCAATCATTCTGTCAGTTTACATGGTAGGTAGATATATGCGGTTATATCACCCTGCCTATCATAAACATGAAGTGACACCTAACATGTCAGGATCTAGATAGATGTACGCAAATTCCAGAACTGATTTATATGAAACTTTGCAAAAAGATAGGTTACTTCTTTTAGCACAACAATACGGTGGTATTACGGGCAAAACGCCATGGACTGAAGAGAGCACATGACCATAGTAAAAATATGAGGTTTTAAGACATAAAGAACAATAAGTTATTTCGGTTTAAACCCCCGTGCAGTTTAT
This sequence comes from Athetis lepigone, assembly GCA_033675125.1. NCBI lineage: Eukaryota > Metazoa > Arthropoda > Insecta > Lepidoptera > Noctuidae > Athetis > Athetis lepigone. The sequence continues at coordinate 16,819,776 of CM066231.1, forward strand.
CGTACATAAATTTCATTAATTCTCCCTAGTTATCAATCAGATCAAATCAGGAGATCAGGGCCGGAATTAAAGAATAACCGCCAGGGATTTAGGTAAGGGGATCGGACATTATAATAAAATACGGTTTGCTTCATTCAATGAGTTTATCACGGGCCTTTAATGGTCAAAGTCACTCATAGCGCTCATACTCATAACAACGCTTACATCAGAAAAACGCAAAAGCTATAATTTATGTGAAGTGGGACCAGTATAGAACAAGTATTATGTAGAATTTAACGCGAGCAAACTGCGTGCGGCAGCTAGGCATTCGTGTTTAGTCTGTCAGTTAAACGTAATCTAATCCATCATCAAGGTATCGAAATAGCATTTCCGTTGAATCCTCATAAATTTTGTCACAATACTATTCTGAAAATTATCCACATCCATTTAATGGAGTATTCAGTGATTTCTTGGAAATGAATATATCACATTTTTATCGGGGTACGACTATACCAATATGGGTTCACACAAATATTTTGCGGATGCAGTAAATATCGAACTGTTAAAATGTAAATTTAGGAAGGATATAAATGAAAACGTAAACAAAAATGCAATGTAAAAAATGGCAATGGCAAAGTTAAACTCAAAGTCATTAAACATATTTTTAAAGCAGGAAAACATTGCCACCTTGTTGTACAGTCTAGAGATCTTGCTGTATGCAACTTGAGACATAATTGTGGGTTTATTATAGACATTATAAGGCACTGTTTATTGATCTAGAACTTACCGCGACAAAACTCTGGTGTCTATCACTGATTAGGCACACCACGTTTATATTTAATCAATTTTGGTTACGACACCAGGACTGACTCATGGAACATAAATGCTATGCGTTTACTTAGGGACGTAGGCTCGATTCTCGGGTCAGACATCAGGCAAAGAATTATTGTGACATTAAAAATTGCTCCGTAGCAGAACTTTTATGTTACCCTCATATGCAAGGGCTAGCAAAGACACAGATGTTTGACAGTAGTTACTGACAGTTAAAATTCCAAGTCGGACCACCTGACTTACTATTGAATATTTATTTAACTATAAACTAAAAGAGATCTGATATGTCTATGTAGTAGTTTCTAGTAAAACATTAGTACCTATTTAGCTGAGTCAAAAATCCATCAAACTTTTTTCGGCTGACTAAAAAGGCCAGAGAGATGATGAACATTGGTTATCACTCTTATCACAGAGATAGTCTGTTTTCAATCGTTGAAGTTTGACTCTTTTGACCAGAGTTTTCGGCTGTGATAAATATGTATGTTTACTTAACACATACTTTGGATTAACTATTCTTCTTCTCTGCCTTGCCACCGTAGTTTTACAGATGTGTGACGGTGACAAATATTGCTTAGCCAAAGTAAGCTTTAAAAAGCGTGTATTTATCCCCGATTAACACTATTTTATCTATGTCACCAGTCCTGATTCTATTATTAACAAACTTAACTAAATTAAGGTTAAGTGCATCTTTAACCGACTTCTAAAAAAAGGCGGAGGTTCTCAATTCGAATGTTTGTATGTTTTTTTTTTATGTTTGTTCGCGCATATCTCCGTCGTTTGCCAACCGATTTGAACAATTCTCTTTTTGTTTGAAAGGGTAGGCTTCCCAAATGGTCCCATTCTCATCAGGTCCAGGATCTGATGATGGTATCATGCCGAAATCGAGGGAACTCCTCAATTTTTATAGAAAAACGTACAATTTTTTTGAAAGTTACTCTAAAACGTAGTTGGGACTCTAACTAAAAAGTAAAAAATAAAAAACTTTTTCCAAAAAAAAAGATAACCGACTTCAAAAACTAAAAGCTCAAAAATAACTATTTCAATAGTCGGTGGCAAGGCAACACAATTCGACCGGCAGAAGAGAAGCTACCGACTTCCGAAATAGTTATTTTTGAGCTTTAAGTTTTTGAAGTCGGTTATCTTTTTTTTGGAAAAAGTTTTTTTTTTCTTTACATTTCATTCAAAAAAGGATAGAAGATACATATAAGTTAAGTACTGTCAAATTAGCGAGCGCCTGTAGGACGTCGACATATTTTTAGTGGCCATGTTTTTAATAATGTCTAATTTATTTATGGAGAGTGGTGGAAAATTATTATCTTCTGTCCTTTTCTTAATGAAATGAAGAGAAAAAGACGTACTGAATTTAAATTTAGTTTAGTTTGCGAACAAGAAAATTGGCACGATAAACTTTTGGTACAGAAACAAATCTTAATACATTATATAAAAATTATAAATGGGAAAGTGTGTCTGTCTGTATGTTTGTCTTTCTTTCACGGCAAAACGGAGCGACGAATCACGTCGTTTTTTCAAGTAGAGATAGTTGAAGGGATGGAGAGTAACATAGGCTACTTTTTGTCTCTTTCTAACGCGAGCGAAACCGCGGGCAAAAGCTAGTACATTATAAAAACTAAAATGTTCAAACATCTAAACTTGTTTCACGGGAAAGTTAAACATATTCTCAAAGTTTTAACGACATCCTGAATACTTTATGTTGGCAAGTTATCTGACGCATACGTTATCATTTACGATCCATCAATACTGGGTTGGCTGAAACCTGAAACTGATAACAGGAGATAAGGTTATTAATGTTTGAAAATTTGTTATCTGCTGTCAATTGTGGCTTAGTAACTATGCTGTAATTATAACTAAAACATTATTTTTTGCGGTTGACAAGTGATTTCTTAAATCATTGTTTTTGTTTCTTGTTTGGTTAAACTAGCCTTCGCCGGCTTCGCCCACGGCTTCACCCACGTGTATGTCGAACTTCCAATCTCTATTTTATCTCTTTGGGGTTCAAATTTCCAAAAATCTTTTTTCAGTGGCTACCTACTCTTTACAAAGAACACATCTTCCAAGTTTCACATCTCTAGAACTAGCGGTTTGGGGTGTGCGTTGATATGTAAACAATCTTATTGATTGTCAATCCGTCAGTTTACCATTTTATACTGTAAAGGATTTCTAACAGCCCTGCCTACCTAGACAAGTGGCATTGTAGAATAGATGGTGGAATAGAATACATTGGTGCCGATTCTCTTGTGCACAAACTAACGTAAATTTAAGTTAAGTGCATCTTTCTCTTTCCGTTTAATTAAGAAAAGGACAGAAGATCAAATATTAGTTAAGTCCTGTCAAATTTAGACACTCCATAGATAATTTAGACGCGTTTAAAAAACATGGCGTCTAAATATACGTCAATTTTCTTCCGGCGCTGTCTAATTTGACAGGATTAAACTAAATTGTATCTTCTGTCCTTTTCTTTAAGCAATGGAAAGAGAAAGATGCACTTAGCTTAAATTTAGTGAAGTTTGTGTACAAGAGAATTGGCACCAATGTCAAATAAATGGGGTTGACATAAGCTTTCGCTAAGTAGTTTGACATCTTCATACATTTGACAATCTATACTCTATTGCACCATCTATTCTACAATGCCACTTGTCTAGGAGGGTTGTTACTCTAGTGGTTAGTCACCATGACTGCTACGCTAGACGTTGTGTGTGTACCACCCGGTCAAACTTTGTGTGAAGAGCATGATTGTTAATTTGTTGTCTGGGTGTAATTACCTTTAACAATAATATCTATTAATTTATAAATCAATTTATTATTTATATCAGTTATCTGGTCAGCATAGTATTGGCCCTGTCCAGTTTGGTTGCGTGTGACTAGTTCAAGATATTTTCTTTGTCTTAATGTCAATTTAGCATATTATAATTTTTCTTGTGTTCTATCCACTTTATGAAGTAAAGTACTAGTCGTATTGATAAACAATATTATATAAGTTTAATGTTCTGCTTTATCTTTTCCTATCATAGGAACTTGTGCCTTATCTGATAATGAGGTAAGGTTTGTGATTTCGACAAGTATGTCATTCAATGTGGGTTTATTTATATTGTTATAACAATATATCACTTATTTCGGGTAACTGAGCTCTAATTGTTAGAAGTAGCATGCACTGATTTCTGAAGTGGTAAGGCAGATACTAGACAAATGTAGCAAGAAGCTTATAGATGTTGCATCAAAGAAGATAATGTGTTGAATTTTAGATTAATTTGAGGTAGGTACTGCTCAGTCGTGGACCTAAAACCCACTAAGAGTTGATCTATTTTGTACGAAATAAGAAAATCTTTTGAGTTTAGGGTTTTAAATGAGTAAACATTGCTTGTATGGAATGCACGCCACTGAGTGTTAGTGTCATATAACCTATGTTAGTTAAACATATACAAAAACAAACAAAAACAAAGACAACATTACAAGACAACTGCCGAAACTTGGCAGAAATGATTCACAAACGCAGTCCTGCTTATATGTAAAGGATACGCAATGCGGAATCAAAATTATGATAAAATAGCAAAAGTAGACTATAAATAATTATTATTATTTTTTGGTCAGTGGGAAATCATCCAATGACTGCTCCCGTCCTGGGTGCGGCGGGAGGGCGTGTCAGACTCTTACTGACTAAAACCCACTCATGTTCCTTCGATTGCCCTTTAGACTATAAATCATCACGTTTAAACTTTTAGGAGCAATCAAATTGTAGAAAAACACTATAATTAGAAGAAGAAGAAAAAAGTATTAGACAAAATATAATACACTGTCATTTTATCGTTTTTGGCTCTGCTTCACTCTTGTAGGTCCTAACGTAATGTCACATAGCCCATAACTTTACTCGATAAATGGACAATATAACACGCAAATGATTTTTCAATTCGGTCCAATAGTTTCTGGGATTAGCACTTTCAACTAAACAAACAAACTCTTCAGCTTTATAATATCAATAATTATAGACACAATAAGGTATTACGTGCCTGTAAAAGACTTAAGTAAGTGTATTTTTAGCAATGTAATTTATTCGCATCAATTTGTATCACCGATATGATAATGAAGTTTTTCTATTTAAGTCTCTAGAATCATTTTTCCCGTTCCTATACATATTTTATTCAAACCTTAGCTCATACATTTTATTTTGTAATCACCTATGCCCCCAGCAACTGACAACGAGGACTCGCATTTATCAATGTAACGCTACAAATTGCATTTTACAAAATTGTGCCGTATCTCTAAAGAATCAAGAGTCAAAATTCAATGTGGCTCTGTAATTATACATAGTCCCTGATTTCATAAACAGACAGTCGCGATTCAAGTGATTCGACCTCGGTAAAAGTCGACGTTGTTTTTATAATTTATTGTGATTTTACATTTGGCGTGACGTCATCGTGTTTTGAGGGGTTAGTTACAAGCATTAATCATGAGAGGCGAGAAAAACAGTTAGGATTTGTGTGCTAACAGTAATTATGTGTAAACGATATGTCTCTTCGATATCAAGAAAGTTTGGAGGTATGAGGGACAGAGTGTAAAGTCCCTCATCCTCCGTTGAAAAGGGAGGATCCTCCGACCAGACGGGTGTTGTGTCTGGTGGGCTACTGCCCGACGGTTCTAGTCGGGATTGTTGTACTCGTTCTAATGTCGCCGATAACTCAGATATCGCGATGCAGGATCGTCAGTCGTAGTTTTGTATGTTCGGCGATAGATGTGGCCACAAAAGTATTAATGAGACTTTACGGGGGACAGGCGTTACGGATATTCTAGAGTCTGAAAATCTTTTTATCAGTCTAACTAAGGTACCCCTCAGTTAGATTGATAAAAAGATTTTATCAGTCAACTAAGCAGAACCTACACAGTACCTTGTGTAGGTTAACATTTTACTAGCAAAAAAAAACAACCACATGCATGTAGGACTTGCGCGGTTCCTTACATCGGTAAAAAGCGGCAGTAAATATTGTTTTTTATTTTAGGTATTCGTTCTTACTTTCAATTGTCTAGCTATTGCGGTTTATTGGTCGACATTAGACGGATAGACAGACAGACAAGGGAGTCTCATTAATACGGCTCCTTTTTACCCTTTAAACGGGAACCCTAAAATTCAATTCCGTTAAGTTTATGTGAGCTCTGTTCAAATCAAATTCAGACAGATCCAGATTCAGAGAATTGAACCTGCAGTCAGCAGTTTATTGCAGTCAGACACAAATTTTAATAGCAACCAGTTATCAAAACTTCTACATAGATTTGTCCAAAAGATACAATAATTTAAAAGCTGAAGTTGAGAGTTTAAAACTCGAACCCCACACAAAGGGTAGATGTTTATCACAAAAACAGTATTGTAGTTAAAAACTAAAATCTAAAAAACGGGACAGTAAATAGCAGCTACTGTTTATAAAGGAAGTAATAACTTAGATACGCTTGAGGCGAACACGATTTCGGAACTAATTTTTAAAACGTAAACGCTTTACATTTGTGAGGGGTAGTCCCTCCGAAAAAAAAGCGTGCAATTATTTAAATGAATGCATGGAACGGTGAATTAAAATCCTTTTAATGGAATCTGGCCCCTTAAAATGTGTCTTTCTTTTTTTACCTTTCTGTGGGTGGAAATTTGGGGAGTTCTTATCTATTTGTGTTCTTTTTACCATTCCTGCTGTTATCGTCTTTTGCTTAGGGTCGGGGCAACACGTTTTCCTCTTCGAAGTTGTTCTGTCAACCGTTGTGTTATCACTCACTCTTTTCTCTTTAATATCATTGTTTATACATTCCATCTTCGGTTTGCTCTCCTTCTTCGTCTTTTCACATTCATAACTTTTTTATTCACTTGCCTGTCATCACTTCTATTTATTATGTCATCTCTCCATGCATTAGTAACGTTATGTTTATTAGACAAAGTAACGTTATAATGCTATCGTTATTTTAATGTTATCACGTAATATATTCCGTTATTTTGCATTGAATACAAAGCAATCTGTTTTTGGCTATTTGCTTTAAAACATATCACACAAATGCAGTTATTTAAAGAATAAGACTTGCTTCTATTATAAATGCAGTAATGTCTATCTATGTGTAAAGTCTCTATTATTTTCTTAATAATACGTATCTACCAATTTACCGTGTACATACGTGTTCAATGCTTTTTTTAAATATATTATTAAAATAGATATTTCTTTTTTAAACTCTTTCGCTGTGTGTTTATACATCTGGATTTTCCGATCGTATACATTATTTATGGGTGATCGAAATATCTTGCTCATAAAGCTTTTATAACTGATAGCATTTTTTCAAACATCCTCTCTGTCATAAATTATATTATTAGATGAAAAAAACAATAGATTCTATAGACCTAAGAATACGTAATTTACAATAAGCGTCTGTTATATCAACAACATATCGCAATATTGGTGGTTTGTATCAACTCATTAAATCGTTGTTTACATGTACGAGTATATTTACTTGAACAAAATTATCTTGAATTGGTTTGCCGATAACTAACACAATATCGACTTTGATTGAGTTATTAATTTCTCATTTTACTCATTTGCTAAGATTGAAGGAGTTAATTATGTTTCTTGTGTTCAATTACCATGTTATTTAAAACTTTTAAATTATTATTTATTTGATTATTAAAGCATATTATGAAATAATAATGAGCCGATTGCAAAGTTTCTAAGTATTTTTATTAATGTAATATTTAATTATATTCTATTACATTTTGTGGATAGGAAAAAGGAACTTATTAATATCGGATCCAATATGCAAAACTATCAATTAATATGTAACAAAAGAAATTAGTTACTGAGTATTTCTTATGTACGCAAGAAAGTTTCTTCCAGTAGAATTTTAGCTTGCTTCTTAATCTCAATAATAGAAAATATCTCTTTGTTTAGATAATTTAAAAACGAATGGACATTCAACGTCTCTTACGTGATTAAAACATGTCATTTTCAATGTGCGACAACGGTAGCATCTTTCCTGTTTCAGCATTATATGAGCTACATATTTTAGCTTCAACACAGCCATAAATATATATGTATATACATAATTGTTATCATTCACATATGTGTCGAGGCTACCTCAATACCAAGTGTCATTAGTATTCCTACCCTGCGCACAACATATTATTTTGTGGCCAAAACGAAATAGTTTCTCGTAATCTTCTTGAAACAATACACTTAGGGAATCTGTTGAAGTTTTCCGAATGTTTGTGAATAAATATATAGGAGTTTGGCTTTAGATTTTTCTATTACTTGTGTAAGTCTTTTGTTTTCTAGTTTGGTTTTTGAGGGTTATTGTATATTCGTCACAAAGTTAATTCGTCACAAAAATAAGTATGTGTAAACTCGCCACAGGTCTATTTTTATGAAAGAAAATCCGCCATATTGTTTATTTCCGTACAGTCAGCAGGATAATTCAACAATAATGAATAAAACGCTCTTTCTTTATTTATCTTAAACACATAAAAATATACACAACAGTAATAGTTTTTTTTATTGTTTCAATAATAGTAATCGTTTTTTTTTATCCATAGACAACAGGATTTTCCTTTTTATACTTTTTCAAGAAACCAACTAAGAATTTTGAAATGGTTGACGTGGAGGACCTTATACGAGACGTCCCACGGATATGCCAAATGGAGGGAAAGTAGCTTAAATATTAAAGATAGAACTTTTTACCAAAATAAAACTATTTACTTACTAATATTTGAATTTAAAAAATAATTTAAACTGCATTCATATAAAATTATTAAATAATTATATTTAAATAATTACATGGTTCAACGGAAGAAGTTTTATTATACCGACCGAAAGGCTTCATTATAAGAGTTATTTTTAGATAATAACACCCATACTAATATTATAAATGCAAAATTAACTTTGTCTGTCTGTTTCTTTTTTTATCTTTTATTTCCTCGGGAACGGGAGCTATTAATCCCCGCTAGTAGTGTATAAAATAAAAGGAAGACTATGAATTTCAACATTTAATACAATATTAATTCATAAAATGAGATTACATAAAATGAGAATATAACGTACAATATAAATAAAATGAGATACAATATTAATTCATAGATTTATCAAATGACTAAAATGAGTGCCTTCCTGTTAAGTACAAAGTCGCACACTATCGGTTATTTTACACTCTGTCGATTTTTGATCCTGTGACTCCTGATCTCTCTCTCTCTCTAACTTTATTTTCTAACTGTACTTTTTGCAAAAAATAGGTACTGTGACGAATTTACACATATTTTTTATGCATGTGACGAATAAACTTTGAATGTATGGAGTTTAAAAAATGTGACGAATTTACTTTATGACGAATGTACAATAACCCGTTTTTGAGACTGATTGATTTGCTTTAGAAAATTGTTTCGTGTTTCGTCATGTATTTTGGGCATTTTGCCAAGATGCGTTTTGTCGAACACAGTATTTTTGAAACTTCTTGTATTTTTCCCATCTATCCAGTGCAACAAAAAATATTAATTTAGCTCATAATTTAGATCTTTTGTAATATTGGTTTCCAGGTGGTCCATACTCAGCGTTCGCAGGCAAAGACGCGACTCGGGGCCTAGCTACCGGTCAGGTAGCCGCCTCAGACAAGGAGTACGATGACGTCAGCGACCTGACTCCCGATGAGGTAGCATCTGCCAAAGAATGGGAAGATCAGTTCAAAGGTAAATAAAAAAGAAACGATGTAAAGCAAAGTTAAGAATAAAATTGTTTAAGAATAGTAGCATAACTAAATTTAATAATAAAAGTACAATAGTATATTAATTACTAAAGAACAATAACGCTTGTGAGAACATTTAAATTAAAATTACTAGTTACAATGCATGCATTTATAATAGCAGGATTGAGGCTAATAATAAAACTGAAGGATACAATAAATACCAAAGATAATGACCATTTAGATAATAATCATAATTATTCAGAATCAAACTTAACATCAAATATTATATTACATATTTAATTTATAAAGAGAATTAAAAGAGAATGATGAATGTTGGTTATTCAAACAAAAAAAAACTTGCAATCGTTTATAGAATATCACTTAAAACTCTTTGTTTCTTTGCCACTTTGAACTAAATAGAGTTCAGATGAAAAGACTTTAGAGTAATAACATTATTGAACTTTAATAAAATAAAATTAATAAATCGTAACTGTTAATTAAATTTTCGAGATGTTTGTAGTTGAAACCCTAGGGCCGAGGGGTCCGAACGCCCGTCTTATTTGCAAGGAGTTATCCAAAACGCAGGATGAATTTTTCTTTGACGACTGGTTATTAACTTGACCCTTGACCAGAAGCTTATTTTTGCCGTCCATGACAATACCGCTAGCCACTTGGGCACTTTATCAGTTGGAAGCAATGCTGAGGTGTTTTTAGAAGTCTTTTTTAGCGTTGTTGTTATGTGGGTATATATTGAACTAATAAATTGTTATACATTTACAGAGAAGTACGACATTGTCGGCCGTCTGCTGAAACCAGGTGAAACACCAACGAAGTATGAAGATGAGTCTGAAGATAAGAAGTCGCAGTAACATAGTCAAAATGTTGTATTTTAATATTTTTAATAAATAAAAACTGTTAAAACGTGATATTTTGCTGGAATACGGTGCCTAGGGAAATGTTAATTAAATATTTTTTTTTTCATATTAGCCGTTTTTTTATCATATTTTACTTTGATGGCCTCAGTCAACAATATTACAACAGACAAAATAAAAACATAGAAATAGTATTTCAAAATCACTCTATTTCATGACTAGCTTTTTCTCGCGGTTTCACCCACATTACATTAGGTTTTGGTTACTGCTTCGCTTCCGTGGGACATAGCGTGATATAATATAGCCTATGTTACTCGTGGACAATGTAGCTTTCGAATGGTGAAAGAATTTTTAAAATCGGTCCAATAGTTTTTGAGCCTTTTCATTACAATCAAACAAACAAAGTTTTCCTCTTTATAATATTAGTATAGATAGTATAGATAATCGAACTGTTTGTAAATAAGGTATTTGTTTGTGCTTCATTTGTATACTTTGAGCTATTAAAGTTGACTGTAGTGACAAGCTTAATTAGCGACTGTTTACTAGACAAATAACGTATTGGTGATTAAATCAACAAATGCAAACCAGACACGGAGTGTTGATTCAAAAAATAATGTGGACAGAAACACAACATATTATTCGCTTGTGACAAAGCAAGCTATGCAAAATTCATTCCAAGGTTTTTATGCAAAAGTAATTCTGTTAGTTTGTTACAACAACTGAAGAGATTTTGATGAAATTTGGTGAAGAGTTAGCTTGAATACCTAGGATGGATATACGATTGCGGAAGATCACTCCAAAAATGTCTCCGAATTTAATAATTGATTTTCGATTTTTTTGCTAATGCATTGGTTGAGAAATGCCCAGTTTTTGAACGATTGTGTTATTAAATAGTAAAAAACACTTATTTATTCGATGTTCCCTAAAATAGAGTTAATTGGATTACTAGGTTAAGTTTGACGTATCCATACTAATATTATAAATGGGAAAGTGTGTCTGTCTGTCTGTCTGTCTGTCTGTCTGTCTGTCTGTTTGTCTTTCTTTCACGGCAAAACGGAGCGACGGATTGACATGATTTTTTAAATGGAGATAGTTGAAGGAATGGAGAGTAACATAGGCTACTTTTTGTCTCTAAAATTGCGAGAAAGATAGAGTAAAACAACAATTCCATTTTCCCATATAAAAGTTGTCCATGTTTTGTTGGATGTCGTTGTCATAGTAACCGGCAAATCAAGCACAGAGAATATAATCACTACGTTATAAATCAAGTGTCAAAACAGTTACAACCATAGAGGTTACAACCCGTCAAACCTGACACAAATAAGTAATGTTTAATTGTTTTCAAAATACGAATGGAATCATTTTCATAAATCCAAATCATGCAAATAAAAGCCATTTAATACGGTTTGAAATAACAAAAAGGCGTGTAATATGCTGTAAAAAATAATACTGTAACAGCTTTTCTTATTTCCAACGTACAAAGATAATATTAAGATTAAAAAAAATATCTAGATTTAAAATATTTACCAGCCTTCGCCCGCGGCTTCGCCCGCGTGGATGTCGAACTTCTACCTACTATTTTAACCCTTTAGGGCTATTTTTTATATTCTTCACAAAGAATAAACCCTCCAAGTTTAATGTATTTAGTTAGTTATTGTTATATATTAACAAACACGTTGATATCAGGCAGTGAGTTTACTATTATATACATACTAGATGACCCGGTGAACTTCGTATCACTTACCTATTAATGTAAACAAAATTTATTTAAACCATATCACCTTTAATCATAAAAGATTTGTATCGATCCCCCCCCCCCCCCACATTATCACAATCTAGATTCACGTGTATATGAGGGGCCTAATAGTTGTTTAGTAATCTGGCAATACTGTCATTGTCGCTGTCACCTAACTTTTGAAGAAATGATCGTTGAAAGGAAATGTTATGAAATGGGCATTTAGTTTTAAAAAAAAGTCCAGGATGGCCATACAAAAACAAAAAAAATATTAAAAGCACCATTATTTAATCAATACATCAATACATATAATAAAATCATTATATAATAAAATCAATCCATACTAATATTATAAATGGGAAAGTGTGTCTGTCTGTCTGTATGTCTGTATATTTGTCTTTCTTTCACGGCAAAACGGAGCGAAGAATTGACGTGATTTTTTAAGTGGAGATAGTTGAAGGGATGGAGAGTAACATAGGCTACTTTTTGTCTCTTTCTAACGCGAGCGAAGCCGCGGGCAAAAGCTAGTTTTACCATAAAACTGATATTAATTGAATTAGATTTCAAGAGATTAATTATTAACTATCTATTAGATTTAGGTTCAGATTAGAATTTGAATTCTCTTTGAAGAGTGAAATTCGGAATAGAGTTATTTGTCAGAGAACCAGTAACCGAAATAGTCACACGAATCAATAAAGTGACGTAGCAGTGGGCTTGTCCTATCTGTTGCAAGTTTCGACGGGCCTGTTGGTCTAGTGGTTAGTGACCCTGACTGCTAAACCGGAGGTCATGGGTTATATTCCCACCCAGGGCAAAGTTTGTGTGATGAGCATGATGGTTTGGGTAGGGTGGGTGTAATTTATCTATATGTATGTATTTATAAATCGTTAAAGTATGTATATCAGTTGTCTGGTCACTTAGTACACACTCTGCTTAGTCTGGGATCAGATGGCCGGGTGTGAATTTTAGGATATTTATTTATTTGTTTTAATCGTTGGAATAAGCGTGCTGATTTCTTTCTACGCTGAAACGTACGAATGAAGATGTTCTATGGTACACCGAACAGTGACGGTGACTTGGCAGATTTTTCTATGTCGACGCGACCGATTTGCGATTGACCAACGTACGCGGACAATGTCACCATTAGGAGGAATTCAAACATTAGACGGGATGCCCACATTCAGATAGAGCAAATTGCAGAGTGACTTTACAGATCGAATGCTCTGCATTCGATCTGTAAAGGACATCTAACAACAACTGCATGCATGCAGCCGAAGATAGGGGTTAGGTGGCACGCCTTAAGGGTCATAAAACCATAATATAATATTTTTATATCTCTTAGCTGTACGGAAGGTATTAACTAAGACACACTGATGCCGGAGACATAAGTGAGTTGCCGGAGACTAAATCACCCACAGATGTCGCAACCAGTAAAATGTATCAAGCTCCCGTATTTCATTAAGACATCAGCGCTACCAGGTATGCCTACCTTGCTTTTATAACGTACGTATAACTAAGGAACTGTAACATTTTAAAAGTGATAACTCTATTGTTTATCTTGGTATTTCTCACTTGGTAGTTCTAGACACCACGTTGGCATGGCCAAATTAGGGCAACCTGGTGCTCAAATGAATTTTTAATTACTATTTTAGTCCTAAAAGAGGTATATAAGAGGCCATGAGAACCATAATGGCCTAACTCATTTTTTTACAATATTGAGTTTATGTTTTTTTCCAGTTCAAATTGATCATTTTGATAGAACCAGAGTGGCCTAAAAGTGACACAACGAATTTTCACTCGATAGAAAGATATCTCGGTAGATAGATATCTCTCTATGTGGTCTGATGCAAGCTGATAATGATGACTCGGCCATTCTTGATCGTGACCGGAATTTGGTCTGGGAGCACTAGTTGACTTCAACAATAACAGATTCATCAACAAAATCGAGTCATAAATATGAGCAACGAAAACTTCTTGCTTATAAATAGTTTCCAATATTCTCCACATCCCAACACCGGCCGTTCCGACAAAAATAAAACCTCAGCAGACCCTGATACCTTATCATTATGACATTTTCCTTTTATCACGGAAAATAGAGGTAATCCCATCAAAAGGGCGAGCTTCGGACAATCTGATACGTATTTAATGTCACATTCTTTTTTAATGGGATTGTCTTCGTAATGGACACTTGAAGACCGGACCGTACCTATAAATTTAGGTTGTGACGTCATGACGAAAAAATATAAAGGTTCTCAGGTCATGGGATGGTTCGGTAAAATATGGCGATTTTATCTTTATCAATAATTGTATGTTCTATAGTTAGTTGTTTTGGGTCTGTTAAGTATGTGAGTTTATAATTCTTATTAAATATTCTCCGTCTATAGATACTCGCAATTTCAAAATTTCAAAAAATTCGGGCACAATTTTCAGACCCTGTTTTATGTTGACGTATCGACAGGTCACACAAATTTATCATTTAATGTTAATAATTGCTCTTTATAGTTCCTATTCATTGTTACCCTTTTCTTTGTCTTATTTGTGTTTTAGAATATTTTTATGTTTTAATTTTTTGTTTTAATTTTACTCTTCAATTGTTTAACTCGTGTTTTAATTTCAAATGTTTAATTGTTCATGTGTTGTTTAATTTGATTGTTTAATTTTAATTTAATTTAAATTTTATTGTCTCTAACTTATACAATTCTTAGAAATGTTTAAAATGATGATGTAAGCATGATGTGTTCTCCTGTAACTGAAGGAGCACAAATCTTTATAGAACGCTGTATAACAATGCATGTAATGTGTATCCTTTGTTGGAGTTCCTTTCCGAATAAAATAAAATAAAATAAAATAAAAGCTTATATTTTTAGTTGTTCTTCAGAGACAAAGTTGAAATGACTCATGTGCCTGTAATTACTTGCATCCATACCCTTCAAACTGAACCAAAAATAGGCACGGTAGTAGTACTTTCTGGACAACCTCCTTCACAAAAAAACCTGTTTTACAGCATAATTTAATATTATTACAAAATAAAATATCATTTTCTGAACTTGTACCACTAAAAACAATGGTCGATAAAATAATGGCCGTAACAATTAACATTAAGTATGTAAGTGTAGGCCTTGACCTCAAAGATTAAGACGCTCATTACCGTCTCACAAACTCAAGCCATTTCGATTCTTGATAATATAATTATGAACTTGCTAACAGCGTAAATAATTATCCCTCGATATAACGTATCGTTGCCTAGTAACAGTGAAGACTGAGGTAAGACCGTTTTGATAGTGTAAACAGCTGATATTGTCGCAAGGTGTGTAGGGTAATGGAGATTAATTCACACTCGACAACAAAACTTTACAAAGGTTTATTTTTATATGAAAAATACAGAAATTACAGAGACTCAGGGAAAGAAGTGGGTTACGATAGAAATTGATCAATTTCTATCGTAACCCACTTCTTTCCCAGGTGCCTCCCGTGGTATGAAGGGGCCACTTAACTTGGTTGTCACCGGCGTAGGAAAAGGGGCTGTCTTATTTTTTTTTTTTTGACATGTCCACTCGCATTTCAGCTCTCTATGGCTGTTGACTGCTCAACCGATCTTTAGGGGCTGAGTCTTGGTCTGCCGTGGCTTAAATAGGCGCCCGGCGTATGCTGCGCGGGGGGTGAGGCCGCTCGAGTTGGAGTGTTGGTTCGTGTGACAATATGTATGTTTAAACAATTAAGCCAGTAGACTGATAGTTAGTGAGTCATGAATTTTGATTTAATTAAACGGAGTAGCCTGAAAGGTCGATGAAATTGTTCAAAGTCAGGTGCTGATGTTTGGCCAGAATCGGTATAAAGTCTTCGCCTGACTGCGAAGTATAAATGCCAAGGTCGATTCTGGGGTCAAGTAATGTGTTCCGAGGATTTTATGACGACAATTTAAAAAAAAAGAAGTTGTAATTTATAGCAGCTTAAACAAAAGGAAGGGCTTAACAGTATAGTATGATGTCTACTGTAGCGCTCCAATTACTAAACTGAATACATTGCACCTTTTTAATATTATTTCTTATCGGATAGATTCACCTGTCATGTTTTCTCTGTAACACCCTTGGTTAACTGATTAAGAATTCCTAATCTTTGTAACTTTATTTTCATAATTATGAATAAATAAATCATGTTGCTTTTGTACGTAGGAAAAGCTATTCAACAATTATAACTGGCGTTGTTTAGATTCCTTTAATAGAACAAGAATTCTTATAACCTATAGAGGTAGACCAGGATAGCTATACTCTGTCAGTTATTCGTTCTTTTGAGTCGCATTCATATTCAACCACTACTAGTCCACTTGTAGTCTATCGAAAGTTACCTTATGATATTATTTACTTTTATTGTTTGCCTGTGTTTCCCGGAAAGGCGTCCCTTTTCTTTTCCCAACCCTCTTTATCCTAAGCCAATGCAGCCATATCCTGCCTCCAAGCATCTACGAGTAGCTCGTCCCACCAATTTGGCCTGATTATGTCTTTAATCGCTATTTGGTATCCATATAGTGGTTGGTCAGACATGCGACAGACGTGGCCGGCCCACTTATGACATATCAAATACAAAAATAAAAATTATTCATATTCGCCGACAAAACTTTTACTACTAAAATTGGATGACATCGAACTAAAGTAGGTTTCATCCAAGTTTTAATGGCCCGGGCAGCGCGGTGGTTAGTTTTCGTAAAAGCTGTATTGTATGGTCCAAGTATTTATGTATGAGCGCATGGATTGCCAGCCAGTGCCAGCTCTGTATCGCTGTTCCGAACTTTAATCGTTACGTAACAGATTTAAATTGGTTCCATGATTTAGTGATGGTTTATTTTCGTGCTGTTTTGCTGAAATAAGGAGCAGTATTGATTTAATATATAAGAACATATTAAACATATTTGGCCCTAAGGTTCAGATAGGAATAAATGCTTCAATCTTAATCAAACATATAGCAACAAAAATAATGTAACCAAGATTTTTTTAAATTCAATTGAAAATATTGCAAGTAGGTTCACGCTTGTTCTTCTTTACAGAGATTTTTGATTTACTTCTTAGAATATGAAGTTTACAAAAGTTGAACTTTACCTTATAAGTTTTTTAACAAATATGCCTTGGAGGAGACCGACCAATTCCTTATCAGCAATCATTTCCGTAATCCTCTTGACACAATATTGATCAAATTTAACCCTCTGCGACTGACGTTACGTCTGACAGACACCGCAACATTAAATTTTGGTTGCTATGCCGCCATTTTTCCGAGAACCCTCTTGCGCCGCTCAGTACCTTCCTACGTCCGTCCACCTATCCTTACAGTGTGGCGACGAAATCCGTAGCATGAGCCATTGACTAGTAATTCAGCTGTGGTGTCCGTAATACGTAACATCAGTAATAAGTGCTGTGTCGTAGAGACGTATTGTCAGTAAAACGGTTATATCCCCATACTGTATTATGGACGTCACGTCAGTATTTTCATAGTGTATTTATACTGAGATACTAGAAACATTGGTTTTTTGTACAAATAAAAAACTCGGTCAATCGGCCTCAGTCTAGGTGTCAATCCTTGAGGTCTCCTTAGCCTCCAAACGACACTAGCACATTTTTGGCAAAGAAGTTGTGCCGTATTATTATCATCGTCATCATCCTTCTAGCTATAGCCTTTTCCCGACTAGGCTCTAGCCTAACCAAATTTAGCAAGATACCAGTGTTTGGCGTGTAGTTACTGCCTGGAAGACCTTCACAACCCAGATACTGGGAAACGATACCCCTTGGTTAGACTGGTTTGGCTCTCTGGTTGCTGACTACCCTCAACTACTGTCAAAGTTCTACAACCAGGACCAATGGCTCTACGCATGTAACGGCGTTACGTCCTGAGGCTCGGAATGTCACTGATGTCCAAAAAAAAACAAAAAGTACATACGAATTGAAAAAGTCACTTTTACTTGCTCGGATTCCAACCCACAAGCTCCTACATAGCAGGCGAGCGCCTTAATCACTGGGCCATCAGGAAATTTAAAGTTGTGTTGAATTGGCCCAAGTAAATTGAAATAGTAATCGAGATTAACTTGTATGCGTCTGTGCAAAACCGACCTGTTTGCAGTGCGCCGCTCAAATTTTCGCTGATTTTAAGACTTAACTTTGAGACTATTTTATACCAAAAGTACTCTAAGGATTTCCATTTAAAATTTTTTGTCAAAAGATTGAAGCTGGAAAAAGGTAAAAATGAGTTTGTTTTGTATTTTTTATAATATCTTTTATTTAATTAATTTTTAAAAGAGATGCTTGTCAAAAGCTACTTCTAACAATATGTGTTGCATTTTTAATTATAAATTCTTATATATAAATTTTATTCAAACTCTTGTTGTAATTCCTTTTTAATTACATGTCATCAGTTTTATAAATGCAAGTTTCATTACAAAACATGTAATACCCACAACGTAAATGGTACAGTAATTTCACGTCTGTCAGACTACTCCTCAATATAATGAAAACAAAAATGGCACCTCAGTCGCAGAGGGTTAATTGGTACAACCAGTATAACCCAGTCATTTGTCTGTAAGGACCCTTAGTGTCCTACTTATTGTCATCCTTAGTTGAAGATTTAATTGAAGTAAGCGGGTAGCTGTGAATTTTGCAAGAGATACTCGAGGGAACTTTCACTGTAGTTCTGAATAAACTACAGTGAAATGAAATGTAAAGAAGGTAAGGAGAATGTAATATCTCTTGGTATATAGGTGGTTATAAGGACTTTCTGCTATATTCAGTATAAATTAAAAATGCAGTGACGTTGACAGTCAGCTGTCATTTCACCTGAAGCAGGATTGAAAGCCTTCACTTAAATTCCCGAGGGAATTATTCACGGAGATGTTTTTGTGCAGAATTCAAAAATTACCTAAGAGTGTGTGACTGTGAATACTCTTTATTTTAGAAGCTTGTCCTACTAAACAATACCTAGTGTGATTAAAATCTAAAGTGTACTTGTTTTTACTGTATTTTTGTATTTAATGTAATTATATATTTTTCACTGATGTCGTGATGGCCCAGTGGATATGGCGCCCGCCTCTCGTGTAAGAGGTTGTGGGTTCGAATCCGGGCGGGTACCAATGTGACTTACTCAATTCATATGTACTTTCTAAAGTTTATCTTAGACATCACTGACATCCCGTGCCTCGGAAAGCACGTAAAGCCGTTGGTCCAGGTTGTCATTCGTAGAACTTTGACAGTCATTACTGGTTAGCCAGAAACTCTGACCAGTCTAACCAAGAGGTATCGTGTCGCCCAGTTACTGGGTTGTGGAGGTCAGATAGGCAGTCGCTCCACGTAAAACACCGGTATCCAGCTGAATCCGGTTAGGCTGGCAGCCGACCCCAACACGGTTGGGAAAAGGCTAGGGAGATGATGATATAGGTGGTTATATGTTAGACAATTATGTAAAATGTTCGATGTTTAATGTAAAAGGACACGTAACAAATTCGAAAATAAATAAATGTGTAAAGTTTTTTCATGATTGTTTGTTAGAATTCCGAAAGAGTGTCAACGAGACCATTCGTCTGTCCGCGGCTGTAACCTTCTGTCAGTGGTCTTGTGAACTATATAAACGTAAGTAATGCATTGCGACGCCGACGGCCACGGTTGTTAGCAGTGCCACGCGCGCGAACTAACCTGCTCAGTAAAGCGCCCCTGACGCGAGCCTTGCATACACTGAATGACACTGCCGATAGGATAGATTTATTTAATTGCTATCTGAATGAATTCACAAAGGTAACATTGTTTGTATTATGTTATGCTAACATATAACTAGTTAATAGAAATTCGAAATTCAGAATGTAACTAAAGACCACGCTGCCGCATTAGGATTATTGCCTGTAATGGTAGTTGTGATTGTGATAAATAAATAAATAAATAAATAAAAGTAGATAAATATGGTAGGCAATCACTCCAATTAAAAAAACTTTTTACAAAAAAAAAATAACCGCCTTCAAAAACTAAAACTTAAAAATAACTAAAATTTCGGAAGTCGGTGGCTTCTCTTCTGCCAGTCAATTTGTTTTGACACCGACACGAAAAAGTTTTTTATTTTATACTTTTTAGTGTCGAGTCCCAATGTCTGACTAAAGTACCTATCCAGGTTGCCAATGTCCATACCAAGTTTTATCCAAGCGTAAAAAAGGCATCAAACGCAGAAAATATACAATAAAACTTCTATAATATGAATGCATTTTTATAATACTCATTGTACTTATAATAAATTGTCGATTCAAAACGACAAATCATAACCAATTTCAGTGTAAAACTATCTTCAATGAAGCTGGAACACGAGGTAGCTGCTACGAACCATTTAGAATAAAGAATATCCTTAAACTGTATTTTGTCTTCACTATCGAATCTGCATTATAATCAATCTCGGTGTAAAGGGCTTATCAATACGAATAAAATAAGCCCAAACACTATGTAGCTGCTATCAACCATTAAGGAGTTCCCTTAACTGTACTGCACCTGCATCACGGAGCTTGCAGTGGCAGTCATAACCCATCTCGGTGTTCTTCAGATCTTGTCATCACGAATAAAATGAGCCCAAAGACGAGGTACCTAAGATGTACCGTTAAGGATTTCCCTTGATTCTCTGTCGTCTCCATCATCAAATCAGCCCTAAACCTTCATGGTATTGTAGTCTCATCAGACATACACATTAATATTAAGTTTTTACCCGATGCTTGCCTACAATTTTCTAGAGATGCCCTCAATTTCTCAGGGTTTCCACCACCAGATCCTGACCTGGTGACAATGGGACCAAATGACAAGCATACCCTTTCAAACAAAAACAGAATTTTTGAAATCTGTCCAGGCGTCTTCGAGAAATCGAGTAACAAACCTCCTTTTTTTGAAGTCGGTTGAAAAACTTATATTTAGTTGAATCCAGTTAGACGACAAGCCAAACCTAACAGTTGCACAAAGGTTAAGGAGGTGACATTGCTATCATGGTAAAACACTTACTATTGAGCATCTATAATTATAAAAAAATTACAAGTTTATAGGTACTTGTAATTATTAAAAATATAAAATAAATAAAAGAGCTCGCCCTCAAAGTTAGTAAAACCACATTAAAACGGCTGAACCGATTCTGATAAAAGATTTTATACTAGGTGAATTTTTAGTCCTGTACCACCCGCTAGGAGATGATTCTACCTGTGAAAACAAACAACTTTTATTATGGAACCAACTCTGAAATCGCGAAAAAAATATCAGCTGTTCATAACAAAAGTTCAATGCCCTCCGACCGTAATATATGAAACAGCTTTTATTTTTTCGAGATTTCAGAGTTGGTTCCATAATAAAAGTTGTTTGTTTTCATGGGTAGAATCATCTCCTAGCGGGTGGTACAGGACTAAAAATTCACCTAGTATAAAAAAAACTCAGAGGTAGCTCTGAGTTTTTTTATATGGTGCCACAGACAAACGGACAAACAAATAGACACATAAGCGTAGTGGACAAACTTATAACATCTCTCTTTTTGCCCGTTATACCCGATAGGATAAAATAAAATAATGCTAAGAATCAAAGGGTTATCTGATATTGTATGCTGGTCACACGAAAGCCTTCGTATCTAATTACGACTTGCATTTGGTCAGTTTTCTATTCCGCACCATACTTGGGACCCATCTGTTTACAAGATATTGAAGGTCAAAGCTAAAAACTCATTTTTACAACATCCCTACACCGACCCTGTCTTGAATCTTTGAAGCTAATTTTGTACTAGGCTGTACAAAATTAGCATAAAAACCGGCCAAGAGCGTGTCGGGCCACGCTCAGTGTAGGGTTCTTCCAATTTTTAATTACCACTTTGTCGGCTTGATTGATATACATATTGGTACCAAATATCAGCTTTCTAGTGCTAACGGCCACAGAGAATAAGCGAGGACGGACAGACAGAAATTATTGAGTAGAATACGGAACTTCGACGAACAAAATATCGATACATGCTAATACGATGCTACAATAATGCGATGCACGTTACTGCGAAAGACCGTATCTGCGAAGCCACTACACTTCGATACACGTTACCGCGATAGATCTTCACTGCGGTACTACTTGACTTCGATGCACGTTACCGCGAAAGATTTTCACTGCGGTACTACTTAACTTCGATGCACGTTACCGCGACAAATCATTTCTACAAAACCGCGGGCAAGACAAGCCACTCTACCGATTCACTTCGGTGGGCTCAGCGTCTGCAAAATTTCTAGTGTCAGTTTACCGGCGTTTCTGTCCTCCATCCACAGCACTGACAGGTTAACCAGCAAGATCTTATCGTCTTCGCTGGTTGACTTTGAGGTGCCGTGTCTGACTGAAGCTGTAAACGCCTGGAAAATGGCTTGCTCGGGGACGGATCGGCCCGTGAACCCTTCTTCCCAGAGACAATGGGATGAGCCGCTTTGCAGATTGGTACGGAATAGTCTCTTTAATACGTCCACCAGTTCTGCTGAGCGTGCCCGCCTACTGGCTGTGGGTAAGTGGGAGTCAGGCCTTTGGCTTCAGGCACTTCCTTTACCCAACATAGGCACAATGATGGGTGATACCACCTTCCGCCCTACATGCCTTCGCCTAGACGCTTCTTGCGGAGCTCCGCAACGCTGTCAATGCGGTGAAGCGGTCGACTGCCTCGGACACCATGGCCTTTCACGCACTAAGAGGCAAGAGCGCCGGCCGGATAGCACAACACGCAAGTATTAATGACATTATCCGTCGTGCCTTTGTCTCCGCCGGGGTGCCAGCTGTTTTAGAACCCAATGGTCTAGCACGCGACGATGGGAAAAGACCAGATGGGATGACTTGGAAGTTGGGTAGGCCTTTGTTGTGGGATGCAACATGTGTTGATTCCCTTGCGCCATCTCATCTTCCTATGTCTGCGTCTTGTGCTGGGGCAGCTGCTGCAAGTGCAGAAGACCTCAAACGGCGCAGATATAATAACCTCATGCCATGGCCATGGGGTCCGAGTGCTCATCGTGTTTTTTAAGCATTGCCACGTTGTATGGCAATGCCAGCCTTTTGGGCACCTGACCTATTGACAGCAATGCGGACGAATTTTTTGATGCCCTATGAGGCTTTTTACAAATTGTTTATATTAGCTATAGTAATATTTATAAATTTTGCATATATTTTATTCAGATTTCATAGTTAAGATAGGTACTTATAATAATATTAAATAAAGAATTAATTTAATTTACTGTTTCTAAAAAAATAAATTATAATAAATGGAGATAGCTAATGTGATAAGCTTAACGAAAGACGAGGTATGTCGAAGTCTAATAGTTTTTCGAATCGATTATCGAAGTCAAGTAGCTCCGTAGTTTTTACGAAGTTAAGTAGTATCGCAGTGAAAATCTTTCGCGGTAACGTGCATTGAAGTCAAGAAGTATCGCAGTGAAGATCTATCGCGGTAACGTGCATCGAAGTGTAGTGGCTTCGCAGAGACGGTCATTCGCAGTAACGTGCATCGCAATTTTGTAGCATCGTATTAGCATGTATCGATATTTTGTTCGTCGAAGTTCCGTATTCTACTCGAAATTATTAGTGTTCATAATTGACTACAGAATCCTAAAAAGTTGCGACCGAAGTACCACTCATATATGTATATTAAATTATAATGAATTTTCTGTTTTAGCTGGATCGGGTAAATCTTAGTGGCTAAAACACGTACTAATCTACGACCCCATACTTAGCTTAGCCGTATCGGTTGGATGCACTTCAAACCACAATGTTTTAAAAAAATCATAAAATCATATTTATTTTGTAAATAGGTTATATATATAACACTTTTACACGTATTTTGTTTTTTTTTTTATTTATTTTAAGCAAACGATGGGGCCGGTGTTTCGTAGCTGGACTGCTCTTTAGGTTTTGTGGAAGCGTTACGTAAACAATAATTTTTGCTCCAAAATTTAAGTAATTATTCAGTGACTTTGCTTAAACTTTCTCTCCGGGCTCACCTCTCACCCAACCACCACCACCACACCTCACCTCTCCACCATCCATCACCACTCCCTTTTTAGGTTAGGTTAGTAGTTATCTTACTCCCTCCAAGGCAGTTCAATTGTTTTTCTGGGACTCGTCGACTCCACTGTTGATTCTGACTTTCAGGAGTTACAGTGGAAGGGAATAGTCCGGCTTGGTCCGGTCCCAAAAAAAGGATAATATAATTATGTGCGTAAATATCCAGTGTCTGAGTGTGGGCTGTAAATAATTGTGCAATTATTGCACTCCGGTAAGACCGCGAAGATACAAGGCGCGGTACCAACAGCGTTACTTACCCAAATACGACAGAATTACATCATCAAGTTTTCAAGTTCAGACAACACCTAAAATTCTAAAGCTAATTACATTTTGCTTAATCTGCAAATCAAGCCGAAGGACCAACATTGAGCAGTCACAAGGACCACAAGACCAAAGCAGCAGTACAATCAATAGCAACTTAACGAGTCAATTAAATCGATTCCACCGAACCTTTCCACCCCGCTACCTTTTTAGGGGTCCGTAGGTTCATTATTAAGCGCAACCTGAATAATTCTCAGCGGTCGGACGGCAGATAACCCTAATTTCATGCGTGACTTGCTAAGCCTGACCCGTTCTTTCTATAGTAACGTGCCACAAAATTGTCTTCTAATACTGTTGTTAACTAGGAATGGTTATTGGACTGTTCATACATTTGATGATAAGGGAAATTGAGTTAGTTTTACAATTTCGGATATGGGCTGATTTTTATCTAGATTGAGGATATAGTGCTAGCAGGTATAAAGGTCAATATAAAAGCATGTTCTACAGATTGTAAGGTTTAAAATGAATGGCACTTAAACATTGAATTTCTCATATTAAGCCTCCATATTATTATTATTTTTGTTGTTTTGTATATTGCATGTGATCACAAAGACTGTATATACTTTTATTTCTATAAATTTCTTAATATTTAAATGCACCGTTGTGTTCTTTTTTTAGAAATGAACCGGAAACTAAATGTAAGCTTATATTATCTGTAAATATGAACAGTATAAAAAATGTATCATTGTAAAGAAAAAAATATAAGTTTTATGATTACTGAAACAAGCTACGATAACATATGATTCAAAAGTAGACAAGAATTTGTTTTGTTATTGCACATAGATATATCCTCCATTGTGATTTCTCTATATAGAAATAAAATGTGCTGGAAGATAATTTATATTTGGGTTAAGCTCACCATTTTATATTTTAGTCTTTTAATAATTTTTCATCGACCGCTCGTCAGCCTTATGGGCTGTCAAGTCTTTCTTAGTTTAAATATATTTTATCTCATCGCGAACAAATAATGTAAAAAGGTTTTAATATGACACTATCAGCCAGTGTCTCTACAGTACTAACATAACTGTTTTACCTATTTTGTATGCGTAAAACTTGATGATTAAAAAGAGTCTCCATGGAGTTTTTGCTTGTTCTTCTTAATAGAGATCTACGTTTTAGAACTAGCGACTACTTTCAAATTTCATACAGCATTTAGTTATCGAATCACTAAGTGCGTTGGGCAACGTTTGTGCGAGTACTTTATATTTTCCGTATTGGATTCCATAAGTGCCTGTAAATGGTATAAATGTAATAAATGCACTGAATTTTGTGAACGTAGTCGCGAATGCACGTTCGAGGCGTACGCCGCGTACGATATTCACAACCAAACATGACGACAGATAAACGAGGCATGTGTTTTGCACGCGATGGCTCGACCCGAGCATATGTTGGTGTAATTTTTCATCACAAACGCCTCAAGCAGAGGCATTCTTTGTGCCCCGCGTGGCACATGCCTTGCTAGGTCTGTATCCGCCTTAACACGCAGTAAAAGAATTTACCGTCTACATTGGCGCGCTATTGGTGTTCTGATGCAAACCATGCTACATTTCTTAAGTCTATTCACGCTTATACCGAGTGTACACGAGTCAGCACAACCATCAGTGACCACGCTTTAAAATAATATAACTTCATCCTATTTCACAAGTCCGAAATCGCCTACCCGCCTTAAGCAAGCGTGGTGATGGCTCGTGCCTTCTTTTTATGAGAAGAAGCCTTTGCCCTGCAGTAGGACAGTAATAGGCTAGTATTATTTAATATAACAGCATTTCTTCAAAGTTGGGCATTGTCGGTAATTTTTCCGTGTCAGTTTAATTGACGTCCTTCCAAAATTTGACCGTGAGTGTCAAAACCATCTGGAGTGGCGCCATAGTTATACGATTAGACTGACGCGAAAAAATACCTTCATTGCCCAGCTTAATGTTACCAAACCTTTTCATGTAATATTACTTTTTCAATCACAAAATAATTGACTGTTCTTTACCCGCGGTCTCAAAGTCTGGAGTCCCAATTCAATACACATTTATTACGATTCAACTTTTCATCAATAAACAAAACCTCATACAATACTAGTTTTCTCCAAAGCGTTTAACCCCTTTGTGTTTGGCAGCAAAACTATTTATCGTGAAGCGGTCTCGATCGCCCCCAATATATTTGAACTCTAACTACTGCCGAAATATTTCCTGCTCTGCAATTTATAGCTCAGCATTTGTATCAATTTGTATCAAGTACGAATTAATCATCGTGATTGAGTTTGTTACAAATATAAGATTCTCAGATGGTTTATTGCATGAGATTGTCAAATATACCTGCAATGCGAGCGCCTCAACCAGTGTGTTATTATGACTTTTAATTATGTCCTACTAGTATTATAAATTTGAAAGTTTGCATAGATGGATGTTTGTTACTCTTTCACGCAAAAACTTGTGCACGGATTTTAAAAAACTATACATTATTATAATTTATCAACAGGAGCGGAGCAACAACATTAAACCTGATTCTACAATATACATCTGTATCCCCCCAATATCAATACGAAAACCGCCGAAAGAAAATCTCAGAGTATCACAAGGCAAACAGACGTGTACCTTGAACGCGAACTTCAGATATTGCGTCAGCATTCAACCAACTTGAGTACTACAATGAAGACTTACTGCTTCTGTTGTTCAACACTTTCTTATAAGAATATATTGCTTATGTCCCGAAGTTGTTCGGCAACTTTGAAATGTTACCAATGATACAATTTCGCGAACTTTGTAATAGCTCCGAGATATTTTGTGGAAATACTGCGTGTGCTCGTTTCGATTGTGATGCGTATCGGGTGGTTTATTTTGTTATTTTAAGATGAACGTTTAAACAGAGCAGAGCAACAACCAAATGTTGTTGCGATGCGTGTCGCGTGGCTTCAAATTCTGTGCTGAACGAATAGGTTATATAGGACCTTTAGATATTTAATAAGGTATGTGGTTGTTTGCGTACCAATGTGGGTTTATAAGTAGGTTGCAACTGAACACAAAAAATTGGACTTACCTACGTAAGTCCAGTTGCTAAAACGAAATCAGTATCTCTCATTATTTTGCCACATCGAAACACCAAGATTTCTGCGTGTGTCCGCTTAGTGAAATTTAAATCAAACGAGTCTTATGTTTTCGCCAACTGGACACACTGTCACATTTTACACTGATTGTCAAAGTACAGTGACGAAGATTTGTGGTGTCATAATCATCATGGGCCACTACTGGGAATGGGTAATTTTTAATATTTATACAGAATATACTATGGACACTTAAAAATACTGACCAGTTAATTAAAAGTACTAGGGACGACAACATGATCATCATCATCATCTCCTTAGCCTGTTCCTAACTGTGTTGGGGTCGGCTTCCAGCCTAACCGGATTCAGTTGGAAACCGGTGTTTTACGTGGAGCGACTGCCTATCAGACCTCCACAACCCAGTGACTGGGCGAAAGACACACCCATGGTATAAGGTTTTCTAATGAATAAATTTTCAAATAGGCAGACTTGAGTGATTATTTTATTATAATATTCAGGTAGGAGGTATATCCGTAATCCTTTGAAGACATGTCCTAAAATACCCAATGGTAACACATTATAACAAATTGGGTTCAAATTTAATGGTGCATGAACAGTTAAAGGTCGCTGACATATCACAAACAGGATTAAATAACCCATTCTTCAGAACAATCAAAGCATTTATCTCGGTCCTTAACCACTAAGGTTTATTTAGGAGACAGACCTAAATCAATATAGCTTCCATAATCTGCTTAATCATAATTTAGTCGACAAAATGATATGACATAAAAGTTATCATCTTCTTAGTTTTTTTTTTCAATCATGTCGTGGTGGTTTAAAGTCTATACGGATACAGCTGGATAAGTGTTTTACCTAAAGCTATCAGACCTCCAGTTCTCCACATCCCAGCTACTGGGCGGCACGGTAACCCTTGGTTAGACTGATCAGACTTTCTGGCTTCTAACTACCCGTAACGAGTTCTACGAATGACAACCGGGACATGTCTATGATATCCAAGATAAACTTTACATAATTATGAATTGAAAACGTCAAAGGTTTTCCAAGCATCAAAACCTTGCCTCAAGAGAGAGGCGGACACCCTAACCACTGGACGACTGTAAATTGAAAATATTAGCGACAAATTGACAAGTCTAATTGGTGAACAAAAAATTCTCTTTCAATTTTGTTCCACGCATAGAGTACAAAAAACGTGGAACCAATTTGGCAAAAGTCGTCGGTGTTTGTATTCATTTTTATTGACGTGTTGCCCCAATTATTGACCTACATTTTGCGTGGTGTTTAGTTGTGTTTTACGCAATTTTGTACACGCTTCTTTCGTCTGTATAACAGGTCAGTGAGATGGGCTCGAGAAATTGGATTTTAATGTGTTTTTGCGCTACTTTCTTATGTAGCGCTCACGTTAAAAAGTATGGTTTATGGTTTTGTATCACATCTTATTATATAACATCTAGACGTTTTAGGACTAAAATCGCCGCATTGAGGACATCGTCGAGAGCCATTCGTTTAGCAGTGGGCGGAAACAAGCTGAAAAGAAGAAGAGAATATTGACTGACGTTAAAGATATTTTGTTCAACAACATACTCACTTTCGCTCGTTCTGCACTAGCTGACATTGAAGCTGCCGCCACCGTGGACCTGATACTATTGAAGCACGAATCCCTAAAAACTAAGTAAACTCAAACGCTTCAATTTGGCAAGGTAGTTATAATTAAATACAAAACAACTAAGAAGTCACAAGCACCAGCTATGTGGGGTAAAACTCAATTTTCTCCCTCGAGACCCAAAACAGAATTAGTTTTTAGCTCTTGCAATATCATCGATAAAATATGCATCCCTTGTGTGAACCAGCCAATGGATAACCAATGTAACACTTAAAGGATTAATTGCATTAGCATATTTTAACCCTCAAACTATCTACATTTCTGAGAAATTCTATTTAAACGATTCCATCCCAAATGCACTTGAAAAACAAAATGAAAATGAGGCGATAAAAGCGCCAAGCTTGTAAAATAATGTTAATAGAAACAGAATTGGAAATCTGTTGAAACAAACATGAAGTAAGAAAGTTTGTTGAGGATTTCAGGTAAAGACGAGCCGATGGAGATTTAATAAAACGTTTCGGTATGTACTGAAGTGTAAAATAGAGTTCCTTCCAGAGATTACATAGTCCCTTTTGTCGTGCGGCGGCGACGTCGTCCAGGAAATCACAAGGAAATTGCTCAGTGCCCTGCTCTGGCGCCCGAGGACTCCCTGATATCAACAGTTATAATATCCTTACTGCTCATAGGTTAGGTTTTGTCGCTCTGTACAAGTATTGTTGACTGAAACGCCGCACCGGATTGGAGAAGTTCAAATTTTTATACGGTAACATATTTTTAGCTTTAACTTTTAAATGCCTAATAGTACTAGCGATAAAAACATACTCTATTCTCTACTGTTTTAACATCTTTATAAATAAAATATATTCATCTAAGTAAAATTGACTACTTTTCTATACTAAATTATAAAAACTGTCTTCTTCAGTCAAAGCACTTGGTAAGCAACTTCTGCCTGTTAGGTCTTCGGTTTTTAGACCTCGCACTTTTACATCTAACTCTTTTAATCAGTCAAAAACCTCTTGAGAGTTAAATTGTAGATGTGTTTCTATATATAATAAAACCACAAATAAAATAAATACTCTGCCATGGATCGTCATCAGTCGTTGTCAAGTACTACATACATTTTGGAACCAAAAACTAATACTAAAAATGCGCAGTCACAACTTTACAAGACAATTCATAATGTGACCAATAAATCTTACGTTTGAACAGTGACATCTACAAATACCGCCATTTTTAATCAAAGATAGTGCTGCAAATAAATCTTCGTGATGCATCTTACAGCATGTACAGAGATGTTCTTGATTTTCTAAATCGTATCCGAAACTAGCAGATATCCAAAAGTATATCCAAAACCAGCACCGAATTTGAAAGTCGCTTCTGATAGTGGGTAAGTCTGATTTTAATACATGTTTCGACCTGCAATGCCAACAACCTAACTTTTCTAAGATTGTTACTACGATTGTTGGATAAAATTCACAACAATATTTTATTAAATGTGCACATAGCGGATTTTTATCGTCAGTGCATTCTCAATCATTATAATAAGACTCGGCACAAATATCTGTAGGTCAAAAAATAAATGACCCGTGCGGAAATTGAACACGCGACGTCGGCGTCTTTATTATTATATCGTATTATCTGAAATCATATCCGAATATTTATCCAAATCCGAAATCTATCATAACATCCCTTAAATACAATCAGTGTCTTGTATTCTTAGATCCCACTTACAAAGTAGAACAAGACTAGGTCAGGTAGTACAGTACATTAAATGTACGTATCTTATCTATCTCGAAGATTTTCTCATGAATACCCTTTGCATGACCGCGTTTCCCCAGAAGGCTCTTGAACACTCGGCGCTCAAAGATCCTGTAAGAAGCTACGAGATCAAAAGCCAATGCACTGCTTTTATGCAGAGCAAGATGGCGGATTAAAACAGTTATGTCAAGGAAAAATTGTTTGTGTATTTTTCTTGTTAAAGTATTAATTTTGTTGTAGACAATATTTGGTCAAGATGCTTGTAATTTTTAACTAACGAGTACCGATAATTTTGAAACTGTTTTTTTGTCTACGCAATCAGCGTAGTGTTATCATTAGTTTTATAGGCGTTGGACCCGCCCCAACTAATGACCCATCTATTTCTTTGAATACCGGAAATATGCGAAAATCTTCTCAGTACTTGTTTAAAAAAAGGAATTGTAGATTTCTATTATTAATTGATAATGAACTAAATTGCATTAAACATAGAGTTAAAAATTGTGATTCATATCAATAAGATTACCATTACCGACATTTAAATAGAGAATTTAAATATTTATACTGATTTCGCATAGTGAGAAGGTCGGTATTGGAAAATTTTGCTGATTTTGTGAATGAAGTATTTGATCGGAATCGATGAATGGTTTAAGGGAAAGGTCATGCGGTTGAAGGCTGTATACTTATCATTATCGAACGATATCCAAACTCAAGGAGCACGTATATTAAACCATCGTTAATAAAGGTTAACAACCTCTTAATGACAGGTCTATTCATGTGAGCAGTATCGTTGTAATACATTCTGAAAAGATTTCTACTATTATTATTCATGTGAAAGTTTGTATATTAATGTATGTAAGTATGAATGTTTGTATTTTTTTATGCAAAGCTTTACAGAAACATAACTTATAATATTTCAGAATAACACATGGGCTCAGCAACCAAAAACCTAACATAACGCGACTGAAGCGGCGGAAGGCAACTAGTAAATTATAATGCCCTTCTATTAAACCTTCGAACACACGTGATTCGAGACAGAAGAGAAAGACAATGACTGCGCGACAGCCGGCTGTCGCTTGGTCGTTGAAAGGTTAAAATCCCAATGCTTGTAAAAATCAAAGAGGTACCATAGATTGCCACTCATATTCATGGCAAACTGGGAAAACCTGGCTTTTGACGATATGACAGATTTTAAAAAATAACCTTTGTTATAACTTACTCTATACCAATTTTTATCAAATTTTGAGTGGTTTTGCCGCTAAATTAAGAGACTTACAGACAGATAAATAGAGTTACTTTAGCTTGAACTACGATTTTGATAAGACTTTGTAACCCACCATGAGGCCTGATAGGCAGCTTTGCTTGACTAACGGCCTCTAATTCCGTCATTTCTAATTTACATACTTATATTATAATGCTAGCTCTCACCATCCTTCAGGCGTAAAATATTCATTAAATTTTTGTAGAAAATAGAACCTCAGAACATCGCAAAGAGTACTTACGAGAAACTAACAAAGGATCAATCGAAAGTTCGTTCAACAACATATTAAATACTGCTCAAAATAACACTGAGAGAGATTGTAAAGTTGCGAAACTATGAAATAATGCTGTTTTTGAAAGTGCAGTACCTCTTAATGAGGATTAAAAAGTTTCGCACTAGTTCGAAGCGCTCGGTTGCCACACCTGCTCGCGAATGTTAAATAGATTTACGGCGTGGTGCACCGAGCTTCATTCATTTACGGTGTTTAGGGGATCAGCAAACTTGGTTTTGAAGAACTAGTCCATTGGTTTCGTGGTTGACCTTCTATTGAGTATGATTGACAAAGTATTGTTGGGTTTTTTCATTAGAAACTCACTGTTGACTGTTTCATGGATTTATTAACAAACATACCCAAATGATATACACAAACAACCAAAGTCAAAACAATAGAATGTGTCCAAATATATACATACTAGCTTCTGTCCGCGACTTCGCTCGCGTTAGAAAGAGACAAAAAGTAGCCTATGTTACTCTCCATCCCTTCAACTATCTCCACTTAAAAAATCACGTCAATCCGTCGCTCCGTTTTGCCGTGAAAGAAAGACAAACATACAGACAGACAGACAGACAGACACACTTTCCCATTTATAATATTAGTATGGATTGATTTTATTATATAATGATTTTATTATATGTATTGATTAAATAATGATGCTTTTAATATTTTTTTTGTTTTTGTATGGCCATCCTGGACTTTTTTTTAAAACTAAAAGCCCATTTCATAACATTTCCTTTCAACGATCTTTTCTTCAAAAGTTAGGTGACAGCGACAATGACAGTATTGCCAGATTACTACTAAACAACTATTAGGCCACTCATATACACGTGAATCTAGATTGTCTTGATTGTGATAATGTGGCGCGGGGGGGGGGGGGGGGAATCGATACAAATATTTTATGAATAAAGGTGATATGGTTTAAATAAATTTTGTTTACATTAATAGGTAAGTGATACAAAGTTCACCGGGTCATCTAGTATGTATATAATAGTAAACTCACTGCCTGATATCAACGCGAACGTGTTTGTTAATATATAACAATAACTAACTAAATACATTAAACTTGGAGGGTTTATTCTTTGTGAAGAATATAAAAATAGCCCTAAAGGGTTAAAATAGTAGGTAGAAGTTCGACATCCACGCGGGCGAAGCCGCGGGCGAAGGCTAGTAAATATTTTAAATCTAGATATTTTTTTTTAACTTAATGTTATTTTTGTACGTTGGAAATAAGAAAAGCTGTTACAGTATTATTTTTAACAGCATATTACACGCCTTTTTGTTATTTCAAACCGTATTAAATGGCTTTTATTTGCATGATTTGGATTTATGAAAATGATTCCATTCGTATTTTGAAAACAATTAAACATTACTTATTTGTGTCAGGTTTGACGGGTTGTAACCTCATGGTTTTAACTGTTTTGACACTTGATTTGCCGGTTACTATGACAACGACATCCAACAGAACATGGACAACTTTTATATGGGAAAATGGAATTGTTGTTTTACTTTATCTTTCTCGCAATTTTAGAGACAAAAAGTAGCCTATGTTACTCTCCATCCCTTCAACTATCTCCATTTAAAAAATCACGTCAATCCGTCGCTCCGTTTTGCCGTGAAAGTAAGACAAACAGACAGACAGACAGACAGACAGACACACTTTCCCATTTATAATATTAGTATGGATTTTTGTGACGCTAGGGTATAAGAATAATGATACGTAGTGATTAGGTGCTCAATCCATACGTACCGGCTGTCGTTTGTAAATCTTTAGTAGTAGTAAGTAGCCAGATAATCAGTCTACTAACTGGGTTGTGGAAGTGAGATAAAAAGCCGCTCCTTGTAAATTAAATAGCATTCAGCTTCATCCTATAACTCTGGAAACTGTCTCTATCAGTCGAAAAACTGAGGCCAGGGATCTTCCTAGTCTTTGTATTTTAAGATTCACAATTTTTCGTCTACAACTTTTTTCGAGTGGAAATTAAATCTATGCATTAAACTTTAAACTGACTAATCGGCTGTTTGTTGATATGTCAAAGCACAGCCCAAATCACTGACCAAGAACATGAAACTTAGAAAGAATGTTTTTTATTAAGAGTAGCCACTAAGAAATAATTTTTGAAAATTCCTAAAGAGTAAAATTATGGATGGAAGTTAAGACCATAATTTCTAGAACTGATCAATGGTGCAGCTTACTCTTTTCCAGTTATTTCCTGCACTCTGATGAAGGCTAAAAGAACCAAAGATAACGGACCAATAAGTAGATAGATAAAGTTGTCCCTTAATCAAAGGCAGAGATAATGGCATGGGACAGATGTGTGTGAAAAAGGAAATAAGATATCTTTGCCCAGCATTGAGAATCTAATCTATCTAGATTATCTATAATATGGGCCTGTGGGTCTAGTGGTAAGTGACTATGACTGCTAAACCGGAGGTTGTGAGTTCCATTCCCATCCGAGACAAACTTTGTAAGATGGTCATGATTGTTTGTTCTGCGTCTGGGTGTAATTTATCTATATTATGTGGGTATGTATTTATAACTTATAATATAAGATCAAACGAACTTCGGCAAGTGAAGTTCGATCGATATTATATTAATCGCTTTATTCGAAGATATAACATTCACAACGTAGTTCCTCTACCCTACAAGGCAACTTCGCACTTTTTATTTTTTTTAAAGTACCCTTTTTTTTTTTTTTTTAAGTAGGTCACACAGTTCTGTTAGTCCTCATTCTTTTTAGAGTAAGTAAACCAGCAAAAACTTCAATAAGGGCAAATAGGGTGGGTGGGTGTTTATATCTTCGAATAAAGCGATTAATATAATATCGATCGAACTTCACTTGCCGAAGTTCGTTTGATCTTATATTATATTGCATCGCTTTATTCTTCAGATATAACATTCACAACGTAGATTTTTAGAGATGAAGTTTTAGCTGTTTTCAGAATACAATAATAATAATACCAGTTTTTATTAATTCTTGTTTATTAATAAACTTTAGTCTTTACAAGAAGTGTAATTAATCAGATCTAATTCCTAATACCTTGAAATTATTAATTTACAATATTTAAACTTTTAATATCTATTTAGGTTATTAAAGACTTAATTTATAATGAATCAGTCTTATTTACTTAATTTGTATTTGACGGAAAACAAACAGAGTTAGCAAAGGAATTCTCCTCGCGTATAGGCCGACAATAAAATTTGGCGAATGTCTGAGAAGCTGCTGTCCAGCCAGCTGCTTTCCGGATGGCGTCTACAGACAAGCCAGCGCGGCGCGATGTGGACGTGGCGGCGTGGCGCGTGCTGTGCGCGCTGAACGTCGCCACGTCCACGCCACTCTCACACAATACCTGTTTTATCCAACGGCTGATTGACTGCGCCGTAGCGCCCCTATAGGGCCGTTTAAACGTTAGAAATAAATTAGATACGTTCTCGGGTCTAATTTCGTTAGTCATTTGAAGGTAATCTTTTAATAACGTAGCTGGGCAAATACTTGGTTTGTCAACAAAGTATGGTAGAAACAAGATTGGTTGATCTCGACCGGGAGCCGATGTTTTTACTATGTCCGTTATGACTATATCAATGCCTCCAGAATTTATTTTTATGTTTGAGGTCTTTATTAATGAGAAGGTTTGGACTCTGTGGGCTGTGCAAATAGCTAGTAAAATAGCCAGTTTTTTAGTCATCTTTTCCATTGATAGGCTACTATTTGGGAACCAATTAGAGATATAGTCCAGTACCATCTGGGGATTCCAAGTGCTCGTGTATTTAGGTGCACACGGTCGCAACTTGTACACTCCTTTCAGTAATCTTTTTATGCAATCGTCTGTTCCTACACTACTTCCTAGAAGTAGCGATAGGGCAGAACGATGACTATTTAGGGAACCGTATGATGCTCCCTTATCAAACAGATCGGACAAGAACGTAATAACTCTTGGAATTGACAACTCAAATATACTTATATTATTTGCTATACAGAATTGCCACCATAGTTTGAAGGTGACATTATATTGTTGTACAGTATTGTTAGATAAAGAGGCTATCATTAGGTCGAGAGCGGTTGAGGGCGTTCCTCGTTGTGTGAACGCAAGCCGGAGAGCACCGCGGCACCCAGGGTAAGCGACTTGTAAAGCGGATGGTGAGCTCTGAAACGGGAAGATAAAAGATCTTTGTTTGCTTTTAGAATAATGATTTCTGAAACAAGCATACTTTTTAACTGGGGATACCAGGCTTGTGATGGCCATATAGGGAATACAAGAATTCCTCTAGCTTTGTCTAATGCAATTTTTTGTAAGCATCTTAATATTAAAGAAAACGGCGGAAAAGCATAAAAGAAATTATCACGCCAGCTAATAGTAAATGCGTCGACGGTGATGGCATCAGGGTCTGGTCGCCAAGACACGTATAGCTCGCATTTTGCATTGGTGCGGGAGGCGAATAGATCTATATCTTGCTTACCTAGTTTACACATTATCAATTGGAATGATTCGTTTGATAATTCCCATTCTATATCTGTATTAATTTTACGAGATTGTTCATCGGCTATAACATTATCGTGTGTGTTTATATAAGATGCAAATAACCAGATTTTTCGCTTCTCACACCATTGCCAAATAGACCGAGATAAATCGTTTAAATGAGAAAATTGTATTTCGCCCATTCGATTGATATAGCTTACGGCTGTCGTATTGTCAATACGTAATAATATAGCACAATCAGAATAATTGCGAGCAAACCATTTTAACGCTAAAAATACTGCTAAGAGTTCTAGATAGTTAATATGAAACTTTAATTCTGAATTTTTCCAGGCGCCATTTATGCGTTCAATATTACAACAAGCACCACAGCCTGTCCTAGACGCATCGGTAAATATTTCTAATGCGAATTCTTGAGCTCTTATGGAGTTGGAAGTTACAAAAATATTTTTTGACCACCAATTCAGATCATCTAAAATTATATTTGGTAATTTAATTTTTGTTTCAAAGCTATTGTTTATTTTTAAGGCTAAAAATTTTTGACGTTCTTAAATTTTTGTGTAAATCCATCCATATTTTGCTGCGGGGCAAGCAGCGGTTAGAACTCCAATTAGTTGTGCAAATTCTCTTATAGTGCAGCGTGGCAAAAGTATAAATTTGTCAATCAACTTAGCAATACGATCGCGTTTTTCATCTGGCAAGGACATTATCAACTTTTTTGAATCATATATGAAACCTAAGAATTTGCAATTCTGTTTTGGTTCCAATGAACTCTTATTATAGTTAATAACGAAACCAAGAGATTCTAATAATTTCAAAGTTTTTGTGACATTGTCACGACATTCAGAATAATTATTACCTATACACAGTATATCGTCAAGGTATTGGACTGATTTGAATCCCTGGCTCCTAAGATGGCAGACTACCTCTTTCATAATCTTGGTAAACGTTCTTGGAGCCACAGATAAACCATACGGCATAGCATTAAATTCATACAACAGCTTATGTCCGTTGTCGTCCTCGAAACAAAAACGTAAGTATTTTCGGTGATGTTTGGCTATAGGAATTAAAAGGTATGCCTCTTTCAAATCTATGTTTGCCATGAATCCATTATGAGGTATTAATTTAGAAGCAGTTCTATAATCTTCCATTTTAAAATGGAACTTGGATATGAAATTGTTTAGTGGCTTTAAATTCAAAATAAAGCGTTTGTCACCGTTTGGTTTAGTAGTAAGGAATATTTTTGATATAAATTGATCCTTAGTCGGTGAGCACATTGATATCGCGCCTAAATCGAGTAACTTTTGAATAGCTAAATTCATATCCTCTTTTTCTGTCTGTGAAAGATGGTTATGAGGTAGCATTGTTTGTACCGGAGTTACAGAGAAGGGTATAGAAAAGCCATTACGTATCCATTCGAGAACGGTATCATTACACGTTATATTAAGCCATTGAGTATAAAAATAGTGTATTCGTCCAGCATGTACCTGGTCTATTGCTGAGGTTGAGCACGCGTTTTGTTCGAGTACCTCGCTTGCGCCGCTGGCTGTGCCTTGCGTGCAGGGGCTGGTCTCCTCTGGCCTCCGCGCCCCCCCCTGTTCGACTGGTAACGCGAAGGACCTGGCCAGTTTTCCTGATAGCGAGGTCTAGTGACTGACGACTGAACGCTGTGTGGAGGCTTCTGAGGCACAGAAGTCTTCTTTATTTGCAGGCTTTGTCTTTCTATAGCTTTTGAAGCTTTGATTTTTTCGGATAATTTTAATCCGAACAACGTACTATCTCTTTCGTTATCTTTGATAACGTTAAGAAATGATTTCTCCAATCCGGGTGTAACCATTTTGATACGTGCTTGAGTATCCGTGTGGTGAAGATGAGACAAAATGCGACAACTGTCACTTAGCATTTTAATTGCCTGGATTTTTTCGTCACCTGTCATGAGAAGAGTCATCGCCCTGTTTACAGCTGTGATCCCGGCACCAAGAAGTTGTTGTGACAGCTCCATCTTCTTGTCGCGGTTCCTGGCCATATCCGTTATTGCTGCCGAAATTTCGGCGTTGAGATTTGGTGCTTGCAAAAGTGGGCAATTAGAAGGAACAAGATATTCTTTTAATAACTTGTCTTTGGCTTCCTTCGGAAGTCCTCTTTTTAAAATAGGTTGCCATCTTTGTGCTAAATTTTCATGAATATTTTCTCCAAACTCAGGAGTATCGTCAGAAGGCTCCCCAAGTGCTGACAGGATTTCGGGGTCGAGCTCATGATTGACCGGAGCTACGTCCGTCGTTTCTGGTAATCCTGGATCAGGGACTGGTATTTCAGGAACATCAGTTAGTTGTGGATTGGCGGGCTCGTCCATGTCGACTTTATCAGCATCTATCACAATAAAATAATTTATTTGAGAATGCTAATACTTTGACAAAACTAATATACCTTCGTTCTATCTCTCGGATAGACCCCAGGCTTTTGTCATGTTTCGCAAAAATGTTTAGCTGTCTCGTGCAAGACCGGCTAATCTTTTGCTTTATGCCTTCGTGTTGACTCACGGCCAACCCCCAGGCTTGCCACGTTCGATTTCGAATCAAGGCAAAAAAGAATTCTTTGAGATAATGTATCACTTTGCACACTCACTAAAAATATTGAAAATACGTAGGTACTTACAGTCAACGACGGCGGCGTTGTCCAAATCTTCATCGGAATCCGAAAAATCTAACACTCGCGCCCTATGACGACATTGCTGTCGTTCTTTTTCTTCAAGCTTACGAATTTTCTTATTATAACGCTCAATTTTATCTTTATTACTGCGTTTAGGCATATTTAACACTTGAAAACGGAAGGAAAAAACAATTCAAATGAACTAATAAAACCGTTAGTTTTGAAAACAGGGACTGAACAGAGAACACGTGTTTTCGTTGCCTCGCACGGAAAAAGAATGAGGACTAACAGAACTGTGTGACCTACTTAAAAAAAAAAAAAAAAAAAAAAGGGTACTTTAAAAAAAATAAAAAGTGCGAAGTTGCCTTGTAGGGTAGAGGAACTACGTTGTGAATGTTATATCTGAAGAATAAAGCGATGCAATATAAGTTTTATCAAAAGCTCTGCTTAGCTTGGGATTAGATGGTCGTGTGTGTGTACATCAAAGTCTATTTAAATTAGATTCAGTTACTCCAATTTTATTGCACGGTTTGTAATGGATATTGCACGTGTAATTTTAACTTTTAACTGACACTTAACACTAATTAATACAAATTGCATCATGATGAAATAAACAAGCCATGCTACCGAAAGATTTCATCACCACACGTCTACTCCTTCTAAATTCCAACCCACAACAACAGGAAAACGGGTAACTACAAACAGAGGTCATGCCACATATTACATCCAATCACAACAATAACTCTAAGATTAACGATTTATCCGATAAAAAGGACAAGACAAAGGCAAAACATGAAACATACGCAAGTGACAAAAGGCTACGGATCGACGATAATGAAATCAACAATCACGGCACACGACGACATGTTTTCCTCCAAAGGATAAGGAGTGTCACATCTTGTTTTCTTGAGTAAGCGAATAATCCCGGAAACATAATTCCGGAACATTTGTCGCAACGATTCCCTAATGAATACGCAACGGAAAGCTTCCATCCTCACAGCGAGCCAACCCTATCATGATTGAGAAGAATTACGTCTGCC
Source organism: Athetis lepigone (assembly GCA_033675125.1). Lineage (NCBI taxonomy): Eukaryota > Metazoa > Arthropoda > Insecta > Lepidoptera > Noctuidae > Athetis > Athetis lepigone. The sequence continues at coordinate 16,860,380 of CM066231.1, forward strand.
ATTACATAGAATAGGTCACTCTCCTTTATTTCTGAGAAAAAATGTTTGGATTCATAATTCCTTTGTCCTTCTCGATGTTCAGTTGTTGTACATACTCCCCTTTCTGTCGTTTGACCTCGTTACAACACGAGATATGTTTGGAAATTTCCAACACTCGGACTTAAGATCGCCATTACAAAGGAAGTTTGGCGGTATAGTTGTGTTAAATATTTTGTAATTAAACTTTATGGAAGACCTTTTGTGTTTGAATGAAAATTTCGACGCTAAAAACACTTTCATAGTTGTCTCAAAGGTCAACAAGAAATTGAATGGGTTAAGACAACTTTCAGGGAAATGTTAAAGAAAGTACTCAAGTTCAATGTTTTAGCGTAGACAATTATTATTCGATTTACGTTTAGTTTGTTTAAGTAATAAAATAAATATAGCTTTCAACAAATTCACAAAAATATTTTCATGTAATTTATCGAAAGCGGAGCAAAATTTCAAACATTACTAAAATAAATTGACATTTATTGCAAAATTTTGGAGACCGATACATTGCCACACCTGGCGCAAATTGATACCAATGCGCTTAGCAGCGATATTATGAGCAAAAACAGCACAAAACCTTTAATTTTAACAAAGCTAATATCATTCCTAAACAACAGAGAAACAAACCAAGAATTTCATACAAATCAAAAATTTTCAGCGTAATAAACTCCAATTTCTGACTCAGCAAACAAATGCGAGGCTCGTAAAAAAACTTATACGACACTGACCCGTTACGACAACGAGACGACATTTGTTAGGGACGGGACCGACGCGTTCGTAGGGGCAGTAAAAACCCCGGCTTACCGGAGCGCACGCACCAAACTAATTGCATTTCTGATTCCCTCTGAAGTAACTGTAATTAACTCGATCTCTGTAATGTTGTGGCCAGAAGGACAGCGATGGATGACGGGGTGGATGTTGCTGATGGACGGGAGATTTTTTTGGCAATGTCATTGTAAGACGACAATGTTTATTTTTGGTTGGGAGCTCAAGGCTACGGTTGATTTTGGTAGTAATGGATACAATAATTATGATTGTGTTTTAACTCTTTCACTGCCAAATATTAATTTTCCTATATTCCTGCGGAACGCCTTTTTGCGCGACTACTTAATTTCGATAACGGTGCTCCGACCGAAATCATAAGATTTCTCCGCGTTCAGGAAAACTACATTATCTAAAAAATTACACATCGTAACCAAAGAATATAATAAAATTATCGTAATAATAAAATTATCGTTAACCAGAGCTTAAATGTGACTTTTCAAATATACTTGTAACATGTCTGATATCATTGCTTGTGCCTTTTGAGTGCGAAGGTGTCTTTGCCCCACAGTACAGTAACAGGCCGATATTATTTATTTACATTTCATGAACATAATATAAAAAAAACACTGCACATAGCTAGACTTAATGCCTTAGGCAATTTCTCCCAGTCTACATTTGAGTGATGCAGAGACAAAACATGGTAGGTGCTAAGACAAAAGTACTACCAAAATTATTATTATCTAGAGTTTAGTCACAACATTAGTTTAAAAGCTGTTTAACCCAAAATGTATATTTACGAAATACCCTCAATCACTGGCCATACACGGGTTAATAAATTCACAATCGCCCACATCGCAAGCTAACTGTACATCGCCCAATAAATATTGCATTCCAATTTATTTGCTGAAGAACTGATAAAAATTACATGTAGAGCTTTAACTCGTTCCAGTTTTCTTACTCAATTCGTCACGATTTATATTCTAACTGGGTTTTCGTATGTTTTATTGGTTTTATTGAAAACTAGGTGTTCCTTGCGGTTTCACCCGCGTTACGTTAGGTTTTTGGCTTCACTCCCGTGGGACAGAGCGTGATATTATACAGCCTATGTTATTCATGGATAATGTAGCTTTCTAATGAAAAAAGAATGAATTTTTGAAATCGTTTCATTAGTTTTTGAGTTTATTCGTTACATACAATAATACAAATCTCTCCTCTTAAAATATTAGTATAGGTTATTTTTGCGTGATCTGAAATAGATTGGTCGGAATAATCTATTTTGGTTTACGGACCAGACAGCATCAGTGCTCATTATAGATTTGTTTTGACTAGTTCGGTTTTAGTGGCGAGGTCACTGATCAATAGGTATTTCAGCTATGTAACTCAATAACTGCCCATTTCTTTGATTTTGATTTTACTTTTACGTAATGAGTCTGTGGTCAGGTTAAGGCTTTTGGGTTCGCAAGTGATTAGGGCAAGCACTTATGTGGCTTTTTCTGTTAACCAAACTTTAACTAAAGCGATAGTAGATAGGTACTTTTTTTTGTTGGGAGTGGGAAATCATCAAATGACTGCTCCCGACCTGGGTGCGGCGGGAGGGCGTGTCAGACTTTTACTGACTAAAACCCACTTATGATCCTTCGGTTGCCCTTTATGTTCCAGGGTCACGGTAACTATTATAAACATTTCACAATCCCGCGATAGTGGATACTCAGATCAAATTAAGATTAATGTTAAAATTAATAATATATTTTACACACCAAGCATTCAGGTTTCATTTCATCTACTTTAACCGAAAAGTAATTATAGATACATTGAAATTTAACTACTAGCTATAGTATAGCTATTGTCTTTCTATTGTGTCTCCAACACGTCTGTTCGAAGGTTTAATCAATTATTTACTACGTCATTTTTCCAATCTCGTGTAGCGAAAACCTTCGTACTAAAACAATAATGAAACAATAAATATTGCAGAGACTGCCAATGTTGGTGAACCGGCTATAATAATATTTTAAATTAATTTACGGAATGACATGAATCGTGTTCAGGGAATTTATAGTTCTGACTATTGATTAACTGTTGTAAAAGCGTTTCACATTTACAGCGCTAATTGTACTAACTAAATGTTATGGTCATATTTAAGTCCAATGCGACATTTCAGGTATATCCTTACATTTTTACTGATTCTGTAGAATTTGTGGAGTTAGGTCGTGTATATTCACCAGCTTTGCTCTACATGAGATCTGATATTTTTTTCACAGGGCAAACCTTATATCGTCTTGGAAAAATTTTACATATTTTTTTTTTGGTGGGGTATTATTTTTAACAAATTAACTAGACTGATTTATTGATAGAAACATTTTTTGCTTTGCTTTCAGGTACATGTTGTTATTCCATGTCACTTGCGTTTTATTAACCACATTATATGTCACGTCCCACGGAAACGGGATTGAAAAAAAAAGATAAAATGTATCCGTAGTCCAATACAGTAAAAATAGTAGTAAATACGCTCGGAAAACAGTCCGTCTCCTGGTTCAAAGTTACCTCCCCACCAATTTTCAGCCAAATCGGTTCTGCCGTTCTTAAGTTATGAATAGTGTAACTAACACGACTTTCTTTTATATAGACTAGCTTTTGCGCGCGACTTCGTCTGCGTGAATTAATAGTTCCCGTTATCGGGGGATTTCCGGGATGAAAACTCCTATGTCCTTTCTCGGATCCCAGACTATATCTGTACCAAATTTCATTCAAATCGGTTCAGTAGTTTAGGCGTGAAGAAGAGACAGACAGACAGAAAGACAGAGTTACTTTCGCATTTATAATATTAGTATGGATGGATAGTATGGATTTAAGATATTATCTCTTTATCTGGCGATTGGTATAGTTTGTCGACCAGGCCAGTTGAGTGAACCACAACAACCATGCCACAGATAAAACAACAAAATGACAGTGATCATAAGGATGAATTTTGCGTGGCAGTAATATAACACCGACAATAATGACAACTGTCAGATTGTCATTTCGCCAGACCACAGGTAATAATGGTAGGATAATAATGAATTTATGATATAAATCATTTATAGACTATATTATACTCTAATGATTTCTGTGAAAAAAAAAAACGTTTTATGTTAGCTCGCCTACAGAAGTAAAAGGCGGGAGTAAAGAGGAACGGAATGAATCAGCTGATTATCACCCGGGTGTGTCGTAAAAGTTGACTGACGGGAAGGGTCACTGCTGTACCTACTAATAAAGAGCCGATGAGTTGGCAACACACGTAGGCCAATATTATCAGCTTTGGCAACACTGTTATTATATTTGTACGTAAAAATCGTAATATGTTTTTTTTCTTATATTCAATTAAATGAAAATAAATGCTTCTCTCAATTGGTAATAACTATTTATTTGATTAATTGTAATAATAATATTAATATCAGCCTATACTGTCCCACTGCAGGGCAGAAAGAAGTCTATTCTCATAGACAGAAGGCACAAGTAAGCACTAATAACCCAGAAGTATTTAAGAAACGAGTGCATAGGCATCTATTGGGCAAGCTCGCTCCATCGTACGCTCCGTCTATGCACTCGGGCAAGTCTGGGACCAAGAGCAAGCCCTTAAGAAATTAAAAAAAAAAATATTATGTTAAAAAATACTTACGTTTAATAATTTTTCAAGTGAAACGTGATACTATGTAAACAGTGTTATGTGTGTGAGTGAAACAACATATCGTAAGTATCGGTTTTTTAACTGCAGCGTTTCATTTTCTCATAAAAATCGGCAAGCGAGAAGGCGTACTAACTTTAAAGTTTAATGATATTCTACTTTGTAATTTTTATAGGACGCGGGCTAATAAACCATATATAAAATAATATAGTAATGGATGATTCGGCCATTTTAAATTCTCCAACACTTTGCATTAAATCGTATGCTGACAGTTTTGTAAGTAGTTCAAATCATGAGCTGATAGCGGTTAATTTATTAATTGAAATCGATATGACGAAAATGAAAATAAAATATAATAAATACCCTAATAACTGCAAATAACAGCGTGTACGTCGCCCTGCCTGATTAACTGATGACAACAGTTAAGGTTGTGGAAAGCCATTGCTTACAGGCACAAAATCACGTCTATGCTAATAATGATGATGATGTTATAATATTATGATGATCTGCTATTTAATTGCCCTAACACACTATGACTGCAAGAATATTGCTAACAAGAATTACTTAGATATGTGTACAATAGACACATTTAAATCGCGGACAGATTTACAACTCAATGCACGTCTCCTTTAGAAAAATTAGTAATGTAATATTACTAGCGATTATCCGTCATGGAATGAGTAATTTAAATGGTTTCTAAAGGATTAAAGCAAGGTCATTAATATCAGTAAAAATATTTGCAGGTCAGCGCGTTTCATCGTACACCAACTGTGCATATTGGGCCGAATCGGGAAGCACCTTTAACCCATTCACTTACAATTTTAATGCACTATTTCAGTTTTTCAGTAGTAGATTTGCATGCCAGATGGCTTGATAAGTAACTGCTGTCTTGCTACTAAGTGAATCCACCTGACCAGGCTAAATCAGGATTAGGTCGGGCCGCGCCTGAACTTTTATTACGTCACGCGAGGTGCCCTTAACCCGCTCATCGCTTACACCATATACCACCAGTTCTGTAGCTCGTCTCTTCACGCGCCGGCTGCTACATTATTCAAAGAAACCCTCGCCATAAAACTCGTGCCCGTCGGTACTGAATCGTAACATGGACTTCTAAGGATGTGACCACAAGCTTGCAATAAACCGTTAACTGGTCAGTGCCGATTTCACAGGTATAGAATTTACGATCGCCGATTTCGGTTTGCGGCATTTACCTATCTTTTGTTGGCTAAAGGCCATCAATTGGCTGCGGATAATGTTTCGGTTTAAAAAACATGTTCTTTTCAGTGGGGTGTTGGTTTTGTACAATAATAAATTTGTGATTGGTGTGTGATTGTGACCTTTTTTCTGGGGCAGTTAGTAATGTTAGTACAATAATAATAGGCGTTAACTGTTTTAGTTAATAAGTGTGTTAATATTTTCAAACTTATACTATACTAGCTTTTGCCCGCGACTTCATCCGCGTGGGTTAAGAGTTTCCGTTCCCGGGGGATTTCCGGGATGAAAACTATCCTATGTCCTTTTTTGGGTCCCAGACTATATCTGCACCAAATTTTATTCAAATCTGTTCAGTGGTTTAGGCGTGAAGAAGAGACAGACAGACAGACAGAGTTAATTTCGCATTTATAATATTAGTACGGATTAATAAGTATACTGGTAGGTTTACATCTCCGGTCGTTTTTTTACTGCTATATCCCTCTAAAAACAATTGCACCACAGCTAAACCCACAAAGCACTTACAATATTGCTAATCCGGCAATAACAACGATACTCCTAGGTTATCGAATAAGGAAAAAAGCAAATAGATCCACTATCCCCAATATAATTGCCTCATGTAAGCGTAAATAAATAGACAATTACACATTATCCAGTTAATGTAATCCTCCATAATAATCCGCTTACAATTTGTTTCGGCAGCCCTGATTAAGCGAACCACAGGTCACAGCGTAGGCGGAGCGGGGGCGGGATATTTCTGGCTACTTTGATTACCAAGAAAGGGAATGAAATGTTTATCGTTCGCATGCCCTCAGGGAGTGGAGCCTGAAATACAATCATTGGTACAAAATGCCATAGGCTATCTCATAATAACCTCCAAGTTATTTGGTCTCAGATTTGTTGAACAAAAGCCGGTGTTAACCGACAAATTTATTATTTTTTCAGCTTCTTTTACTTAGTCGTCGTCTTATATTTTTCAGTCCGATGTTTATTTCAGATTATAGTCAGATTCTTTTTATATAACTGCTCACAAAAGTAGTGTTAATATGCTTTCAGGATTCATGTATGCACATAATTCTAAACTCCTGATCGAATTTAGACGTATTAGGTATTGTATCGATCCGTATAACATCCATACTAATATTAAATGGGAAAGTGTGTCTGTCTGTCTGTATGTTTGTCTTTTTTTCACGGCAAAACGGAGCGACGAATTGACGTGATTTTTTAAGTGGAGATAGTTGAAGGGATGGAGAGTAACACAGGCTACTTTTTGTCTTTTTCTAACGCGAGCGAAGCCGCGGGCAGAAGCTAGTAGGTTATATATTTTGCCCTGACATTTGTTTGAACTGCTTTACGGTCAGCATCTATTGCAAAATGCGAATCTGCTTTTTTGATGAAAGTATTTACGTTGTCAGTTTTTAATTCCATAAATCGCACATATAATTAAGTTTTGGCCCGGAAACAGAGAAATTAAAAGAAATAAATTCAAATTGGTTTTCTATTCGGGCTGAAAAGTCGAAAGGCGCAAATTGAAACCTTCCTGGAAAGCAGTACATTTGAGCATTTTGTGGATAAACACTACGGTTTTAAGATCTTGTTTTGCGGTATACCGTCAAGCAGCTAAACGATTCTATACATGACCAGAATTAGAATATTTGCTATACAAGGTGGCAATGTTAACAGCCATTGGGGACCTATGTATATTAGTGACAATTGTGTGGATGACCGACTTATGAGCTTGCCCAATAAGTACAGTACAATCATAATTACTTTCTCAGTATTCTTGAAGATGATGAAATATCTTGACATGCTCACGAGAAATTGAAATTGAAATTGAAATTGTTTATTATGCAAGTAGGATATTACATCACTTTTACATGTCATTTTTTTTTTAAACTAGATGGAGTCGGCATTTCCTAGCTGACTACCTCTGAGAAGAAATGCCGAAACAAACTCAAAGGATTATCGTCTCTTTTAAAGTCCAGACATAGATTCATTTTTTGTGCAACGAACCATGCAGAATACGTTTCGGTCAGGCCTCTTGAGGAAAGTTCCAATTACAATATTTAGGTACACCTGCCTCAACAAGCATCGTGAGCTCAACTTTATCTTAAGGAGCTCCACGAACTGACACAATATTACTTGTAGGAACATAAAAAAAAAGTGGGCTTACAAGTCGCGTGCAAAACAGTTATATAGTGCATTCTACATGATTTGTACACTTACAATAATAGGTAATATGGTTCATTTTTATACAACAAAAAAAAAATATAGTATGAATTAGCAGTGATTAGCAGAGCGAGCGGTTCAATCCCAAGCTTTTTTGTCTTCTAAATATTCTGAAATTTTATAGTACCCTTTTTTACAAAGTTTGGTTTTAATACAGTTTTTAAATCTTCTAATGGGTAACTCTCGGATATCTGTGGGAAGTTCATTATAAAAACGTATACATTGACCCATGAACGAGTTGCCTACTCTGTGGAGGCGAGTGTGATGTACAGCAAGGTTGTCTTTGTTCCTGGTATTAAAACTATGAACATCAGATATTTTCTTAAAATCCGATATGTTTTTATGAACATACATTAAATTTTCAAATATGTATTGTGAAGCTACAGTCAGAATATTCACTTCTTTGAATTTTTCTCTAAGAGAATCCCTCGGACCAAGGTTATAAATAGCTCGAACAGCCCTTTTTTGTAAAACAAAGATGGTATTGATGTCCGCGCAGGTTCCCCAGAGAAGAATCCCATATGACATTAGACTATGAAAATAACTGAAATAAACAATTCTGGCTGTATCCACATCAGTTATATAGCGAATTTTTTTAACAGCATAGGCGGCGGAACTTAGTCTTCCTGATAATTTCTCAATATGTGGCCCCCATTGCAATTTGGAGTCAATAGTTAATCCAAGAAAAACTGTTGACTCAACAGGGTTCAACTCTATTCCATTCAGTTGAACATTGGTACTCAGCTGTCTAACGTTTGGCGTAGAAAATTTTAAGACTTTTGTCTTTTTTTCGTTAAGAAGAAGATTATTTACATTAAACCAATGGACAACTTTAGAGAGAGCATTGTTAACATCGTCAAAATTAACTAGTTGACGCTTGATTTTAAAAATAAGTGAGGTGTCATCTGCGAACAATACTATTTTATGATTATCCCTTATGTAAAAAGGTAAGTCATTAATATAAATTAAGAATAAAAAAGGACCTAGAATTGAACCCTGCGGTACGCCCATAGTAACCGCAGATCCCTCAGATCTCTTTCCATTAACATCGACCCTCTGTATTCTATTGTTCAGGTAAGAAGTCAGAAGGTCGAGAGCTCTGTCCCTCATACCATAGTGATACAGTTTCCTGATGAGTGTATCATGATGTACGCAATCGAAAGCTTTGGACAAGTCGCAAAAAATACCAAGAGCATCTTGCGATTCCTCCCAAGCCTCGAATATGCTCTTCAGTAATTCCACGCCCGCGTCTGTAGTTGAACGGCCCTTTGTGAAACCAAATTGTTTCAGGTGAAATAATCTATGTATATTAAAATGTCTCAACATTTGCTTTAAAATCAATTTTTCAAAAATTTTACTCAATGTAGGTAATATTGAAATCGGCCGAAAGTTCGTAGGATCCGTTGTGCTACCAGATTTAAACAATGGAATCACTTTGCTTAGTTTCATCAAATCAGGAAATATACCAGAAGTAACACAAGAGTTAAAAACAATTCCCAAAAAAGGAGAAATAACATCAATTATTGACGACAAGGTATATACTGACAATCCCCAGAGATCAGCAGTTTTCTTTACATCAAGATCCTTAAAAGAGTCTATAACATCTTTTGCAGTTACAGTTGTAAATTCAAAGTGTTTGTCACATTCTGGTACACATTCTTTGAGTATAGAGTAAGCAGAAGTGGAGGAAGACGACAATGCTTTTGTTGTTATTAATGGAATATTAGTAAAAAAATCTCAAATTCTGTTGCTACCTCCACGTCTGCTACAATGTCTTGATCATCAATTATTAAATGGAAGTCACGGTTTTGTACTGTGTTTCTTCCAATTTCGGAATTAATAATATTCCAAGTTGTTTTAATTTTATTTCCAGCAGATTTTATTTTATTTTTAATATATATGGCTTTTGCTGAGGAACAGGCTCTTTTAAAAAATTTCGAATAATTTTTGACATATTCCTTAAAAGCTATATTATGATTATATGTTTTTTCATGATACAGGTCAAACAATTTTTGGCGATTTTTATAAATACCTGGGGTTGCCCAGTCACTAAATATAAGGCGGTCACTAACAGGCAATGTTTTTTTTGTGAAAACTTTCATAAATTCACAATTGATTAAATTGAATAATAATCTATATGCCTGATCAGGGTTGTTATCATAAGGCAGGTCCTGTAGTTTCTCCATTAAATTATTTTTAAATTGGCCTAAACGGTTTTTATTTACAGGAACAAAACTTACAAGTTTTCTTTGAGCTCTGACTTGACTTTTCAGAGGGAAAGTGACTAACTGGCCACAGTGATCAGAATCCAGTGCATTTATAATTAAATGGTCAGAAGGACTTGAGTTGGTAAAAATATTGTCAATACATGTTGCACTAGTGGCAGTTATTCTGGTCGGCTCAAAGAATCTTGGGTACAGGTTATATGACTTAAATAAAGATATAAATTTATTTACTGTAGCTGATTTATCTAGGATATTAATATTGAAGTCTCCACAGACAACAACTATTTTGTTACTACAACAAGTCTTGATTAATACTTCTTCCATATATTTCTCAAAAGTTTCATAGGAAGCACATGGGGGTCTGTATACAGTTATTATAATGAACCGCTCAAGCTCAATGCAAGCAATTTCTATAACTCGCTCAACAGAAATGCTTACAATATCATTTCGTTCTTTAAATTTGATATTATTACGGACAATTATAAGGGATCCACCCCGTATCATATTCACTCTGTTGAACGAGCTGGCTACCTGGTGGTTGTTAAAGCTGAACATGAACTGGTGGGTTTTTAACCAATGTTCAGTAATACAAAGGATATCAATATAACTACAGTTCATGAACAACTCTAATTCCAATTCTTTACCTATCACACCCTGTATGTTTTGATGAACTATTTTATAATAATTATTATTAAGGTTACTGTGGATGCAACAATTAGATGGGTGTAATATCAAAGCTTGGCTTGTATTTATGCTAGAGTTTAACTCTATTGTCTCATTGTCAATCTTGGTATTGAAGTTACTGCTAGAGGTTGACTCTATTGTCTGATGTTCTAATTTAAATAACTTGGAACAAATTCCAAGTTTTGATCATTAATGGTAAGTGTATTACTTAACTGCTCAATAGGAGCAGTATAGTTAGCCAAACACTTGGCTGACTTATATATACAATTTGATAGCGATTCTGCTATCTGTCCTTTAAAAAAATTACAAAGATAATAATTATCTTTGGTCATAAAATAATTTGGACTAATGAATACATTAGAGTCAATAAATTCAAATTTATCATTATAAAATGTCAATGTGTGTAACTTGGAATTAAGCTTATATCTAATATTGTTTTCGGTCTGTGACAAGCCGTTACCGTAAGGAAAGGCAAACAAGACTATTTTATTTACATTTAGCATGGATAATAAATCAAAATATTCCTTAATCTTCATACTATTTGCCTTTCCCCTTCTCCCAATCAAAATGACAATAGTAGTCGATGGATCATACTCGCTACTGATAACTTTTTCCAGTATTTCTCTATAACTGGCTTCAGGCATACAATAATTAATTACCTGCTCATTAAAATGATGCTGTGATCTATGACCCATATTTTTACCCATTTCATCGCAGTACATAATTATTTGATTTTTACCAGTTTTATTGTTTATTAAATTGTCTGTGTTTGGTGTGGCGAGGGAAGAACTGTTGAGGCTATTCAACAACTCCACAGAGTGAGTCACTGATGGTATGGACTCACTAGAGACAGCTGACTGTGAACAGCATGATGGACTATGCATACAATCAGGTGATAGATTGTTAGTTATCGAGTTAAACATTCTCTCATTTTCACTACACAAATCCACCAAACTGTTCATTGCCAGAATGTACTCTCCCATTTCCTTTTGAGAAAGCTCATATTTAGATGTTATAACATTTAAGGAATCCTGTAAGCGGAGAATATCTGACTGTAATTGTTGAATTTCCATCTCATAACTGGTTTTTATTTTATCCACTAATGTACTATGTCCACTAATTTGTCCTTTTAATGTTTGGTTAACAGCATGTGTATCAGTTAACGGTTACTTTATTATTGGTTATTTTAACCTACTCAAGTTAAAATAATTTATTGGCTTTCTCATCCATACAAAAAGGTCGTAACAATTATTAACGATTTCTCGGAAAATACTCTTCGTGACCATGCCCTAACAGGGAACTGAAACTAGGGCCGCTGAAAACCGAATGAAATTCAAAAGCGCACTGTGGTGTGTCTCACTCAATTTGAATATTTGTAAGCGGTAACTTTTTCAATATGAATTTTACGTAACGTTGAATTAAGCCCACATCGTTCGCTCCAAAATATTATGAGTAACGTACAACGTTTCTTATAGCAAATAATTTCAATATTTATGCATTTGTAAATAAGTAGTTCAGAGAAATAATATTTATGTTGAAAGTCTAATTACATTTCATAAACTGAATCTGTGCGGAACTTATGAAATGGAAATTTTAAGAGAGACAATACGTACAAATTCTGTACATTAATAATTACTTAAAATTAATCAATTCTTAGATCTTTGTACTTCATACAATACGTTAAACTATGTTAAAATAACTGAATACTATATATTTTTTTTTTTTTTAAACCGCGCAAAATTCTGGAACTTCTGCTAAATATTATCACACTAGGTGTGAGAGCGGAGAAGTAACCAAAACTGCGAAGGCAAAATGGAAAATTAACTGAATGATTGTTGATAAATTATATATATACATATATATTTGTAATATTGTTTTTTTCTTGTTTGTTTCATATTTAGCACCGAATAAATATGTTTATCTATGTATCTATCATATATAAAGAGACATGAAACTTGGAGAGTGTCTTATGTCAGAAGTAAGTATCCACATTTTTTTGTTTGGAAACCAACCCTAAACGTTTTAAATAGAGGGTAAAATGGGATGAAAAATTCGTCATGTACGCTGGCGAAGATGCGGGCAAAAGCTGGTATTTTAAAATATAAAAAGTGTTTTCGCCGAATGGTCATACACAGAAAGAATTATATTATAATAATATAATAATAATAATTCATTCAAAAATTTTACACGATATGAAATAAATACTATAATATATTTCTATAATAATACATTATACATATCACGTGCCTGAACTAGGAAATCCTGTGTTTCAGGCTAGAAGAGCTTGCATAGTTTAAAATTGAGTCAAACATAATAACAAACAATACTTATAATAAAAAAAACTACGACGAACTATTACTACCTTAATATTGCTTATTTTAGTACGTCTAATAGTTTCTCTGTATCTTCATACGACATCTTTTGAAGCGCATTTTTAATCTTCTATTTACAGTTGTTACAGCCCAAGGAATAGATGTCTACTAGAGAATTTAACGTATTAGAAAGAAAAGGATCCAGGAAGAAGTAAGATTTGGACGGGTAGGTATGTTTTGTTCTTATTTTTTGAGTGAAAACTATATCTCACAATATGTCTCACAGAAGCTGTTAGGTTTTTATTGAATGCAATTTTAGAGAAACAATATTCACATACATGTACATTATTATTTTAATAAATCTACAAATTAAAAGTTGTTGTTCTTGTCATTCGAATGGCATTTCACTGTTGCATTCTATCCATATCGGCACAGAAACAAAGCGACGTGAATTTTAAAAGCACATCAAAGCACTGCCGTCAGTAACAGAAATTCAGTATTTCTCTAGCTTTCCCTACTATGGAAGGGTCGGCTTTCGATCTAATCGGATCTAGCTGAATACCAGTTTTTTACATGAAGCTTCTGTCTACCAGACCTCCTCAAATCAGTTACAGGGTGACAAGACGCCCTTGGTTACACAGATTGCCAAACTTTATTGACAAAAATTCAGATTAAAATTAAATAAATACAGAGACTGTCAAACTTCCCACCTGACACTTCATTACGCTTGAGTGAGCACAGGGTGTCGCACGTATACGTAAAGAAGCGAAGCGAAGCGCGTCGTAACGAGTAGAGACCTGTATATTTGCTCATCACAAATGTGTACCTTACTAAATTGAGATAGAGTTCAACATACAAGCGGGCATGCCTTAATGTGAAAATACATGGCAACAGTTCGTTTTGACTCTTTGGATGGAGGATGGAGCCCTAGTGTGTGTAAAAGCTGGTTCACATTAGGTCAGACCGACAATTTTACTGTTGACCGACTGTCGGGTGTTGCTGTTCACGCTAAAAGCTAGCAATCAGACACTATACTTGCCAGTACGCTAATAATCTGTTCGATTCGACAGATATCATGGCTGAACGTCTAGTACATGTGTCGTCTGTGTTAGTTTATCGAGTGGTCCTAATGAGAAAAGTGCTATTGAAATAATATGCTTTATGCATCCGACACATAAGCACTGGCAAAACCGCCGTCCGATCTTATGTGAACCCGCTCTTTGACATACATTACACGAGAAGTTTTTCGTCAACAATTGCAAAAACATGAATTACGAAACAATGATGCCTCGGTCACGCAACCAGTTAAAAACTGTCTGTTTACTGGACTGGACCAATTTGGCGGAACCGAGAGACACGCAGTGCTCTTTTTTTAGTTCAACATGACTGTGTTTTTCTGCACTGTGTTCGTCTATGTGTACCAAACTAATATTTTTCTTTTTCTTTCAACCATCAGTCACTATAATACGAGTAGACGGTCAGTCTCAACTTTGATTGTTACGTAGCAAAACTGACAGGACAACCTGCCATGTTGTGGGCGCCTTACTATATCTGTTTAAGTTATATTGTCACGCACTTGTGCTCAACAGGGTCAGGGAGACATTAGATTATGGTAACCCGATGAAGTTATGATCGTGTTCGGCGTGTCGTTACAAGTAACTACAACACATCAATTTGGAAGTTAGTTTAAATTTGTAGGGCCTGTCTTCACCGGTCAAGGTTAAATTTTAACTTAGAGTTAGTTTTGATTATTTGACTCTATTATGTATTGTACATTCTGTAGTAACGTCTCTTATTGAAATATAACATTTTTCAAGGCGGGTCAGAAAAAAACGCAAGCCAAAAAAAAAACAAAATACAATTAAACTGAGAATTGCCCAGACCGACTTTTAAATTAATTGACTACTTTGGTTCACATTTTTATTGTGTGTGGAGGGGTAATCGTGAATTACCTCTCCACCCACCATCGGGAAAAACCAGGTGGACGGGTCGGGACCAGAATTTTCTTCTCCTCTTTTTTGAAGTTAAGTCAATTTACTCGGTAGAAAGCGCCGCTGTGGCTGTGTCACCAATGGCAATAATACTGTTGCAGAATGAATGTTGAACTAATATTATAAATGTGGAAGTTTGCATTAGTGTGTTACTCTTCTACGCAAAAACTACAGAACAGAGTTTTTTAAACATTACGACAGTAATATAGCTTATACGTCAGAATAACACATAAGCAATATAAAATTACGCTACGATCCACGGGAGCAGAGCAGTAACTAAATTCGCGGAAGACAGCTAGTAAAACCATACATTTACACAGTGCAGTTGAAATTACACAGCAGTAGAAAATATTATATTTTATCTCGCATCAATACAGCGTAAAACGTCTGGCTTTAAATCCTTACTTAATATTATAAATGCGAAAGTAACTTTGTCTGTCTGTCTTTCTGTCTGTCTGTCTGTCTCTTCTTCACGCCTAAACCACTGAACCGATTTGAATGAAATTTGGTACAGATATAGTCTGGGACCCGAGGAAGGACATAGGATAGTTTTCATCCCGGAAATCCCCCGGGAACGGGAATTATTACTCCACGCGGACGAAGTTGCGGGCAAAAGCTAGTATTGACATAAAATATTAATAGATCCGTTTCCATTTCGAAAATTGTTATCCATAAAACCAAACTTTGGATAGTTCGAGTGCGAATATCGTGGAAAATGTTGCGACCACAGTCATAAATCGTCTGGATACAAAACAATTAAAGCCGAATAGAGTTGTAAGTAATTTATTGGATAGAAATTAGATAAGGGTATCCATCAAAGTGCTGCGGTTGGTGACGTAATACTGATATTGGTTGAGTGGGAATGTCTCTATAGCTTGTGTAGCCGTGGCTATAGATAGACTTTAGAAACCTTTTATGTTAAGGAATTCTCATTTTCTTGTTACTATTATTAATTATTCTATATGTTGTGTTAGTTAAAAGTCATTACGTAACATGTTATGAGCCACGAGAGTGGTAAAGTAATTAAAAACTTAACGTGAAACGTAAGTATATTTATTTATAGCTAGTGATGACGTTTTCTATACTTATTAAAACAAGTGGCTCATAAATAGACGAAATTGAATTGGAACTAATAACGTTTTCATTTTATTTTAAAACAAACAACTTTTATTATCGAACCAAACTTCAAACTTCAAAACTATTTTATTCAAATAAACCAATTACAGGTACTTTTGAATCGTCAAGGTGTCAGTCTGTCAAAAAAATGAAGCTAGTTGCTCGTTCCAAAAAGTAGGTCCCATGGAGAAGAGCGAGCAAGAAACTCCATGGACACTCTTTTAAAATCAATATATTACAATAGTTTGGTTGCATCATTCATTGTTGTATCTAAGGTACTATGTGAGAACAACGTAATCAGTCGGACATGTTAGAAATATTAAAATAAACAAAACAAATTTTAAAATAACTGTGGCAGCTAAGAGATGACCAGTCTCAGCAGACAGCGCCCGTTCACGGACATGACGTATGGATTGGCACCAAATAGCTCAACCATTTTGAAGGGAACCAAATGATCCAACACACACGCCACCGTCAGTGAGACATTTGAGTGAGCATGACAAACTCCCAGCTGCCAGAGTATATTCAGTCAATGATATACAGAAGAAATGTAAAGAACATAGTGCTCACATTGTATGCTATGTGAATTTATATAAAACAAACACTTTGACTCGGTACAATACTATTATTTTTGTAGTTTTACAATCAGAAATCGCGAAAAGTCACAATGTATGAAACAGCTGAAATTTTTTTTCGCAATTTTAGTTTTGGTTCGATAATAAAAGTTGTTTTTTTCATGTGTAGAGTCATCTCCAAGTTGACCAAGACCAAAAATACACCTAGTATTTAAACAGCTACAAAATTGTTAGTTCAATGATCTTCAAAACACGCGAATTAAACACAAACCAGTTTTAGTACACTTTTTCCTAAATAAAACTTCTTCGTACAAAGTTTGCAAATGAGAGCTACTTCAGACCTTTGCCTTTTCCAGGAAAATTATTTTAATATTGACCAAAGTTTCTTCGGCTATTTCTTTATTTTTGTTCCGCAGTAAATGGTATATCGTTATAATTTAGTTAAGATTAACTTTCTGTTTCTTAAAGCAGTACTCCGCTCTCAAGGTTTAAAACGACCGTGGTTTTGTAACGTTTTTAGAAGTCGTGAAGTACTTGGTTTTTCTGTTTTTAGCGAGGTAACAAGGAACTTATTCTTTCCATTTCTGAACTTACTCAGAACATGAATTAAAGTTTTTTTTTTTTTTTTTTTTTTTTTTTTTTATTACAATGGGCTTGCTCTTGGTCCCAGACTAGCCCGAGGGCATAGACGGAGCCTACGATGGAGCGAGCTTACCCAGTAGATGCCTATGCACTCTATTCTTAAATACTTCCGGGTTATATGAATTTGGAAACACAGACGCAGGGAATTCCATTCCTTTGCGGTACGCATTATGAACGATTTTGAGAAGCGTTGCGTGCGGATGTGAGGAATATCAACCAAGAAAGGGTGGTATCCCGCCGTACGTCTGGATGTCCGGTGGTAAAATGGGGATGAGGGAATGAGCTCGTGTAGCCCATGAGCACACTCACCGAAGTGCAATCTGTAAAATACCGCCAGACAGGCAACTTTTCGCCGATGTGCTAGTGGTTGAAGTTGAGCCACCAGCTTCTTGTCGCCAATCAACCTTCTGGCCCTGCGATCCACCGAATCCAATGCGGCCAGTTGGTATTTGGCTGAGCCATCCCATAGGTGACTGCAATACTCCATACACGATCGGACTTGAGCTTTATAAAGTGTTAGAAGTTGTGATAGTAATATAAGTGGAGACGTGAGCATTCGGTCTTTGGGTGATTTGGTCGAGCAGAAGACGGTATTCAATCACAATAATTTTACTTCAGTACGCTTTACTTAATTTAATATTAAATTAACAAAATAATTTGAGGCTGTATATTTGTAGTTTAATTAATTGAATAAGTAATTTAGTCCAATGAAATTTTCCAGCACCACTGTTTAACTGTTTGACCAACCACGTCATGTAAGAAAGAATCCTTGTAAGTGTCCTTCCAAAAAGGAGAAGGTTTTCTTCTTTTCAGTACTTTTTACTGTGACAGTCAAGATTTAATAACTAAAATTCTCTAACACACGTGATTCAAGACACAATAGAAAGACAATAGCAGCGTTTGGTCTTTGAAAAGTTAATAATCACAGTCTAAATAATATTAACATCCCAATCGTTGTAAAGGGATGAAAGACTTATGAGCAAGTACGGGTACTTGGCGCTCGACGGCTTAACTGTGTGTCACTGTAAGCACGCGTACTTTAACACCGACGAGCAAGTTCGTCGGCGATCCAACCAGTTTGAAATCTTGTGTGCGAGCCGCGAGCCACCATATAATTCAAAGCGTCTTCTGTTTATAAGTCATAGCTCATTAGAGCTACCCGGCAGCCACCCCGCACCGCCGCACCCGCGGTCAACCAGTGGGCCACCCGCGGTCAACGAGTGAACGCCGAGGCGTCAACGAGTTGCCAGCGAGTTGAGTTCCCGCGCGTTGTCAACGCAAGGCAGGCATTCGAGCAGCGAGTTGTCACCGAGTGGCCAACCCGTTGACCGCGCGCGAAGGGCTTATAACTGAGGTGATCCGGTGACGCTACGGAGTTGATATAGTGAGCGCATGCCCATATAAATCCATATAAAGAATACTAGGCGCAGGAGGCGAGTCGGTGCGGAGTTGGTGCCGGGTGGCTCTAATGAGCTATGACCTTAAGACATCTTAGTACAGTGCGACCAAGCTTTACGTGTGTCACCGATGTTGAACCGGGAACAACCGTGAACTCAAAGCTTGAACCTCTATCAGCCTCTTAAAACTTATTTTTAAAATGTACAAGAGTGATATTGTTGTTTCGGTCAATGAATCTTCTCATAATGGCTATTTATTGGGGCTTACTGAAATGGTTTATGTCATTTTTTCTCAAAAGGAAAGGCCGAAAAATTTAAACTGACAGAGTTGCACTTTAGTCTATAACAACTATATAACCTCCACTCAATCACACCTCATCCGTATTCTATTCACAACTCAACATTAATAAAACTAGTTTGTCTTCGTAACACAATGAAACTTTGTGAAGAAATGGTATAAAATACTTGCTCAACTTACCATAGCAAGTTCTGAAAACGGCACTTTTCTGTTAGCATAAATAAAGAAGGCATGTCTGTTGCAAGGATGAGCCAATTTCATATTCGCAGCTTTAGAGCGGTTTCTTGTAAAAGAAATCGTTTTAGTCAAAGACTAAAAATAAATAGACGTTAAAGATGGGTCAAGTGTAGTATGTTAAAAATAAAAAGCATTTAACTTGGTTAAATATTAACTTTGTATTTAAAATGTAGGCAGTACAAAGTATTGTAGTAAAGGTTAGATTCTTTGGCAGTACCAGACACAAGGTGGTGGCGCTTAGTGTTTCCGTGCCCCTTTTTAATGTTGTGAAAGGAGTCGAATACCTAATTTTCCTCCTGGTCAGAAGAGGCCTGCAAAAGCAGACCAGCATCGGCAGGGAATAGTGGAAATATACTTTTCCACGGTACTCGTCGAAGTTGGAAGCTAAAACATCTATGTAGGTGATTTTTTGTCAGAAATTGCCTGTCAAACCACTTCGTTTTTTCTGTCTCCCTAAACATGGGTTGATTAAAAGTTTCATAATTAACTCAAAACCTAAATACTTAAACGCAATTACAACAACAAAATAAAAAGTATATTCATAGTTAAAATATAGAATAATTATCGCAAAAAGTCTACTTGTAGAGTGGACATATTGTATTGTTTACTAACGTAGATAATAAAATTTTATTGTTAATTACAACCTATTGATATAACTATAATGAAATGTGTTAAATAACAAAGCTACTTATATTATATTTCAATGAAAAAAAAAAAACTGTGTAGGGACTTCGTGAAAGGAAAATAATATTATGGACTCTAAAATCTTATGCCGCTTTTACATAACCCAAAAGATTTTTGACAAACACACTAATAATAATAAAAAGTTGCCTGCACCGTCATATAAGGATCCCAAGCAAACCTCTTGTCAAATTATTTCTGTACTGGTTCACAGAAACGACTTTTCTGAAAGTCTGTTGAACGGCTTGTTATTTGTGCGTGAAACAAAAGGCGGTACGTCACGCGTATAATGAAATTGAGGACGCCCAAAATCGGCGTAGGGCGAATTGACGCATGTAGAGTAATTCGATTGTCTATGCTATGATTGGTTGACTGAAGTAACAGCGTCTAAACAGTACACAATCACTGTATGATCAATACTTATATAAAAAAAGACAGGTTTTGGTGTTGATCATTTCACAGAAGAAACTAGAAACTTCTATTGAAGGTAGAATCAAATTTGTGAATTTTTAATATACATCACCTCATCATTTTCCTCGCTTTTTTTCCAACTATGTCGGGATCGGCTCTCAACCAACCGGATTCAGCTGAATACCTGTGTTTTACTGCTTATCAGAACTTCACAAACCAGTAACTGGGCGACACGTTACCCCTTGGTTAGACTGATCCGACTTTCTGTCTTCTGACTAGACTACCCGTATCGACTGTCAAAGTTCGACGAATGACAATCGGGACCAACGGCTTTACGTGCTTTTCGAGGCACGGGATGTGTTAGTGATGTTCAAGATGAACTGTAGAAGGTACATACATATGAAGTGAAGTAGTCACATTGGTACTTGCCCGAATTCGGACCCACAACTTCAACAATACAATTTAGAATTCATCTTCATCAGCACCTAGCGTGACAAAAAGGTATAATATAAAAGTTTGTAGGTAAACAAGCACAGCCACAGAACACAGCTAGTAAAACATACTCCTAAGACCGGTCTGTGATTCTAGAAGTTACCCACTTCACCTATTAAAATCAAACTAGAGACAACTCCGCACATACTTTATAGGACAAACTATTGTCGTATCTCTCGTCTAAACTTAATCTATGGCCGGAGCAGTTTGAACGCTAGTCGTGGTTCGAGAGCTAAGTAAATAGAGCGCACTCGCCAACCTCTTCCAAACTTGTGCATAGGTACGCAACCATTGCTTGCAATAAAATTTATTTTTTATTCACATGCTAAATTGTATAAATATGATAAAGTAATATGATAGTATACTTTGTTAGTGACTCTTTTGTGTAATAGAGTATTATACTAAGGCAGACAAAGTAATTAAAATTTCTGTTTTCAAAGCAAAAAACCTACGTTTTTTTCTCAAAAACAAGTTAATTAAAACTACAACTTATTTTACCATCACGGTAAGTCAACAACTGTTAATGTCGTGATCGCCCAGTGGATAAGGCGCCCCGCCTGGCTTGTAAGAGGTTGTGGGTTTGAACCCGAGCCGGGACCACTGTGAATTTTTCAATTAATATGTACTTTCTAAAGTTGGACATCACTGACATCCCGTGCCTCGGAAAGCAGCCGTTGGTCCCGGTTGTCATATGTAGAACTTTGACAGTCGTAACGGGTATGCAAGAAAGTCTGACCAGTCTAACCAATAGGCATCGTGTTGCCCAGTTATGGGGTTGTGGATGTCTGATAAGCAGTCGCTCCACGTAAAACACTGGTATCCAGCTGAATCCGGTTAGGCTGGAAGCCGACCCCAACATAGTTGGTAAAAGGCTAGGCAGATGATGGTAAGTCAACAACTGACATGAACGAATGTATGACATGATATGATATGACTATCCCTGATTCGATTACCTGTATATGTCTCGCGACTACTGAGCGTGGTCCAAGATTACTAGATCGACTAGTGTTTCAGCCACATCATGGTTATGTCACCATTCTTCAA
The DNA here is from genome assembly GCA_033675125.1 of Athetis lepigone. NCBI lineage: Eukaryota > Metazoa > Arthropoda > Insecta > Lepidoptera > Noctuidae > Athetis > Athetis lepigone. The sequence goes on from CM066231.1 coordinate 16,882,382, forward strand.
GCCTATGTGTGTAGGTCCACCGGACTCCTGAATCTTAAAAGCAGTGATGGAGGGTATACAAGGGGTATTCCTCACGCAATAAAGAGGTTGAGTAATGTTATGAGATTTTATTATTAGGGACTAGCTGTACTGTTCCGTTCCCGTAAGATTTTTCGGATAAAAACTATCCTATGTCCACTTTTAGGCCTATCTCTTAACCAAATTTCGTTTAAATCGGTTCTGTAGTTTTGGTAGTAAGCGAGACAGACAGAAAGACGGACAGACAGAATTACTTTGTAGTAGAAGTATGGATTTTGCAATTGTAGCCCTAAGTTTGCACTTGTGGTCTATAATAATCTTCCGTGTTCTTGGCTAGTCTTCGTGTGAACCGGAATTTAGTTCGGAAAATATTATTCTCTTTTCTAAGTTAAACTAAAATTACGTGTTTGTGAGAGCGTACAATTACTTAAATAAATTCATGTTCACTTTTTTATTTTTAAAGTAGTTCTCCCCTGCGGTTTCACCCGCGTTAAGTTTTTGTGACTCATAGCATAATGTTAGGTAGCTTATGTGTTAGTATACAATATACAACTAGCCGGCCTCGTTACTGCCCTTACAATCAACATTTTGATGCAGAATTATTTAAAACTTAGATATCCTAAGATAATCACGGAAGATAAACTATGTAAAAGGCGGTTTTGTTTACAGTTATATTTTTTAATATCAACATATTCTTTAACTTCCACAATATGTTAAAGGTTAGATCCGGTATTATAATAATACACACAAACGCTAAACGCTTTTCCTAAACATAAGCACGCCTAACTCCGCGACAATCACATCAAAAAATCAATGTCAATTCAAAATAATCCAGTAAAAATATGAATACAATTTTTCCACGTTCAATACACCTACACAAAATACTTCCTACCTACTTACTTATATTACGCGAACGTCAAATACCGAAAGAAACTTGCTATACCAATTTCGAGGCACATATTATTATACTAGCATCAAGCAAATCTAAACTGTATCTCGTGAGGGGAAAGTTAAAATTTGCATGGTGGAGGTAAATATTTTGCTCGCCTAACAGTCTAAAAACAATATTTAGAGACGGGGCACAGTTCTTAGACAGAGAATGATTGTGACGCATGGTCCTCGTGACCCTCATAACTTGGAAGAATCCAATTCAAATCACGCACCTTTTTTACTTATTTTCTGAAATTGCGCTTCGTTATTTCAATGCGTAATGGCGTGCATCGGTTTCGAATTGAATTTTATTTTTGGGTTAAAAGTTTTTACAGATTAATTGAGGAGATAAAAGTTTGCGTTTTCTGTGCTTGTTGATGTTTGGTAGGACTTTATGTAATTTTAGTAATTAAAGAACCAAAACTTATAAACAATTTTACAGTAACACTTAGCCTGACAAAATAGGGAAACGATTACTTATATTGATATTCTGCTGTATCTGGTTAGATCTAAACAAAGTTGGGAAAATCTGATGGTTGGGGATTTAACACCAGTGATAAATTAATGTTTTTATAGCGGCAATATCGCCATTTTTCCATAGATTACAAAAGGTAAAATGCACTTCGACATTCTTTTCAACCAATTCAAGTGGCAACCATCTATATTTTAATTTGAAAGTCACCAAAATGTAGTTCTTTCGGTAGCTTGAAAATCTAGTAAATTGAAAATCTAAGTGTCGGTGCCAAAAATATTATTTAAGAAGCGGCGTCAAAGGAATAATTTCCTGTAAATACAAAATAAGTCATTAGCAAGATATTTCTAATTAGTGCAACGGAGGTACCATTAACGGTACCTCATTAACATGGTACCCGTTCTTACCCCTGCATAAGTATATGTAGCAAAATCAATTTCTCGGAACACGGCCCGCGTTTCAAGAAATAGGTAACTTGTTATGAACAACTCCTGTAAGCTTCTTATAAAGGAAAATCTTTGACTTCTCCATAAAATATAAGCATTTTGTACGAATAATAATATCGTAACGAAGTCGAAAATGTATATTTAATATTTTAAAAAGAATATTTGATACATGTTTAGCAACCGATTGCAAAGCCAAACATGTAGTTTTAAGATTTTTTTAACAGAATCTGTCTGTTTGTCTTTACGTTTGTTCGGTATAAATTTAAAACACACAAGCTATATTATTCCACTATCGCCCAACAATCATACTAGATGTACGAGTTAATTGTTTACCCCACGTAAACTTCTATTTACCTAACCGCAACAGCATATATATTTATATAAAAATATTAAATCTACACAGTTGACGTCGCTGGCCGCAGCTAGTATCATAATATTAATAAATACATACTTTATTTATACATAGTGTTTTCTGTGGGTTGGTAGGCTGCGGGTTCATGGAAATCAGAAATGTTTCCGTTAGCTTGGCGTAAATGGCAGATGGAACATCGGGATGGCTTGTAGCTTGTGGAAGGCTGGCAAGTCTATACGTCTATAAATAAATATTCAACCCAGGTCAAAACAAGAAAAAGCGGCTGGTAATAAAGATTTATTTCTAACATGATTTTGTTTTTCACAATATTGAGGAGTTTCCTTGTTTACTTCCGGAGGACCTTAAGAAATTATATTAAAAAATTATAAAATAGCTGAAAAAAAATTGAGACAAAATTAGAACCATTCTGCAGCTAACAAAAGTTGATAACAGCGAAATGGCTAAACAGAGTTTGATGAAACATGAATAAGAACCATCGCTAAATAATCTACTTTCAAATAAAAAATACTAAATCGGATGGCCCTTTTTTAAGCTACGGGGTGCCACAGACATACACGCAGACACACACACATAGCGGGCAAACTCATAACACCCTTCTTCACGTTGGGGGTTAATTAAAAATGGCGACGACTTCTTAATTCAAACTTCGAAGTCGTGACTCTTATCCGGCCTCGTGGTTATAATGTGTGCGCGTAATTTGTTGTATTATGTACCGTAAAACGCTAAAATAAAACTCATTTTATAGCGGCAAGATTGTTAAGAATTCAATTACTGTCACTATTTTAGTTTCCACAATCATCACGTATGCAGTATACATCGTGATTCATCTAACATTTACCACTATAATAAAACCAAGCTTGTTTATTTGAGCTAATCTCAAGATTCATTGGGCGGATTCCGATGTGGTTTTTATCGCCGTATAAAAGTTTTATAGTGGAAGGCTTAGGTTTATTAATTAGGGAGAAACGAGGAACGAGCATTGACAAATTAGATGCTACTGGAATGGCTTTATTTTCTCTAAGAGTAATTCTAATTCAATTAGCTTATTTGACATAAAAGTTTTTGTTTATTTTTATATTTTACTGGTAGTTGCAAGATTAATCACTAAGCGTCGTAGATTTATTGCCTGGTCTGCCAAAGTGTTATTGGTTGTTATTAAAAACCCATTACATATTTCTTAGTAACGCCCTAGAGTTTGATAGGAATGGTCATCATTCCTCGGAAAGAACATTCAGCTGATAGTGCTGAGCGTTATCTTTCTTCGCTCTAGAGGTCGCGATCGTTAGAGAGAGTAAAGCCTTATCACTGCATTGCGGGGCGGCGTAGGCGCGACTTGAATGCATTGCAAACACGCCGCGGATGCGCATCGAAGACGTCACGGACGCCTGGCAGATTCACAACGTTTTCGTCACGTATTTGAGCAGCCGCAGTGTGACCGTTGCGCGCCCGCTCTGCTTTGAAGGCGCTCGTCATTTGCTAGTATGTAAAATCCCTAAGAGAGTGCACCTTCTTGGTTTATCTCAATTATGATTAACCGAAATTCCGAATACCAAAAACCGGAAAAAATTGGCAAAGAGTTTGTTTTGCTTTCCAGCCAAGGGCGTACCATCAGAGTTGCCGCTTCGTAAGACGTCATTGCAAGTTAGATTAGTAAGAATTTTTAACCCCATGCGATTTTTAAGTTCTCGGGTCTAACTGACCTTGTATTGAACTCACTACATACGGTCGTAAATCACATTTGTGTCTCATGATTATAATATAGCAGATTCAATATTATAAAACGATCGTCTATTCAAGCTTGTGTGTGTAAGTACTCTTAAACGTATTATGAGTGATGAAAGGTCTCAACAAAATGATTGATCATAAATTTCAGAAAGGCTTTTGATTAAAAAATGATATTGGTGATTTGTCTTTTATAAGAAAATCATATGAAAGATAATTGATTTCGTGAAAACGCTTTTGTAAGAGATGCAAATTGAATTCAAAATATGTTTTTGAAACATATGGTTTTGCACATTTTTTTGTTTTCTTCTAGATATATTGAAGTTTTCGGTTATTAAGTAGTGTATCGCAATGGACCTGAGTCGTGTTGACAAGTCAAAGATTATCAGAGATCGCACTAGATAGAACAAAGTAAGAAAGTTGATGACGTCTGGCGTCCGTCACGCGTATACGCTCGTGAAGATGATGGCTAGCAAAAAGAAAACAACAGCCACAAATATGCTTCGTTGATGGATGCTTGCACCTGTCAACGGAGTACCGCGTTCCGGCACGTTAGTGTTCCACGCGCGCCTCAAAGAGAAGGAGTCAGCACAGGAAGGGGCCCAATAGGGCCACGCCTGCCGGGGCAATCGAAGGAACATGAGTGGGTTTTAGTCAGTAAGAGTCTGACACGCCCTCCCGCCGCACCCAGGACGGGAGCAGTCATTGGATGATTTCCCACTCACCAAAAAAAAAACCTGTCAACGGAGTTCTTTTGTTACATGGAACCTTGCATGCGGTCGCTTAATGCAGTATTAGCCGATGTTTGAAACAACACCACATTTCAACTAAACAACTCCTACCTTCATGAATTTCCGTGAAAAAATTACGTAGAAGTTCAAAGCGGTATAAAAATCAAACCTTTTTATTTATCTTTAACATATATTACCATCCACCATCTAGTTTGTGGTTATCAAATCTAATAAATATTTAAAGAAGATGTCGTAAAATAAAAAAAAGTATTTCACTGCAGCTGTTGATCGATTCATCTTAAATTCATCCCGAATACGAATGATACTATGATAGGGACCCATTTCAATTCATAGCCACCACTCACCAGTCATGAGTTTTACTACCAATATATAAAAGGATAACTGAGTGACGTATCAACAGACAGTCTATTGAGACAACGGTCTGGAAAATTTGCATTCAGGTTTCTTTTACAAAGTGAGCACTCATCGTCATCATCAGAAAAAATACGTCCACTGCAGAACGAAGGCCTACCTAAAGATTTCCGCATTGGTCCTGTGACCTTTTTTTGTTTTGCTTTTTTTTATGTGCATGGGAAATCGTCAAACGACTTCTCCTACTCTAGGCGGAGCGGGAGGGAGTGTAAAAACCCAATCACACTTGGGCAGACCAGGTAATTTAATCTACGACGCTAAGTCATTAAACTTTCAACGACTAACCGACAGCCGGCTGACGGGAAGCTATTGTCTTTCTATTGTGTCTCAAATCACGTGTGTTCGAAGATTTAAAGGCAAATCCTATTTTACAGACATCATTTTGATTTATTGAACTATGTAGTTCATTTGGAAATGGCTTTCCCTAAATTTGTTCATTCTCAGTCCAACTTGGCCTAGTTGGAGTTGAGCGTTTGATAATGATTTTGACAGCTTTACTACTTTGAAAGTATTTTAGGCATTTTGTGAGGGTGCCGTTTCTTCGATTTGCAGACTCAGCTATTACGCTGATTTTTGTGTCGAACCAACCAACTCTAGTAGGTATACTCAAGATAACCCCTTTTCTGTAGACTATCTAAAAAACATAAATTGTGAAATGCTGTTCCAGTAATGAAATGAGTTTTTATTTGTCTTCCGGATAGTTTTAGTCTTGCACCAGGTTTGCCTGATCGATATGGGGAGATCTGTCAGATTTTTAACCGACTTCTAAAAAAAGGAGGAGGTTCTCAATTCGAATGTTTGTATGTTATTTTTTTTTATGTTTGTTCGCGCATATCTCCGTCGTTTGCTAACCGATTTGAACAATTCTTTTTTTGTTTGAAAAGGTAGACTTCCCAAATGGTCCCATTGTCATCAGGTCCAGAATCTGATGATGGTATCATGCCGAAATCGAGGAAACTCCTCAATTTTTTTATAGAAAAACGTAAATTTTTTTTTGAAACTTACTCTAAAACGTAGTTGGGACTCTAACTAAAAAGTAAAAAATAAAAAACTTTTTCCAAAAAAAAGATAACCGACTTCAAAAACGAAAAGCTCAAAAATAACTATTTCGGAAGTCGGTGGCAAGGCAACACAATTCGACCGGCAGAAGAGAAGCCACCGACTTCCGAAATAGTTATTTTTGAGCTTTTCGTTTTTGAAGTCGGTTATCTTTTTTTTTGGAAAAAGTTTTTTTAAGCAGTAAAATTTTCATTTTTCTTATTTATTTCAGGATTCCTGTTTATTCTTTTACTGGGCTACTGAAAGACGAAGGTAATCCTCACTTGGAAAATATAATTATGTCTAGGATTTTCTATACAGACGTCAAAGACGTCCAAGATAAACTTTTAAAAGTACATATTTGCGTATATTAAAAAAAATTGTTCAATACTTGTGTACAAATGTACAGAAGACTTTTGCGTATTCTTTTTGATAAAAACTAATATATGTTTTGAAACTAGCTACAACCTTTAATTTCCTTACTAACTAATAAACGCCTCTACGAAACGACAAGTCTAAAGAGCCTGTAAATAATCAAATTGAAATAAAACCTTTTTTACATACAAACAGAACTATTTGCACGAACGCAGCACTTTAAACTTCCGAAAACTGACCAATTTTCCCAAACAAACTTGAACCTAATACTCCAGTGATAAAGTTGAAAATCCATAAAAAAGACAGATGAAGCTAGATGTGTTCGCGACTGTACATTAAATTTTTAGAGTCAAGCAATACCTCTAAGTGCTTACAGTAAATCAAGAATTTATAACTCTCTAAAGAAACAAACAAATGATCTGGTGAAAGGTTACATAAATAAATTTTTACCAGCTGTCGTGTTCATAATCTTGATAATATGTTAACACACAGAAAAGCAGAGAATTTAGAGGTGAGAAAACGAGTTAGCATTTTCAAAATATTTTTATTCTTAACATTCGGCTTTCGATAGTTCGTCGAAAGATTAAGAGTTTAAAATGGAAAGTCCTACAATAAAATCTTAAGTCTTTTTAGCGCACGAAAACTAGCATTAACCAATGATATTAGATACTGATTTCTCTGTGCAATAATGGACGAAGTGTTGTGATAACAAATAACTATCGGAAGTAAATTTTGAAATATTACTTGGTTAGTCACAATAGTCGCTTTGATCACCTTACCCAAAGAAAAAGACTTTAAACATATTTCCCTCTCCTTCTTTACACCCCATCCATGCTAACTTAACCTCCTTCCCCAAACCAGACAGTCAATGACGTCACAGCCACAAATTACGCATTCACAAATAATTAATCTGTAAACACAGCCTGAAAGTGGAGTGTCCTACATACCTCAATTCTCTCTCCAAACCGCAATATTTTGAAATATTAGGCGTTTTTACATGGCAACACTGCGTAGTGGCTAGCAACACTGGTAGGCGTTGAGATATTGCCGCCAGTAACGGGCCCGTATAAATAAATTAGCAGTCAAGCCCGAGTAGAAACTTGCGAGTATGCGTAACGTCACACTCTTTCATTTTTCATTTTAGCGTGTTATGTGTGCGTTGAATTTTTTGTTATGGCTGAGTTTTAAGTATTATGTTCGGTTGGACCGGTGTTTGATGGGTTATTTTTGTATTCTTATGGTGTGGTGGTGAAATTCGATGTTTTGTAGCTAGTTTGATAAGTCATTATGGCTAGAGTTAATCAGATTTTAGTGAAATAACTTAATAATCTATCATATAAAATGATAACCTGACTGATTGATTGACTAATTGTTGTCACATTAAAGCACTGTACAAACCGCTGGTTTTAGAGACATGAAACTTGGAGGGTGAGTTCTATGTTAAAAGTAGATAACCATTAAAAGGATTTTCAGAAATACAACCTCTAAAAGGGTAACACAGTGGATGGAAGTTCGATATCCACAACAGCCAAGCGGCGAGCGAAAGTTAGTAAGTAGGTATATTAAATAACACATTTTCATTACGTACCTCAAATATTAGTTCTAAAAGCTTATAGTTAGTTTAGTTAGTTATTATTAGTTTAAGTATTCTTAGTTTTTTTATTGCATTTTTTAAGTGAATGAGAAATCATCAAATGACCTCCCGTATTGGGCGGGCGGGAGGGTGCGTCAGACGTTTACTGACTAAAACCCACCGGGGCGGGAGGGTGTGTCAGACTTTTACTGACTAAAACCCACCCATGTTCCTTCGATTGCCTTTTATGTTCCGGGGCCACGGAACCATTAGAACTATTTCGCAATCAAATGTCTTATTGTGTACGCACCCAGGACGGGAGTAGTCATTTGATGATTTTCCACTCCCCAAAAAGAAAAAAAAATGTCTTATGTGTACCTAATTATATTTAACACTGGCACATAGTATCGCAGAGATAGTAGTAGCTTTTCCAAGCAAGCTCGTTCACGAAGAGCCCTACAACCTAATACAACGAAAAGTTATTTTAAATTTTATTTTACCAAACCAACTCATCGAAGTACGATTTTTTACATTATATAACATTATAATTTCCCACTGCAGTGCACAACCACAGCAAAGATTTTATTCTGGTCATTTTTCAGATAGAGAAGGCAAGAGCTTTGATACTTGCCCCAAGGTCTAGGTTTTATTGGCAGTTATATTCACAATTAACAAAATAAATTGAAAACTCACATTCCTACATGCCTCGGTGCCTTAACAACTGGGCCATCACGTCATTTCAGAATTCAAAACTGTTCACGCACACAAGAACAGGGCCAAGCTACGGGCGGAGCGCGGGAGGCGCGGGGCGACGCAGGATGCCGCGCGACCGCGCCCGGCCCAACACTTCACCAAGCGACGACGCGCGAAATAGCTGTACCGATTTTATTGTAACCACGTCTATAATCAATATAATATTTTATACAGTCCGGTCGGGTTTTATTTAAATAAATTACCTGGCCTTAACATTGGTCCTTCGAGCAATTAAAAAGTAGAATCGGGATTAGCATATCAACAAATCGCGTCGCCATCGGAGAGTCACGGAGCCCAGAATTCAGTTGGAGGTCATTCAGCGGTCATTGCAACAGCAAGCGCAGCGTCCTTCAACATCGGGGCGCCACACTCATCACATCATCATCATCAAAAATCAAGCGTCATCGACAACAGCAGTCGCGACGGATGAAGAAAGGGTTTGGTAGCAGCGGTTGTGAGTTAGACCAATTACATTCTCATCCACACCACCCCATTTCTTTTCTTCTCATCATCACTTTCAAATTATCACATTCTTTATCATATTTTCGTTAGCAAATTATTGCATCAGCATTTCCTGCCACCCACATTCATAAAATAAAAACATACAACCTTTCAAATATCAATTTCATTACATCTCATATCACATCCTTCAACATTCTATCACATTTAATTGTGTTCTAATACAAACAATTTATTTCCCAGTTTTGTAGTGCCTTGCTCTGAGCGTATTTGCACCGTAACAGACGCTCGCGCACAGTTCGCGGCGTATACGTCTACCTTCATTCGCAAAATATAAGTATCGTTTCAATTTAATATTTCAATTTGGATACTAAATTCAATATGCCTGAAGATTTTGATTCGCAGGTTAACATTTATAAGAAGCGTCGAGCTTCCCACAAGGGAAAACTTACTATTTTTAAAAATTACCTAGAATCCATAAAATCAAAGAAAGGTCTTTCAGAATTAGAATTCATACAATTAAAAAATCGTTTAGAATCCTACAAATCCCTCCTTACAGACTATGATGAAAATCAAACATTAATCGATGAAATAACTGGCATTTCAGACGAGCAGCTGAAGGAGCGGGAGCAATTTGAAATGGATTTCCAGAATCAACTTGCACTCGCCATGCAGCTTCTACGAGACAATGAAACGGCTAGCGTCGACGGGTCTGTACAAACTCCAAATGCAGGTGACGTAGGGACTAAAGCTTTCATTAAATTACCAACCATTGACCTTCCACACTTCTCGGGCGACTATCAAAATTGGCTCGAATTCAGAGACACCTTTGAATCACTCATTCACAAAAACAAACACTTAGATAACGTACAAAAATTTCACTATTTGCGTGCATCTTTGCAAGGTGACGCCTCAGAAATCATTAAATCACTAGAAATGTCATCAGACAATTACCGTGTTGCTTGGGAACTCATCACTGAAAGATACAACAACACTCGTCAGCTGGTGAATAACCATGTACACGCGCTATTCAATATAGGTGTTATAAGGAATGAATCTGCATCTTCCCTTAGACATCTACTCGATACAGTCAACAAAAATCTCAGAGCACTTGACAATTTAAACGAAACCACCCAATACTGGGACACACTCATAATTTATCTTGTAGCTAGTAAATTAGACATGAAAACTCTCAGATTTTGGGAAGAACACAAAAATACACTAACAAACATGCCTACCCTCAAAGATTTAAAAACATTTATCAGAGACCGTGCAGATCTTCTACAGAATCTTGAAGAAACAAAAGAACATAATATCAACACTGATTCTAAATCTACTAAATCAAGTACACAAACACGCACTAAGCCATCACACATCCCTAATTGTCAACTTTGCAAAAATCAACACTACTTGTTTGCGTGTCCTGTTTTTAAGCAAATGACCGTAGAAAAAAGAATTGAAAAGGTAGCTAAATTAGACATCTGTTCAAACTGCTTATATCCAGGTCATGATCTCAAGTCGTGTCGCGGCAGCACTTGCAAATACTGTTCGCAAAAACATAACACAATGTTACACCAAGAACAACCAAAGGGATCGCACACCACACTGACCAGCACACAGCACACATCTGTCTTACTATCCACAGCACTAGTAAACATAGTTGGCAGTGATAATGTACCTTACACGGTGAGAGCGTTGTTAGATAACGGCAGTACTTCCTGCTATATAACAAAACATATTTGCTCAAAACTTAATCTAGCACTAGAAAATATTCAAGGATCAGTATCGGGTATCAATCAACAACACACAAGCATATTTCATCGCACAAATATACAAATAAAATCATTACACAATTCGTACACAACTAACATTTCATGCTTAGTACTAGACAATATATCAGACGCAGTACCTAGAACACGCATTGCAACGGAACAACTAAACTTACCGAAACATCTAACACTCGCCGATCCACAGTTTCATGAACCAGCCTGTATCGATCTATTACTGGGTGCGAACATCTTTTGGCAGATAATCGGCACAGGTCGAATACAGCTAGGTAAACACCAGCCTACCTTACACGAAACAGAATTCGGTTGGTTAGTTTCAGGTTGCACTCCGGTTACAAGTGAACACACTAACAATGCAAGTTTTTTCATTCGCAATGACTCGGATCAACTATCACGTTTCTGGGAGTTAGATAGCTTATCTGATTCCCAGATGACAGACCCGTGCGACTTAGATGCGTGCGAGGTCATTTTTAATAAAACAACCATGAGACAAAGTGATGGACGATTCGTTGTCACTATTCCATTCAAAACATCACCAGATCGCTTAAGCGCTTCATATTATCAAGCAAAAAAACGATTTCTTTCAATAGAAAATCGCATGAACTCAGATCATACATATAAACAACAATACAGTAACTTTATCACAGAATACATTAACCTTGGTCACATGACTCTAAATAAACACAACACTCATACATCACACATACATCACACTCCATCATACTACTTACCTCATCACGGTATCGTACGCGAGGCAAGTTCAACTACCAAGTTCAGAGTAGTGTTTGATGCTTCCGCAAAAACTACACGGAAAATATCGCTTAACGATATACAGCTGGTGGGTCCGATCGTCCAAGACGATCTCATTTCTATATTAATCAGATTTCGACAGCATAAGTACATTATATCTGCCGATATAGAAAAGATGTTCAGACAGATTTTAATTGCTGAAGAACAGAGACCCTTACAGCAAATTGTATGGCGATATAACCCCACAGAACCACTACAATCATACACGTTGAACACGGTCACATACGGTACGGCTTCAGCACCGTTCCTCGCGACACGATGCATAAAACAGATTGGCATGGATTGTCTCAATAAAAATATTCAAAAACTGCAAGGTACCAACATTGAAAACTATGATCATCAGATGGTATCAGAAGTCATATTACATGATTTTTATTGTGATGATCTCTTGTCAGGGTCAGATGACGAATCAAGTCTGTATGAGTTGGCTAAGGGCGTTTACACTGAACTAAAAAACTATCAGTTTCCTCTAAGAAAATGGCAATCCAATTGTCCTTCCGTTTTACATAAATTAGGGTTTTATAACACAGATAACACTACAATAAACTTAAGTTCAAACGACCCTTCAAAAACATTAGGTATTTACTGGAACATACACAACGACACTATATCATACACAGTACATCATAACATTTCAAAGAAAAATAACACAAAACGTACAATTCTATCAGCAATAGGGCACATTTTCGATCCACTCGGTCTCATAAGCCCCTGCATACTTGAAGCAAAAATAATTATGCAACAAATGTGGCTACAAAACATTGAATGGGACGAACAAATACCGGTTTCGTTACAAAAACAATGGACAAAGTTTCTCGAGTCGTTATCTACAATAAACCAGTTAGCTATACCTCGCCGCACATTCCATAATAATGACTCATCGCGTAATATTGAACTACATGTTTTTTGCGATGCATCTAAACATGCTTATGGCGCGTGCGTATATATACGTAGCTATAGCAGCGACGGCAGTGTTATTGTGCAACTGTTAATGGCTAAAGGACGAGTAGCTCCGTTAAAAACACTAACGATTCCGCGACTCGAATTATGCGCCGCAATGACAGCTATTAATTTGCGTAACAAAGTTATTCATTCACTCCGTAACAAAACAAACATACAATGTTATTATTGGAGCGATTCAATAATAGTGTTGTCATGGATAAATTCACATACTCACAAACTACAAACATTTGTCAGACATAAAGTCACAGAGATACAAAAACACAGTCAACCTCAATCATGGTACTATGTACCCACAAAACAAAATCCTGCAGACATCATAACAAAATGTACTAATGCACAACAACTTATTAATTCATCTTTATGGTTTACAGGACCAGATTTCTTACGGGATGATGATAAATCAAAGTGGCCCGAACAACCGGCGCATCTCAGTGTATCTGACCTACCAGAAATCAGGTCCCAAACACACTTCATTCACACAAACAATCATTCATTCATTCACAATTATTCAAATTTTAATAAACTCACACGTATCGTAGCTTACATGCTTCGATTCATTCATCATTGCAAAAACAAATCACGTAATAACATACATACATGCATAGGTCAAATACAACCTTTATCAACTATCGAGCTAAATCAAGCGAGATATCAATTAGCTAAAATCGTTCAATTAGATTCATTCTCTGAGGTACATGAAATACTCTCGAACAATAAACAATTACCCGCTAAACATAAGTTAAATTCACTTAACCCATTTTTAGACAATGATAATCTCATTCGCGTGGGCGGAAGGTTAGCCAACTCACCATATCAATACGACAAAAAATTTCCTATTTTATTACATTCAGATCACTACATTACTAAACTCATATTTACAACATATCACCTAACACTTTTACACGCCGGTCCGCAACTTTTACTCGCACATATACGTCAATTATACTGGCCAACTTCGGGCCGTAATCTAGCCAGAAAAACTGCGCAATCATGTGTCGTATGTAAACGATTCCAAGGAAAAACAGTGACTCCGATTATGGGACAGTTACCTGAGCAAAGATTACACGCAAATTATATATTTAGTGACGTAGGAGTAGATTACGCCGGCCCATTATGATTAGTAACCGCAAGGGACGTGGAAGTGTTTTAATTAAATCTTATATTTGTATTTTTGTTTGTCTTACAGTCAAAGCTGTGCATTTGGAGTTGGTCACAGACCTGACGACCGAGTCATACTTAGCTGCTATTAACCGATTCGTGTCTCGTAGAGGCAAGCCCAACAATCTGTACTCAGACAATGGTAAAAACCTAGTAGGAGCTGCTCGAGTAATTACAGAGTTTCTAAAGCATCACAGTGATTCAATTTATACAAGTACCTCAGAGCAAGGCATATCATTTCATTTCATTCCCCCATACGCGCCTCACTTTGGAGGGCTGTGGGAAAGTACGGTCAAATCAGTCAAATATCACCTAAAAAGAGTTTTAGGCTTAGCACACCTCACATATGAGGAGATGTATACATTATTGGTACAAATAGAGGGGTTACTCAATTCAAGGCCACTGACGCCTCTCTCAACAGACCCCTCTGACCTCTCAGCACTCACCCCATTTCATTTTCTAATTGGTCGAAACTTAACCGTTCTACCTCATCCACAGATGTCTGACGACGATGCTGCCCGGCTGCCCACTCTGCCCAGGCATAAGAGAGTCGAACTACTGCGCCAACACTTCTGGAGACGCTTTAATGTGGAATATATTTCTCAGTTACACCAGAGGACGCGCTGGCAGCGTTCGAACGGCGCACTGAAGGAAGGCTCACTTGTCCTCGTGAAAGACGAAGCACTACCGGCGGCACGGTGGCCTTTGGGTCGCATACTGAAACTGTACCCTGGACCCGACGGCAAGGCTCGCGTGGCGGACATCAAAGTACAGTCAGGAACAATCAGAAGGGCATTCCACAAAATTTGCCCACTATTGGAACTATAATAACACTCATTCTCATCTTCACTGCTGGCCCGGGAATATGTTCACGCACACAAGAACAGGGCCAAGCTACGGGCGGAGCGCGGGAGGCGCGGGGCGACGCAGGATGCCGCGCGACCGCGCCCGGCCCAACACTTCACCAAGCGACGACGCGCGAAATAGCTGTACCGATTTTATTGTAACCACGTCTATAATCAATATAATATTTTATACAGTCCGGTCGGGTTTTATTTAAATAAATTACCTGGCCTTAACAAAAACAATGCATAAAAATCTAGCAATAAAACATTATTCAAACGAATTTGAAGTAATAAAACACAAATTGAAAATAATACTGAACCACCCGCTGTTAAATTTGAAATGAAATTTCGCCCAATAAATGCAACGTAAGTATGAAAATGAATTTATAACGAAAACATCAAACGTAAACACTATTAACGCATAAACGAATTCATAATAAAGACTAAACTATAAAACTAAATGATTTATAAACATTATTAATTAGTTCTTGCATAAAAGAAACTGTTATTAACTAAATGCAGGTAAAAGTTAATTAGGGCGATGCGGGTGATCATAAATCTCAATCAATCTTTGTCAGACAACGCAATTTTGGTAATGTTGGACAGAAAACTTTCTTATCTGATATACGATGTACTATCACGAAAGAAAATTGTTGCAGAAGGCTCAGTTCTAAATAGCAAAAAAAATATATTTAAAAGCGATCAACCGAGCCGGCTTGAAGGGCTAAGCTGGAGCCAAAGCCAATTCGTACTTCCGTACTAATATTATAAATGCAAAAGTAACTCTGTTTGTCTGTCTGTCTGTCTCTTCTTCACGCCTAAACCAGTGAACTAATTTGAATCAAATTTAGTGAAGATATAGTTTGGGACCCAAGAAAGGACATACGATAGTTTTCATCCCGGAAATCTCCCGGAAACGGGAACTATCATTCTACGCAATACGTGGGCAAAAACTAGTACAGAATATATAAAAGTCTATTTAATATATATATTTTTTTAATTTTACACAATATTATTGAAAGAAGTGATTTTAAACGCGGACAGAATGGCGCCGCAATAATTGTAAAACTGCTCAAGCAGCGGCCATCTGACCAATTCGAAAGACTGTAGTTAATTACAGTTTTTACAGATCTCAAACAAATATCATAGTTAGTCACGCCTATACTTATGATTGGCAGGCGATTGATGCTTGATCGAAGATAGTGTGAATGTGACAACATTGATTATCAATTTGCTACCACACAAATCGAAGTTCAATCTACGTTTCGTCTATCTACTCTTAATAAACTCTTGATGGTTAATCGGTCACTTATTCTGCAAAAATCTTCGAGACAATTACTCCACGTTGATCATTCACATCACTTTTAAACGAAGTGTCAATGTTGCCAGTATTTTAAACAATTGTGTCGAGTTTGCCTTCTGTCCTACCATTTTTATAGTTACTGAGTTAAAATTTCGAGAAAATACAAAACTGGTTCAGTAGGTCGTGTGTGAAAATTATAACAAAGCCATTGTCGAGCGGGAAGCTAACAATGTGGAGTTAAAATGATGGTTAAACAAAATTAATTTGTAAGTGTGGACAGAAATTAAAATAAATTTAAATGGTATGAAACTTATATGGTAGATGATGGTTAAGTGGATTATGAATAGATAATGAACTTATACCAATATTTAAATATTTATTTTCATATCAATTATGCTTTTGTGACTTTAGCTTGATTTGCATGCGATTTTTTTCGATGAACAAAAACAGGTTTTTTATAATGTAATAAATTGTATGAAAATCTGTCCTCTTCCAAGTTTCACTCAAAACGTTTAGAACACTATACAGTTCGTTGTTTCACTGAAACTAGTTAAAAATTCAGATTTAAATTTAAGAATATACCACACTCAGACATTTACCATTCCATTATGAAACTTGAAACTTTTGTCCAAACTTTCACACGAAAACTATTGAACGAGACTTGACAATTTTGTGATAAAACTTTATTGACGTCGGAATACAGTTCATATTACAAAATTTGGCTTAATGCTTGGATTCAATGTAACGGAATATGTCTTTAATATTATTAACCACATAAATCAATTATTGTATTGAACCGAAAGGTTAATTTTCTTACACGAGGTCAGAGCCGCAGGCGAAAACTAGTTAAAAGCGAAATTGTTTTCTCCCAGCAAATCTTGATTTGTCGGAAAACCTCGGGAGAATTAAACAATTTTCTTTTTTTCGCAAACCTACTCACAAATGTCCCATATAGTTGGAATGACCGCATTCCTCATTTGATGAGGTTAGGAGAAGTAAAGATTGGAGCAGATTGACGTAGATGTAACATAGTCTAGTTTTATTTTAGTTTGAGAACGTCCCGAAAAATAAAATCATTCTTAGTTGAAATCCTGCTGGATTTCTATTACATTAGACCCCTGATTTTCCTAGTATCGAGGCCATTGGAACACGTCCTGAACAGCTATGCTATCACTGATTCTGTTTCCTTTTATATTCTTTTTCACATAATTCTTCTGTCTTTTTTTGGCCTCCGTCTCCTCCATTCATTCACATTGTATCCATCCGTGCTATATAAATGCAAAAGTAACTCTGTCTGCCTGTCTGTCGGTCTGTCTGTCTGTCGGTCTGTCTGTCTGTCTGTATCTTCTTCACGACTAAACCACTGAACCGATTTGAATGAAATTTGGCACAGATATAGTCTGGGACCCGAGAAAGGACATGGGATAGTTTTCATCCCGAAAATCCCCTGGGAACTCGGACGAAGTCGCGGGCAAAAGCTAGTACCTAATACTTACAAGCAACTATTCCAAACTAATACCTAAATCCAATCCAACCCTTCTACAATTTAACACCGACTAAACAACGTCTTTCATTAAATGTTATCAAAAAACCTGGCGCAAAATAAACAAAACGTCAGTCTAAAGTCGGTCAAAACACGAGACTAAAAGAAAAAAGTTTTTCTTAACAAATACGTTTAGACGAACAGAAGGCTTTTAGGATTGACGCTTCCGTCAAAATTGAGCGCTAAACCCAAATAATCCCGCGATTATAATTTGTGTAAAAATAAGATGTTTTTCTTCGGTCCAGGCCTTTGTTTGACAAAATGTTGGTAATACAGGTCTTTAGAGTGCCTTGGGTTTTGACTTTTCTACTCAAATATGCTAATACGTTTCGATAGCGGACATAATTATTTTTGAGGGCTTAAAGTAGGGTCTAAGATGATATTGGGGTTTTTCATTATTGACTTAAGAGATTTTACATCACTAGTTTTCGCTTGCAGATTAACACGCGTGGATGTGTAACTTCCATACACTATTTTAACTCTTTAAGATCTACCAACTCTTCACAAAGAACACACCATTCAGGTTTCATGTCTGTAGAAACATCGGTTTGGACAGGGTGTTGATAATTATTGTATCAAGAGTCAGTCAGACAGCTTACCATTTTATTTATTTAGGTTAATAGTGTTGGAAGGTTTATAAGAGTAGTAGGTTAGAATTGGGGGTTCTGTATCACTTGCTCTCGCTTCGCTCGCGCAGTGATACAGAACCCCCAATTCTATTTCGATCCTAAACATCGTATTGCAATTGTTGTCTCATGCGCTCGCACACCGACGGATGGCGACCGCTCAGATTGCATTTGTTTCATCGGGTAACGGCACCTATCCGATATCGACGGTGCGATGCAATGCCTTCATCATCAGTTATCCTGTCTGTTCATTTAAACCCATAATACAATAATTGAGTTCTGTTTATGTTATGACACGTTGCCTTTAGATGCGGCCGACAAACTGCTGGCTGTTTTGAATTGTAATCATAATAACTTATTATATTTACATCGACCCATCTTCGTAAAGAGTCTTAATCTTAATGAATGCGTAATTATAGGTATACAATTAATTTGATATAAGTGGAACTCTGTAATTTAACTGTATTATAGAACTTTTCTTTCGCATCTTGGGCATTTATTTTATTGAATCATAGAGTATTCTTAGTACAGAACTCTAATTGTTACCATGAACGTGCTGACTGTCCAAGCCCCAGAATTATCGCTATGTAACAACAAAATCAGATTATCTATTCTTAATCGGAATCAGAATTGTTTATTTCTTAACGATGCAGGTAGAGTAGAGAGAGATACAAGATTATTATAGAGTATAATATATTATATAATAACAAGATCTACATTCTAACTGACGGTATGCAAATTATCCTATTACTAAATTGTAATGTTTATATTTGTGAATGTAGTTTGAACATGGTCTATAGATTTAGATAATCTCAGAAGTCTTTTATTGAGTATCACTTTAATGTTTTAGTTAGTTAGGCTGTGAAAGCTTAGTGGTATGGCTCGGGAATGCTAATGATTAGGTTTGGTGATGGAACTCAAGGCATATCCGACTTTTCGAATTGATTTAAGTAATTTAGCACGCAAGTAATTTATAAATGAACACTTGGTCAAACGGTGATGCAAAAACATAAAAGAAAACCTGCATGGGACGCAGCTAGTGTGGAGTACTAATATGTGCTGGGTTTGTGTGGTAGACTATGACCCAAGCACTCTCATTGTGAAAGAATTAATGAATTGATGAGGAATGTTTCATTTTATTATATTTTATATTTATTATAACGATTATAACGATGTAAATCCTGGAAAAAGAAAGAACTTCCCAATCGTGCGGTATACAGCATTATGATGTAGGCGCAATAACTCTATAACATATTTTTATATAATATTTTTATTTGTATATTCATTTCTAGTTTTAATTATTACTGAACAATTATGCGATGATTGAGTATTTAACAGATGACGTATGAACACATTATTTGGTATTGCGGGAGAAGGTAAAGTATTCATTAATATTGTTACTAAAATAGGAACTTAAATTATTTAAGTGCTATAAATCTAAATACAAACACAATATCTCAATAATAAACTATACAGATAATTTTAATATTAATTATGTAATATTTTCTTTTCACTTTATGTTTCTACGTATACTAGGTAAATAAAGTATAACAGGCTTCAAAACGATGCAATTTTAAGAAACCACGTTCTTTTTAACAATGTTTTTATTTCTATAAAATATTTTTTTTTTACTTTTCAATAAAATATTTCGGAGTTCAATTTATAAAAGTCAATTTCGATGTTAATATAAAGTAACCATTTGTAGTTGGTCTCCAGCATTGTTCATGATAGAGAGATCATTTGTATTGCAAGTACATACGATTACCTTATAAAAATTTCGTCTCAGTTTTCATCGACAGCGCGGAGCCGTATAATGTATCCCCTTAAAACGGTAAGTAAAGGCGAAGTTATAATTGAGTACCAATGATTGTTATAAAAATAAGTGATTATAAACCTTATGCACTACATGCATACGGATTAAACGTGTATGTCAGCATGTATGACTTTTTTGTAAATAAACTGTAACTAATTATCATTTCTCAAGTGTGTATACCGTTTTACAATTTAGAGGGTATAAAATCAGTGTCATTTGGGATCATTCCACAGAATATTTTTAACTGTTCATTCTGCAGTCTTTTTTGATTTACATCTAAATAGTCATCTATATAGTTTAATCAGTGTGTTTAATAAATCATAAAAACAGTAAGTATGTACGTGTCATTTAACTCTATTAATTTTGTGATCAGTGTGCGCATATTGGTGTGAACGCGCCTCATAAGCCCAGAGGTCGCGAGTGTATTTAGTGAGAGTGATTCTATGAGTTCGATTCCCATGCAGGACAAAGCTTGTCTGGTTAAAGTGGTTTAATATTATCATGAATGAGGGGTGGGATGATAACAGTTGTAAACAAATGAATAAATGTAAGTAGACCTGCTTTTTAATGTTTTATGAATTTATTTTATTTCAGGTTTTCCAATCCATTTGACTCCGACACTGAAGTGATCCCTATATCACAAAAGCGGAAGCCTTCAAAGCCTTCTACACCTAAGCCATCCAAGCCGAAGGGCAAATCTAAAAAACGGGCGCAAGAACAACTGCTGCCGACTGCTGCCGGAAGTGAGTCTGAATCAGAGGCTGACCTTCCGACTGCGCCTGCCTCGGCGTCTAAGAAAAGAAAACGAACCATATTCCCTGATTCCGAGGTAAATTTATCGTCATTTAATAATAATAAAAACTTTTTTTATGCGAAAGCGTAAACATTGTTACCTACTAATAAGCATGAAGGCTGACCAAGAGTAATTGGATTAATGAATTTGAAATATATACATTTTGAATGGCGAATGTCAATGTCCTGAGATATTTTTATGATGGCTTATAAATAATAATAATAATCGTCGGTTTGTGTCCCAAATACTTACCTAGATTAATTGAGGGTTGATGGTTATCATGAATCATCAGATTATGATTCAGTTAGGTATTTATTTTGAGAAATTGTTTTGTTACATTAACTAATATTTATTATTTTGTTTGTTTCCAGGATGAAGAGCAACGTGAACCAATTCGGGCAGCAAAGCTGAAGACCTACCTAACTCGGCGAGTGGGTTCTGGCTACACTATGCAGAGTGACCCCACGAGACGAGGAGAATTTTATGTTGAGGTCCGCATCTCGAATTGTCAGGAGTTGGAGGCTATTTCAACTAACCGCTGGAAACATTCACTGCTGTGTTTCAAAACAGCGGTGAATGAAAATAGTCCAACTTGGAAGGCGGTTACTCAGTTGGTTGGAACAGTTAAAGAGGATTACTCCTCTATCCAACCTATTTTGTACCCCCAAAACCCTTTTTGAGTTTTTATATTTTTTTATATTGAGTCATATAATCGCCACATAACCTAACCATGTATTTTTGTAGAAATCGTCATTTATAAATGCATTGCTCTCTTACAGAATTTGTTAGATAAAAAAGTCCATAATATGTACAGAGTTAAATAAAACTATAAATAAGTTAAAATCCTAATTTTACATGTATTTTCTTACAGAATCTACTTAGTAGATAAAATAAAACAATAAATAAAAACCTAAAACAAAAACCTAAAATAAAAATTCTGATTAAGAAAAAATTGAAATACGGTACGTATTTCAATTTATACCATAATATGTACAGAGTTAAATAAAACTATAAATAAGTTAAAATCCTAATTTTACGTGTATTTTCTTACAGAATCTACTTAGTAGATAAAATAAAACAATAAATAAAAACCTAAAACAAAAACAAAAACCTAAAATAAAAATTCTGATTAAAAAAAAAATTGAAATACGGTACGTATTTCAATTTATACCATAATATGTACAGAGTTAAATAAAACTATAAATAAGTTAAAATCCTAATTTTACGTGTATTTTCTTACAGAATCTACTTAGTAGATAAAATAAAACAATAAATAAAAACCTAAAACAAAAACCTAAAACAAAAACCTAAAATAAAAATTCTGATTAAGAAAAAATTGAAATACGTACCTAAAGCTTTTCTAAAATTATTCAAAATGTTTTTCTGTCAAGCTTGTAACATTAACGTTCACAATTATTCTTCTCACAAAAAAACCAACATCCATAAATCTAATAACCTCATAAACACTCAATTTAATAATATACGTATAATAGCTTGTGCTTTTAAAAACAAAATAGTCAGTTATAGAATAACCCCTCAAAGATTTACTATTACTCCTGAAATATTTTTAACTGAAAGGGGAATGCCTACTCACAATAGTGTCTTAGGCCCAAGATGGACATCAAATATTAGTATAGGAATTGAGTGTTTTAAAATCTTAATGGTATTAGATATCTAAAAAATATATTGAAATTGACGCCACTATTTTAAAAATATATAAAAAAAAAGTTTCGATTTAACCTCAAAACTTTCTTTACATCTATAAATACGAAATGAGATTAATTAAGATAATTAAAGATTTTTTTATTGCTTGAATATTACAATAGATGTTACACATATTTTTATCCAATTGAAGTTTTTAAGGTATAAAAAAAACACATCAAGTCCTTATAGCAAAGCCAGGTCACAGTGAAAGAAATCGAAGAAAAATCAAAACACATTCACATTGAGCGTAAGCAACAAGCGAACTGTCAGATTCAGTACAGTGTTGTCACTATCACGAAAAAATAATAACATTAAATCGATATATCGATTCCTACTATTTCGAATAAACGATATTTGATTTTATATTCTTATAGTCTTTTTACGAGTACATATTCGTTTTCATGTTTTTTTTTTGTTTAGTTTTTGATTAAAATATCAGTAAAGTCCCGTGGGTATGCAGTTGAGGTTATTATAGTATTTGTTTATAAAACGATTTATATCGATTTAACATGCTTGATGAACATACTTAAAATATAATTTTAAAGCTGGCAATATTTTGCAAGCGTAACTTGCAAAAATAACTTGTATTTTCAATAGAATTACTTTTTTTTAACGAATTATTTTAGATTGTAGTGGCGCTCATTTAGAGAAAAGTATATACATATTTTTTTATGGCAAAATTAATGCAAATAGTTTTTTTTCTCTAGTCTAATGTCCATAATGGGCCTCAGATGGGCATTCCCCTTTCAGACACATGTTGCTATCTAATCAAAGAGTTATTAAAACAACACGTTTCTTTAAAAGTCAATTTCGAACTTTTTGTTTCATACAATTTACCTAAAAATAACGAAATAAGTCTTAAATCGTTTAACACGAGATATACAATTATACTTCAAAGCACGGATATATTATCCACTTATCATGCATTTGCGGAAAAAATATTAAATAAATGTTCAGAGTTCGAACTAAGTGATTCAGGATGGGCAATTGAATCTATAAGTCATTTAGAAATTAATTTTGTTAAATACAGTCCTTTGAGAGCCGGTTCTTATTTAAAATTACCTAAGCGAATTCAAAATACAAAATCATGTCTTAACATAGTCAATAAAGACAATTATTGTTTTCTTTGGAGCATTGTAGCTTCTTTGTACCCAGCAAAGCATAACTCAAATAGAGTAACATCATATCCTCACTATTCAAAAGTGTTAAATATAGGAAACATGACATTTCCACCCAGTTTAGACGATATAAAATTATTTGAAGACTTAAATCCAAACGTAAGTGTGAATGTCTATGGTTTGGACCAGAATGACTATGTAACAGGACCGTTATATAAAACTTTAAAAAGAAAACTTTTTCATGTTAATTTACTTTATATCAATAATAACGGTAAAAGTCATTTCTGTTTAATAAAGATTTTAATAAGCTTGTACACCGACAACTTACAAAACATAAGTCTAAAATATATTTATGTGATGAATGTTTTATGTATTTTGAAACATCAGAAAAACAATTGAATCATAGTTGTGCAAGAGTGCAGACTATACTTCCCGAAGAAAACTCAAAACTCTGCTTTTCAAATTTTAATAGGACTCAAAGAGTTCCAATTGTTATATATGGCGATTTCGAAAGTCTATTACGGGAATATTCTGATAAAAATAAGTCTCCATGTGTTGAAAATATACAAATCCATGAGGCAAGTTGCTACGGATATTACATTTTTTGTAAGTCTAAACCTGAATTAAATAAGTTTAAATCATATAGGGGGCCAGACTGCTCCAAAAAGTTCATTGAAACTATAAGTCGGGATGTAATAAGGCTTTATAAACTAATGGCAGAGATAAAACCCATGATAATTAACAAAGATCAGCAAACTGCTTTTAAAAATGCTAAACAATGTCACATATGTAAAAAATCATTTAATGATACTGACTCAGTTGTTGCAGATCATGATCATTTCACTGGAATGTATAGAGGACCAGCACATAATACATGTAATTTAAATGCAAAATCTTGTCCATTTATACCTATCATATTTCATAATCTTTCTGGTTATGACTGTCATTTGTTTATAAAGGAACTGTCAGCTGTTTGCGGTCGTATAAATCTCATTCCAAAAAACAAAGAAAAATATATTTCGTTCACAAAATTTATTCCGATTGATAAAAAAAATGTAGCACAGTTAAAGTTTATAGATTCTTTCAATTTTTTAAGTTCAAGTCTAGATAATCTTATAAAAAGCATGAAAACGGAAGACTTTAAAAATTTACGAAAGTTTTTTAAAGATGATTATTTGTTTAATTTAGCATGCAAAAAAGGTGTATACTGTTATGATTACATCAATTCATGGCATCGGTATAAAGAAACGGAATTGCCAGGTTCATCAAAATTTTATAATAAACTCACATCCCAATCTATTTCCGATGAAGATTATAATCATGCATTAAAAGTGTGGAATGCATTTAATATTTCTAATTTAGGGGAGTACACAGACTTATATTTGAAATGTGACGTCCTACTATTGTGTGATGTTTTTGAAAAGTTTAGAACAATGAGTTTAGAATATTATAACCTTGATCCTTGTTATTATGTATCATCTCCATCATTGAGCTGGGATGCGATGTTATTATACACTAAAATTAATTTGGACTTAATTTCTGATATTGATATGTATCAAATGCTAGAAAAAGGCATAAGGGGTGGCCTTGCCCAGTGTTCTTTAAGATATGCAAAGGCAAATAATAAATATCTTCCAAATTATAACGATAAGGAACCTGATAGCTATTTAATTTATCTTGATTGCGTAAATTTATATGGACATGCTATGATGCAACAACTTCCTACTCGAAACTTTAGATTTTTAAACGAAGATGAAATTAATAATTTTAAAGTAATGCATGTTTTAAATGATAATAAAACTGGATTTATTTTAGAAGTTGACCTATGGTATCCCTATAAAATTTACGAAGCGCATTCGGATTTACCATTTGCCGCTGAAAAATTTGTCCCACCAGGTAGTAAAAATGCTAAACTAATTGCTAATCTCTATGATAAACATAAATATATCATTCACTATGTTCACTTAAAAGAATGTATAAAAAATGGTCTTATTTTACTTAAGATATATAGAATACTATCATTTGAACAAAGTGCATTTTTGGCTCCCTATATTCTGTTGAACACTACTCTCAGACAAAAAGCGTCTTCCGATTTCGAAAGAGACTTTTTTAAAAAACAAAACAACTCTATATTTGGAAAAACTATTGAAAACAAAAGAAAACAAGTAGATGTCAAACTAGTTAATGTATGGAAAGATATTTCCAATAAAACTAACAAACTTTGTGGAGCTGAAAAATATGTAAGTGCTCCAAATTTTAAAAACTTATCTATATTTTCTGATTCTCTAGTAGCAATTCAGTTACAACAAACGAAAATTATGCTTGATAGACCAATTTACATTGGTTTCACAATATTGGAATTGGCTAAGAGTCATTTGTATCATTTTCATTACTCGGTGATGAAACCTTTATATCAAAATTGTATTCAACTATGTTATACTGACACAGACAGCCTCTTGTACTTAATATATACAGAAAAAATTTACGAGGACATGAAAAAAAATATAAAATACTTTGATACAAGCAACTTTGAAGCGAGCGATTCCTCAATGAAGGATATTGCTGTTCACCAAAAAGAGGTACGGAGGGTTCTGCTGAATTTAGACGTAAATAAAGCCAGCGGACCAGATGGAATACCTGCGCGAGTACTTAAGCAGTGTGCGCCTGAGTTGTCGCCTGTATTGACACGTCTATACCGCCTCTCTCTCCAAACTAGAACGGTGCCAAAATCCTGGAAGCTTGCTAATGTGCAGCCAGTGCCCAAAAAGGGCAGCCGCGCCGATCCCTGTAACTATCGACCTATCGCCATCACCTCCATGCTCTGTAAAGTCATGGAAAGGGTTCTAAATAACAAACTGTTGGCATACCTAGAAGACAACAATCTACTCAGTGACCAGCAATATGGCTTTCGCCGTGGTCGGTCTACTGGAGATCTTCTAGTGTATGTTACACATTGCTGTGGCGAAGCCATTGAGAAAAACGGCGAAGCCCTTGCCGTTTCGCTCGACATCTCAAAGGCTTTTGACAGGGTTTGGCACGCTAGTCTCCTTAGCAAGCTTCCTGCTTATGGCATCCCGGCTGACTTTTGTAGCTGGGTATCAGACTTCTTGACGGGACGGTCGATCAGAGTGGTCATTGACGGCTGCTCTTCGGACCTTATGGCCATTGATGCCGGTGTTCCTCAAGGGTCTGTCCTTTCTGCAACACTATTCCTGCTCCATATAAACGATATGCTAAATCCTAGCATAGTCGGTTACGCAGATGACAGTACCGTTGTAGAGAGATATCTGGCCAGCGCAAAAGACAGTAGGGACGACATACGTTCACAGAGAGAGGCCATGGTAGAGCGAGTGAACTTTGCCTTAAGTCGTGTGTCCCAATGGGGCCATCACAATCTAGTGCAGTTCAATGCCGCCAAAACGCAAGCGTGTCTGTTCTCCGCTAAACGGAGCCCATTCGACCTGGCTCCTACTTTCCGAGGTGCACCTGTAAATGTAACCGGCTCCCTAGAACTCCTTGGCATGGAGTTGAGTTCTGACCTCAACTTCGGCACTTTCATCGAATCCAAAGCACTGACTGCGGCGAAAAAGCTGGGCATCCTTAACAAGGTTAAGCGGTATTTCACGCCGGGACAGCTTCTAACGCTTTATAAAGCTCAAGTCCGATCGTGTATGGAGTATTGCTGTCACCTATGGGATGGCTCAGCCAAATACCAACTGGCCGCATTGGACTCGGTAGAACGCAGAGCCAGGAGGTTGATTGGCGACAAGAAGCTGGTGGCCCAACTACAACCTCTAGCCCATCGGCGTAAAGTTGCCTGTCTGGCGGTGTTTTACAGATTGCACTTCGGTGAGTGTGCTCATGAGCTACACGAGCTCATTCCCCCGTCTCCGTTTTTCCACCGGACATCTAGACGTACGGCGGGATACCACCCTTTCTTGGTCGATATTCCTCTTATCCGCACGCAGCGTTTCTCGAATTCCTTCATTATGCGCACCGCAAAAGAATGGAATTCCCTGCCGGCGTCTGTGTTCCCAAATGCATATAACCCGGATATATTCAAGAGACGAGTGGGTGAGCTCGCTCCATCGTAGGCCCCGTCTATGCTCTCGGGCTAGTCTGGGACCAAGAGCAAGCCCATATATGTAATAAAAAAAAAAAAAAAAAAAAAACTTTGAAAATGGAAATCAATTTAATATACATAAAGCTAATACTAAAATACCTGGTTTTTTTAAAGATGAAATGGGCGGTGATATTATATCCGAGTTTGTAGGTTTACGAGCAAAATTGTATTGTATAGACACTCTGGCTTCTTCAGTTATCAAAGCAAAAGGTGTAAAAAGTTCGGCCGTGAAAAAACTAGATATTTAAAAATATAAACGAGCTCTACGATACAATGAATGTTTAAGAGATGACATGTGTATTATAAAGTCGAAAAATCATAATGTTTTTACTCAAAAAATTAATAAGCTTGTTTTGAGTAGGGATGATGATAAAAGACAAATAATGGAAGATGGTTGTAAAACTTTGCCTTGGGGTCATCATAAAACAGTATTTTAACTGAGTGTTGTAAACCGTGAGTTGCATTCAACTATAACGATAACAAAGCCATTAACAATTGCAATTTGTCGGAATGAGCAATAGGCGACCGTTTCACGGCTAGTTATGGCTGGTAATCGTTATCGTTAAATGGTGCAACTCACCCTAAGATTGTAATGCATTAATTTAAGATAAATAAGCATGTATGAGGCTAAATGTATTTTTATATTATATGAAATAAATGATTTGTATTAAAGAAAAAGGTGTTTGAATGTTTTATTTTATATATTCCTCGAACTGTGAAAATAATTTAAAAAAAAAAGAAAACACTAATAGTTGATAGCCATAACATTTATTATTTTTTGACAGACAAACGTTCCTTTTAATCTTCATAGTTATACCTATAAAGATAAAATACAATTGGCTTACTTATATAAAATAAAAAAAACTATTAAAATAATAATACCAAAATAATAATTCTTAACTTATTAAGTAAGTACAGTATAATTTTATTGAAACAAACTATGACTAATTAATAATTGCTATACAAAAATGATGCATCATAGAATTTTTACTCAAAAGATAAATAAAGTAATTTTGTCAAACAGCGACGATAAACGACAAAGTGGATGATAAGATAACAACCTTACCATGGGGTCATTATAAAACAATATTTTAAATGAAAACAAATTATTGATTTTTTCGAATATTATTTATTGCATATATATGAGCATCTTGCAATAATAGTACCTATCCTGTATTGTTAGTTTGTAGTTTAAGTACTAATAATTATTATGTATTATAATTTAATATGGTAAATAAATAATTGTATAATCTTACAGCAGTTGTTTAATTTATTCATATTGCCTTATTAAACAGATACATCATGAAGACGATTAATTTAAACATTTCTTTTGCTTTACATTCAAGCAATTATTAAAATAACTTTTTACAATAATAACAATTATAAATTAAATTAAATATTCTTTATTTCAGGCAATTTTTAAACCCATAGCACAACTGTATAAATAAATCACAAGTATCAAAGACATAAATTCTAACTAAATAATAACAATTATAAACTTAAACCTATATTTAAAGTAAGACTAAACTAAAAAGACTAGACTAAAATAAAACATTACACATTAGATTTGCTTAACTTTTGTACTATTTTACTAACTAAATGATCAGTTTTGTCCATGATATCATCGTAATCACTTGTCACTATATACTGTACATTCACACTCGCATTATCAGTTTCAGTGTCTATTTCTTCCATATTACGATCATCAAAATCATAAATCATAATTTTTATTAGGTGACGAACACGCCCTTGTTCCTTACGCATGATAAAAGATGAGTTTTTAAAAGATGTCCTTTTTTTCTTCTTCAATCTTCGCTCCTCTGCTTTTTGCTGTCGACTCTCCTCACATGCTTTAGCTGCTACTTCTATATCCCAGCTCTCCCTATCTTGAGCATAGTAAAAAGGATTGGTAACTGGGTCTGAGTCTTCTATCACATTCTGAAAGTACCAAATACCATGAATATTATAACTAAACAGCATGAACTATGTATTTAATGTTTGATTTAAGATAAACCTAATTACATACCCCTAAATTTCGCGGGTCGATGATATCTAAAACGGGGCTGTAGGACGGCGAGTGGGACATGATTCTGTAAAAAAAAAAATGCATTAAGTACATAATTATTATTAGTTTAAATAATTAATTAAATCAATAAAAAATAATAAAATACTTACCTTGAAAATATAAAATCGTAAACAAAACTAGCTGCTTATGCAAAGAACACCGGCGAAGTGATCGCTTATTTTATAAAACTTACAATAATTATTTGATGCACGATGTGTAACACGAGTCATTACCTAGCTCATATTTACGCTCCTACGTACCTACCTTGTAAGATGAGAATAGAACCGTTCATGTAGTGACAAGTCTAAAGATAGCCCCAAAATAAAGTATATATGTCTGTGTTAGGTTATAATTAAATTATTTGACAAGATGAAGTTGATCAAACAACCCATATCACTAAACGTTAAAAACATAAATCTTGGTGAGTCTCCTCAAGAGATTAGACATAGCGCTTTGTTGCCAAATACGATTCGTTGTATAATTTGCGGTCCCTCAAATTGTAGTAAAACAAACGTTGTGATCAGTTTGTTATTGCATGAAAATGGGCTTAAATTTAAAAATCTTTATCTATACTCGAAAACTACTTTCCAGCCAAAATATTGTTTTTTACGTGAAGTATTAAGAAGAGTACCTCACATTAACTTTAATGAATTCAATGACGATAAAGAAGTCATATCTCCCAGTGAAGCTTTACCAAATTCGGTATTTATATTTGATGATGTTGTGTGTGAAAAACAAATAAATATCCGTAATTTTTTCTCAATGGGTAGACATAAACAAATTGATTGCTTTTACTTATCGCAAACCTACTCAAAAATTCCAAAACAGTTGTTACGTGACAACGCTAATTTTCTTATAATATTTAAACAAGATGATGTAAACTTAAAGCATATCTATGAAGAACATGTCAACTCCGATCTACAATGGTATCAGTTCAAAGATATTTGTCAAACTGTTTGGAGTAAACCTTATAATTTTCTACTTATCAGCAAAGAATCACCATTAAATAATGGAAGGTACAGACAGAATTTTGATATTTTTTTTAAATTGTGAGGCAAAATGTATAAATATAAGTAATCACCATGCAAAAACAAGTTTAGTGTTATTTCTTCTTTAGCTGAACGCAGTTGTTAAAATATAACATGGAGAAAAATATTAAAATAGAATTAATAAAGTCTGTGAACTCTATAAAGAATAAAATAAAACAAATAAAGAACCGGGACCACGCAATGAACTTGTCACTCGATAAAGTGCTAAAGCCCGTCACGGATCCTCTTAAAACCTTAGTTGATTCGAATATATCTATGGAAAAAATTAAAAATGTTGAAAATGAAACAATCACTAATTCTGAAGACAATCAATGTGATGATATTAACACGAGCACATGTACAAACTTTGAAGATTGTTACGATCCAAAACTGAATTCTGCTCAACTCATTGAAACTCCTAAAAAGAAGTTACCTGATGATTTAGAAATGTCCTTAGAAGGCGATGATATCTGCGGTATTTATGACGATATCAACATACCGTTCGGTATTAGAAGTAAAAATAAGATTTTATTTATGGGTAATTCAGTGGTAACATTTACTAAAATTGATAGTTTGAATAATGAAAATATCATTTTAGTTAAAATCGGTGATAAAACTTACAATATGACAGCAGGTTTAAAAGAACTTTTACTCAGAAGAAAACCTGATTTAAGGATAATATCGAACGAAGATAAGCTTGTCTATAAAGATATGTTACATTATTCAAATGCTCATAAGAGGAATTTTAGTCCTAAAGGACAAATAAGAGGTGACAAAGGTATAAAATATCGTGAAATAATTAAACCATTATTTGCTGAAACATTAGACAGTAAAGTTGAAACTAAGCTAGGAGGAAACTTACCGAAACTAAAAAAATATAAAAACAACACTGATTTAGTATATTGGGATGATCCCAATGAATTAGTTGAGAGATTAAAGTTGTTAGTGGCTTCAAGAGATGCTGGCAATACAAATCACGATAATGAAATATTATCTATAATTGAAGAATTAAAAGAAGCCAACATAATTAAGAAATAAATACTACTAACAATAGATATTTAATTCAGTGTAACATACTGATCCATTAGAGGCATTAACAGAATTAGTCATCAAATCAGTATCAATAAAAAATAATATTTAAAAAATGAGCAAAGCAGATGTGGTAAATGAGATTCATAAAAATGCTAGAGTAAATTTTCCACAAAGAAATGTTATAATAAAAGATATAGATGATCTATGGCAAGCAGACTTAATTGATATGCAATCAATTTCTAAAGAAAATAAAGGCTTTAAATTTATTCTTGCTGTTATTGATACATTTTCGAAATATGCTTGGACCTTTAAGATTTTGTTGCATAGAGGGCGCGTACCTAAAAATCTTCAAACTGATAATGGGACAGAGTTTTATAATAGTAAATTTATAAAACTCATGCAGTTTTTTAATATTAATCATTATTCTACATTCTCGTCAAAAAAGGCATCAATAGTTGAGA
This sequence comes from Athetis lepigone, assembly GCA_033675125.1. NCBI lineage: Eukaryota > Metazoa > Arthropoda > Insecta > Lepidoptera > Noctuidae > Athetis > Athetis lepigone. The sequence goes on from CM066231.1 coordinate 16,914,876, forward strand.
GATTTATCAGAACTTTGAAATCTAAGTGGTATAAAGAATTTAGCTTGAGAGCTAATTATAACTGGATAAACAACACCCTCAATAATATTACTAATGAATACAATCATACTTATCATCGGACAATAGATGAAATCCCAGCAAATGTGAATAATACAAATAAAAAGCGCATATTAGAAAGATACAAAAGATCGTTAAAAAAAGATAGCACGAAAAGCAAGTTCAAAGTGGGTGATTACGTGCGTATTAGTAAGTACAAAGGAACATTTGAAAAAGGATATACTCCTAACTGGTCGACAGAAATATTTAAAATTCGACAAATTCAAAATACAACTCCTGTCACCTATTTAATTGAAGATACATTTAGAGGTCTACCAATTCTGGGTGCATTTTATGCACCAGAACTTCAAAAGACAAAACATCACAATGTATACTTAGTCGAAAAAGTTCTTAAAAGAAAGGGGAATAGGGTTTTTGTAAAATGGTTAGGTTTGTCCTCTGCTGAAAATAGCTGGATCGATAAATCGAACGTGTTATGAGAAATTAATAAACTTTCATAACAGCACATGTGCATAAAAAGTTAATGATATATCAAAGTCATAATTCATTGCATATATTTATAAAGGGTTTCATGCATTAAACAAACAGTCTTATGATGTGTATTGGAGAGAGCGGTCTTCTCAATTGGCTTATAAACCATTTACCATTAGAATTACATTTGCCGGGATACAATTACTGTGGCCCAGGTACAAAATTAATTAAGAGGCTAGCGCGTGGAGATAAAGGCGTGAATAAATTAGACGAATATTGTAAAGATCACGATATTGCATATAACAAGTCATCAAACTTAAAGGATCGGCATAAAGCTGACATAATTTTGTTTAAAATGGCTAAAAAACGTGTAGATGCATCTGATGCAAGTACAGGAGAAAAAATTGCAGCCCGTCTAGTAAGCAATATCATGTTAGGAAAAATTAAAACCGGAGCTGGCTTAAAAAGTCGTAAGCAGAAGACTTCGAGAAAAAATGTGGCAGGAAAAGGACTTAAAAATAAATTCAAAAGTATTATTAACAAAACAAAAAAAACACATGAAAAAATTAAAACCAAAATGCAAAAAAGGAGCAATAAAAATAGCTATGGCAGCTGTCAGGAAACTAGCCAATGATTCATCTATTAAACTTCCGCGCGTTATTCCTATACCTAAAACTGGTGGAGTATTACCCTTGATCCCTATTTTTGCGGGATTATCAGCGGTAGGGGCCTTAGCAGGCGGTGCGGCTGGTATTGCTAAAACCATAAATGAATTTAAAATGGCTAAAAAGCTCTATGATGAATCAAAGAGACACAATGAAAAAATGGAGGCTCTTTGCATTGGAAAAGGATTACATCTTAAACCGCATAAAAATGGACTTGGTATTTTTTTATCTAAAGAAAAAAACTAAAATATCGGCTACCCAATCGAGCCTTAACTAATATTGACATTTTAAAGTGTGGAAATAATATTCCTTATTTTAGAGGTGTCTTTATGAGAGATGAACTCCCTAAATACCCTTTTAAAAAAGAATGTGGAGTTATTAATCTAGATATTTCTAAAAATCCTGGTTCTCATTGGGTAGCCTATGCAAAATACAATGATTATGTTGAATATTTTGACAGTTACGGAAATCTTAAGCCACCCATAGAATTATTAAAATACCTAGGCTCTAAAATCCATTATAATTACGAAAACGTACAAGGCGATCATCCTTTTAATTGCGGTCATCTTTGTTTAAAATTTTTAAGAAAATTTTGGAGTAGTCATGAAATAAAATAAGCAGGAGTTTCCAAAAGAGTTTAGTATGCAAGTATGTCTATAACAGTAACTATCTCCGGCAGTAAATCAGAGTTAGAATCGTATTTTCAACCACCTTTGAATTTATCTGGAAAATATGAGTGTGGTTTGTTATATTTCTCAATAATAAACTCAACACCACTAGAACAATTGAGTTATAACACTTCATCTCTTATCAGAATTGAATGTGATTTAATATAGGGCTCTTACACTAACGGAATCCCAACTCATATTATTCACGAATTTGTATCTGATATTGCTGCAGGCCCTCAGTACATAGAAACGCCTCAAAACCTTATTTACTTACCAGTGAACAAAAATATAATTTCGTCTATATCTATTAAAGTTGTCGATCAATTTGGTTACCGTATCAATTATATAGAACATATTCAGTTGCGTCTTCATTTAAGAAAAAAAAAATGATATTATATAATATAAATCCTCCAATAAAAAAAAAAGAACTTATTTCTTCTACAACCGTGAAAGCGCTTAGACGCAAGAAAGAAGTGAAGAAATTAACTAAATCAAATAAAGATTTCCTTAAAGCCCTAGGTTTAAAAGTATGAATATCCTACAGGTAAATGATTTACCACACTTCGATACTTCTATCGAAAGTTATGAAGTCCATTCTTACAATCCCTACAATAACTGCTTCAGAGAAAACGATGAAATCAGAATTCCCATACACCAGCAAGATGTATACGTGCTGCCATCCGCCAGTTCAATTTACATCGAAGGTCAAGCAAAACTCTTCGGCAAAGATGGGAAACCGATTCAGAAAGATGTAACATTTAGTAATAATTTTGTTATGTTCTTGTTTCAAGACATCAGATACGAAATGAATGGTATTGAAATAAATCGCATAAAAAATACAGGTATAACATCAACAATAAAGTCATATATCTCATTAAATGAAGCAGAAAATAAAGTTGCTGCCTTATGGGGATGGAACTTAAATGGATTTAAAAATGATGGTCATTTTAGTGCCGTAATACCTATAAATAGGATTTTAGGGTTTGCAGAAGATTACAATAAAATTGTGATAAATTGTAAACATGAACTCATATTAAATAGAAGTAATTCTAACTTGAACAGTGCTATACTAACTGATGATATTGCACATTTCAAAATAGATATAGAAAGGGTGCAATGGAGAGTACCACATATAAAAGTGTCAGATCGAGAACGACTGACTCTTTTAAAATATTTAGAAAAAGATAAACCTATTCAAATGGCATTTAGAAACTGTGATTTATATGAATATCCTTTACTACCTAAAACCACAAAGCATTCATGGGCAGTCAAAACTGCATCACAGCTGGAAAAGCCAAGATATGTAATTTTCTGTTTACAAACTAATAGAAAAAATAATAAATTAAAAGATAGTTCACTCTTCGATCATTGTGAAGTAACAAACGTGACCCTCTTTTTGAATTCACAATATTATCCCTATGAGCCTCTAAGCTTAAAGTTTTCTGAGAATAAATATAGTATATTATATGAGATGTATGCGAAATTTCGTCAGTCGTATTACAACTGTCCAGTGGACCCGTTGCTCAATCTAAAGGATTTTAAAGAGAAGGCTCCCCTGTTTATCTTAGATTGTTCAAGGCAAAACGATAGTCTAAAAACAGGTCCAGTAGACGTTCGGTTAGAAATTGAATGTTCAAACCCGATACCAGATAATACTGCTGCATATTGTTTAATTATAAACGATCGACTTGTGGAATACAAACCTCTGAGCAATATTGTGCGCCGATTATCATGACTGCTATTGTAGACGTCCAAGGCTTTAAAACGGAAGCAAATGAATTTGTGCTAAAAGAAATTGCTATATTGTGTAGTGACAAATTACAAGTGTTTTTAATTAAGCCACCATTTCCATTTTACGATTTGACAAAACAAGAAAGACGGCAAGTTGCATGGATTGAACGTAACAGGAAGATATACTGGGGTGAAGGATATATACCTTATTCAAATTATCAGTATTTAATTTTAGATTTATTAAGAGATAAATGTATTTATATTAAAGGTCTTGAAAAAGTGATATGGTTAAAAAGTATTTTAAATAATAATAATAATAATGTGATTAATTTAGAAGAAAAGGGTTGTCCTAGTTTGCTAAGTCTGTATGATCGATATAAATATTCTGAAGATTCGTATAGTTGTATTTATCATAACTCAATATGCGCTTTAAAAAATGTATTGTGTTTAAAAAAATGGTGCTCTGATAATAAACTTTTTGTATAAATATTTTTATTTTCATTTTTACTCGTAAAATATCCCTTCCCTCTAACTCATCTTTTAAAAATATTTATAAATAAATTGGTTGTAACCGCTATGAGACTTCATTACAGTCTCATAATTATAATAATTAAATAATAACCAATGGCATCGATGCACTCGAGTAACTCCGAGCACGCCGCCGAACTTGAGACATTTGTTGTTTTTTATATTATGACGATGAATTAAGTCTCTATACAAATCGGACGAAGTATTGCAGATCATGCTAGTTAATCAGGCTAGTAGTGTAATATTGGGGCGCTCTGCATCGCGAACCGAGCGAAGCAAGGCACTGCATCGCAGATATCGGATAGGCGCCGTTACCCGATGAAACAAAATGCAATCTGAGCGGTCGGCGCGCGAGCGCATGAGTCAATAATTGCAATACGATGTTTAGGACCGAAATAGAATTGGGGGTTCTGTATCACTGCACGAGCGAAGCGAGAGCAAGTGATACAGAACCCCCAATTCTAACCTACTACTTATAAGATTATAACATCTTTTCTTTTGATGGATTTTAGTTACGGGAGCCAAAATAAATTGAAAACTATGAAAGAAGCAAAAATCTAATGTAAAATGACGACGCGCAGTGTTCAATAGGTTAGTGTGGATGTTTGTTAACGTGTCGGACACGTGTCCATTGCAACCTTGCAAGGAAACTCAACGCGTTGGACCGTAACCCGTTGACAAAAATGGTCGTTAACAAGAGGCCTCATTGTGTCAAGCCGTATCTTCTCAAAAACTGTATCAAAATATTCAAATTTCACTAAATACGACACGGCCTATATGCATACCCCGACGTACCTCAAATTCTTAACCTTGAAGATACGCCAACACCAAAATGCTTCATGTAGGTACACATATTCCATCCAATCCTTTGGTCTGCCACATATTGAGAAGGGTCGATATTACAATGTCGTTTGTTATACAAATATATTGACGTACCGCAAAATGTACGGAGTACCGTCCATATCGGCGGCGGACGGGTTAAAGTGTTTGACAACCATTTGATTAAGGGCAATGGGTACCTATATTATTAAACAGTCAATTGTTTGTGTGAGTGTGATTCAATTATGTTTATTATGTTGGTTTAGTGTGTGTTGTGTTTGGCGCATTGAGCTATATCAATTGTTTGGCGGCTGCAAACCTAATATTATTTTAATCAACACTATGTACCGTTGTAGGTTACTAATTTAAATATTTATATCCAACTTTAGTAAAGAATTTTAACACATATTTAAACATACACGAATAAATATCTTAGTACCACTTAGTCACGACCAGATAGATTTTGTAGGCAGAGCCTGTTTGGTAATCAGATAAACATAATTATATTTACATAATAAATACACTTTACTCAGACACAAAACACACATGCTGCTCATCAGACAAAGATTAATCCGTGGGAATTGAACTCTCGAACCTTGACTTAGTAGTCACGACTACTAACTACTACACCAGCTTGCCTGTAATACAGAAGTTACTAAATCAGAAAGTCGTTTAAATAAACTAAGAGTAATTCCCGGTACAGTCCCGCATAATCTATGGCACTCAGCGATTAAATAGTGTAGTTCTTCCAGCGAAATAAATTCTGTAATAAGACTAAAACTGCCAGGGATTACCTTCCAACAAACTTTACCTCTTTATAATATTAGTTTAGATGTCTGAAAGCGTTTGAATATTTTAGTCGAACGGTAAAGCTGATTTCTTCTACCTAGATATTTACGGAAGATTGTGCTCGAAAAGGTTAACTAAAAACTTTATAAAACGTTCCTTATAAACACTGTGATTTTGATTGCTAGATTTAAGATATAAGATTGGTTGTATGTTATTGAAGACTGTAATAGACAGACCGATGTTTGGAAAAATAGACGAACAGGCAGACGGTTATGTGTGTGTATACATTACAGGAAAATCACAGAGAGCAATGGCCGTCAGTGTGATAAAAGAATACCGTACGATTTCATTCGATGCAGCGAGTCTGACCTGGATGCTAGGGTTATGGCGTCCATCTGTCACTGGCGCCCGCGCGGAGCCTCAACGCCTCGAGAGTTTTAGGTACAACGGACCGATCTCAGCCGGATACTAGTGTACCCAAGTGGAAGGAGAAACATGCGCAACCCATATCTCAGAGGCTCAACCCAGATAGAACCCAGCACGCATCTAAGTGGCGATAAGACCTGCAATGGATGAGTGGCTGGAGAGACATCACGGCGCCCTCAGTTTCATACTGACGCAGTTACTGACTGGACACGGTTGTTCCGGTAAGTACCTGCGGCGTTTAGGCAAAGAATGGCCGCCCCGTTGCCATGCTTTGCCCTATGCGCGCCTCAGTAGAAAAACATGCAGTCGCAAGATGGATCATGGATCTTTTTGTGCGCGAATCTGACTTGAAGTCAATTCTTTCATGTCTCGTGTTTAGAAACTTACTCAAGGTTTCCAGTAATTCAGGGAAGTGCTATTTTTAACGAAATGTGACAAGAATTGAACATTTCACGTTCTTTTTCAAGAAAGCGTCCAATATTATTGATTATTTACTAAGCAACAGGAAAAACGTTATTCAAATACTTCCGTACTTACGCCTTTTGTGGGAATCTTTTAAAAGGATTCAGATAAGCTGTCAGTTGAAGGCAGATTAACCAATTCTTTGATTTGAAGCAGCTTTTCTGAATTTCATCACGACTCAGTTATTAAATGATAAAATAAAAAGTGTAAATTTATAATTAAAAAAAAACCCCGTCCTCGAAGTTATCAAGATCGTGTCTTCAGGTAACAAACAAGTTGTTAACTTCGAAACGTCTGAACCGATTTTGATGTAATATGTCTAAGAAACATCGCTCAATCACCTGCTTTCAAATAAAAACATTCATGGATTTATCATGGATATGAATGTTTTCCGAATGAATGAAATCCAGATCATCTCTTTAATGACCAGACAGACAAACTAACAGACACAAACACATAGCAGTCAAACTTATAGCACCCCTCTTTTTAAAAATAGAAACAATATTTTACTTCATTTCAATCATCATTCTTTAAGGGTGTTCCGTGATAGAATGGTGTCATGAAGCCTTTGCTTTCCTATAGTGTGAATAGGTATTTTTATTGGCGTAAAACCATTGTTAGCGTCTTACTAATAATCACTGCTTAAAGTTATGACAGGTTTATATAATATTTTTTTTTATTGGGACAATCCCACCACACTATTCCCAACCATTGCAACTCCTGAAAGCCAGAATCAACAGTGGAGTCCGCCAGAAAAGCGCCGAAGCAATGAAGCTCGACGAGTCCCGGAAAAACGATTCAACTGTCTTGGATCCCGCAACGAAATGAATCAGAAAGAACTGCGGAGGAGTAAGAAAAATAAATACTTCCACCTTAGGTGGAACAGTATATAGGTTTATATGTAAAAAAAATGTATGGTTACTCAGGCATTATTCATGACATAATTTCTAGAATGTAGCGTTACCCTGGGTTGTAGAGGCCCAGAGAAACAACCACACAGGTAGGTTCGTCTAGGAAACCAGAACCATAGGGAACTGGAGTCCCAGACGAACAAAAGGTTAGGAAAAGAAAATAAACAGTTATGAAAAGAACAGATAATACATATTTATAATTATAACATTGAGAGTACCTGATTCTACACTTTGGCCCAAACTCGTAGGATTTAAAATAAATAGGAGAGGATGTATAAACCAGGATTCGGAGGTGCTTCACGTTGTATGCCGGGGGCAGGGTAAGCGCCTCGGCAACGGAGGCCGGAGGCAGAGTAGGCGCCTCGACAGCGGAGACTGGAGGCAGAGTAGGTGCCCCGACTATGCAGGCCGGAGGCAGAGTAGGCGCCTCTACAGCAGACGCTGGATTTTAAATAGTAAAGAAAATGAGGGTGCCAGTAACAAAATTAGGCGGACAGGTCTATAAAAACGTATGCAAACTTCACGAAGATAAACCAACCTCCACCTTTAAAGAAAACAAATAGAATGATTGACAAATGTCTAATGAAAAAGTGTCAAACGTTGTTTACAAATTAATTATTTCTCTTCAGAATGTTATAACTAATTAGAAATACTATTAAAAACAAGGAGAATCACATAAAATGATAAAATAAAAGACCGTAAGTACTACAGCGTATTAGTGAATACCAGACTGTATCTGATTTTTTAATAGATGGAAAGCACGAGCTTTGATCACTACGCTTTCTCGAGATGATTGCTTTGAAAATTTTCTGGTAAATAAAAAATAAACATTAGGTAAACAGAAAAGACGTAAAACATAATTTTTCAGCGTATGTTTTTGTTTAAACATAAGCTTGTCTGGCTTGTTTTTAGGTTTCCGTGCCTCATCAAAACTCATTGGGTACTTGGCGTTGACCTAGAAATATAAAATTTTGGTACAGGGCAATGTCATAGAGCACCGTATAGAAAAAAAAATTAAACTGTAGATGGATTGTTATAAAAATAGAATTAATCACTGTAACAAGAATTCTTTACCTACAAGCACTTGACCGGTTTTTTATTCATGTCAAGTTTCTGAGTCACTTCTTGTTAATTTCTATTTATTTTTGTGTTTTAATAGTGACTTTAAAGGACAGAGCAAAGAGTATACATACTTGTGTGCACAAACATAGGTACACCCCCTCTGAGAAAAAGGGGGGTTGTACCTATGTACTTTCGTTCCCCGATAACATAACTTCATTTCTCATTTTTTATACCTAAATGAAACACTAAAATATTTACACTCAGTATTTTATGTACTTTACCTACCTATAAAAACATGAATAATATAAATTGTTAAACGAAGCGTTTATTTGTACGACTAAAGCCCAAACATAAACCTAGATATTAAAATTTCTTTTAAATATGGTTACATAAGCGTAACGTATGAAAAATTTTACACTATGTTGAACCTCGCAATTTTTGTTAGGTTTATTTGAAGAACGTTATTTATTCGTCCTTCATTTGAATTATATACAGTACTTACACACATTTTTAGCTACCCAAGGCGTAAAAATATAATATTTTGTATGAAATAAGTCAGTAGGTTGAACAAGTACTGTCATGCGGTAAAATTTCGATACATCTTTCGCTTGAGTTTATTTTTTTCATTATTGGATAACTGATGAGGTATATTTTAGGGCAAATTTTGGTAATAACATTTTCTAAGAGTGTTTTTCGTTTGATATATTTTTCAATTTAGGGTTTTCCCTTCGGGTTTATGTGTCAAGTAAACATGTAAGTTGTACAGTTTCATGGCAAATAAAGAAATCAATTTTGACAATATCATCAAATCTAACAAAATTATAGTACGTAGATATTTTTCGCTATCAACATTTCAATTTGAAAAGCAAAATTTTAAACAAGCAAAGACGAGTCCCAAACTAACTTTGTTTAAAATAAATGAGAGACGACACTGGCCATCTAAAATGTAGGCAACTTAGTTGTTTTTTCTTTCAGACAAAGAAAATTAGGGACCGATCAACTTTCAAACAAAGCCAACATCGAATTCGAGAGGAGCCAGGGCCGTCAGCAGGCAATTTTTTTTCTAAATTATAGGACATTTATGTAAATAAATGAAGACTAAAAAATAGTAGTTGTAATATTGTAGTTGAACATTTAACCAATAAAATCTATGTATATAAATTTCGTTTGCACTGAATTTAGCAGACCCTAATTTTAAATTAGTTAAAACAAGCTTTTAATTTTTTACAGCCTACATATTAAAAAACTGTATTTATCTACCCTTACCAAAATAATACAACGCCTTTATTTGCAGCAAAGCACTTTTACTGTGTTCTAATTTGGCGACAACGGATCCTGTATATGCACAGGCACATGAGAAATACACCTTTTATCTCTGGGAAAGCAACGCAATTTTAATCCTCGTAGTGAACTACCAATCTTTAGGCGGCAGTAATCATTCAACATCAAAGAGACAGAAAGCCAGCTTGTTATAAGCACCCAACCTGTACGCCTTATGTGCACCTCGCTGGAATGCGACCCCTCTCCCGCTACCCCGTTCGGCGCCCGGCGTTTGCCTCGCTTGTTTGTAAGCGACAGCATCCCGTCAGCATTACGTCACAACGCGAGGTGCACAGTTAAGTCGTACTGATAAGTAGATTACTATATGTCAAAGGGTTATCAATGCAACCTAACGGTACTTACACTTCCCATTTCTTAACATTTTCTATCCATTATCTTAGAACTTTTCACTCCCTGATCTGTCAACCCTATAGGCGCCGTAACTTTTCTCTTTCGCGTGGGTAGGTACTTGCCTTTACTTTTACAGAGCTTATCAAGATTCTACGGTATTTATGATCTGTAACGGGGCGAAGAGGGTTACCTAAGCATTAGCGGTAAGCCTTCGACTTTATCTTTCCTATATTTTTATAGCACATCCATCATTTTTATATAACATGCGGTGTTTTTAAGTTATTGTTTTGAAAATGTTATGGATTATAGGGTTTTGTTTAGCGATGTTACAAAGGTGATTTGATTAGTTTTTGTTGTGCCTGAGTGGGTAATTCTTTTGTTCGGAAATACAAAAGAAAACAAAAGACACATCATGTACTGGTAATGATAAACTGACAAAGTTAAACAATTAGTAGTAAGAAGTTAATTTCTGTTTTTGTTATAAACCACTCAGTAACCTCAATTCGATCTCCGAAACTAGAAACTTACTTGACTGCATTATTCGACCCGAATCACGCCATTGGCGTCGTGGTTGTAAGCGCGACTGCTGAACGTGAAGGCCAGGCTAAATTTCTCCGGCGCAATTCAGATATGAAAGTTATTTTTTGTGACAATTAAATGTCTCAGAAATCACGTAAAGTCGTTGGTCCAAGTCATAAGCAAAAGTCAGATGTTACTTAGAAGTCTAAAAACCAGTCTTAACAATAGTACAACTCAGTACGACAGGCACTCATTACAGGCACTGTTATTCAGGCTGTGGAGATCCAAAAGGCATAGTGTCTTACTATGCTTTTTGGATCTCCACAGCCTGAATAACAGTGCCTGTAGGTACAGTTTTTTTTGAAAGCATATTCATATAGGTAGGTTATAAAAGGTTAGGGAGATGATCATGATCTCTTTGGCCAGAAATGATTAAATAAAGTCCAGATAAACAAAAAAAGTATACATATAATAATGATTAATTGAAAACTTATATTATAGGTACTGGCCCAGTTTGCATGCGCGCCGCGCCCTAACCACTGAACCTGTTAATTACAATAATTAATTATTCCCAAAAACCACATCTGTTCGATCCAGACCTGCTTCATAAGTACAACACTACTATTTTCAGAGTTATGATTTTATTGCCTTTGCCTTTTAGGAGATTTAATTTATTTTTTAGGGCGTACAAAGAAGGATGGATGATTGAAGCCCTAGGGGCTGACGTAGCAATTGTAGATAAACTCACGGATTTACGATCCGGGCTGACCTTTTTCCTAAATTAGGTACATCATACCAATTTATACTCATAATATCAGGTTCAAGCGTGTTCGTTAAAAAATATCGATCTATATTCTGTGAGTGAAATAATTAATTTTGTCATGCGCATACAGTTGTAGTATTTTTAATCTTAATTAGTAGTGTTAAGCTTTATTTTAAAATGATTCGTAGTTTTTGTAATGGCTCGTTATTAGGGAGAGCCCAGTGAATTGTCTGACTCGGCATGCATAAGACAGCGGTTGCTGTTTTCATACCAGGTTGGCTGTTTTCAATTTACTTATTATATTACGTTCTGTATTTATTCTGGGCACCCCTATAATAATGGAGGTATGATTATGAAAAGACCAAGGTCTAGGGAAACTACATTGTTATATATATTAATATTATAAAAGGGGAAGATTTGTTTTCGTTTGTAATGGAAATAAAAATGTAAATTATTGAACCGGTTTTCAAACTTCATTTACCAAGTGAGTAAATAGGCTGTGTATTATTTAAGCTAGTGCCTACAAGAGTGGGATAATAACCAAAAACTTGAGTGAAACACTCAAGGTCATGATTACAAGAATGGCGTACCTTTGTAAAAAACCCGGTCAGTAGGTTGCTAGACTGGACCCATGGACGGGGCGTGTCATTGGTTGAACTCGTAAAGCAAAAGGGTTCTGTATTTAAACGATTTGTATCAAGGTTGGGCTACTTCGACCACTGACGATATACATCTAAGCCTTAACAACTGCATTGAGTAGAATGATGGAATATGTATGGGTGATATTTTTTGTCACATAGAAATGATAATCAGGCAGAGATGTGTTGTGATTCTAAACTCAACATGTTGTTACATATGTCATGAGTTGAGGGCATAGAAAAATTACGTAGGTAATTAGTTTTGATATACCGTTTCATGGGAAAACCCTTTAACATTTTTGAAAGAAATAAAATCAGCAGAAATAAAATTTGTAATACACCATAATTGCTTATCAAATGACTGAATACGACTCGCCTCATAAAAATAACTCACAAAGAGACTTGAACTTACTCTTTAGTCTTTGAGCCCTTTTGTTATGAGTCGTGTCATAAAATTCATCATTCTAGTACATTTATGTAAGATTTGAAGATTCAAGTCCTTTGGTACACTGTCACATAAACAGGACAATAAGACGGACTGACAAACAACTACTCAAAACCTAAAAATTCGTACCTAATTGATTATCTTCACACTAGCAAACCCAAGCGATATTATCACATTACCTTAAAGCAGTCAGAGCTGTTTCTAATTTACATAACACGCTGAATTTCCTCTGAAAGGTGCGTCTTTTGTCAGGGAGGAAACAAAGGGAAGTGAATACAACTCGGTTGAAACAAAAAGGTCGAATTGTACCAGTACGAGACTAACGAGTAACGCGATACGAAGTCAAATGTGTGGGACACGGAGCTAGGAAAAGATGACGTCTCGCCTTGTAATTTATTTTCGAATTTAATTATATATTTTATTTAATAATAATGCAGTGGTGGGCCAGTACCTCTTCATATAAAGAGAAGGCATTAAATAAATATCTTAGGACATTTCACACACGGCCATCTGATCCCAAACTAAGCAGAGCTTGCACTATTACAACCAGACAAACTGATCAACATACTTGATGTATAATTTATAAATATTATAGATAAATGAAACCCCCACACAGAACTAAAAATCGTGCTTATGACACAAACTTTAACCTGGTTGAAAATTAAACCCATGAGCATGAGATTAGCAGTCAGGTTCACTGACGGTAAACCAACAGACCAGTCAAAGCCATTTAAAAACCTCTCGTATCGTCACCTGTTATATTATATACATTAAAATAATACCAAAGCTCAGTTTTAAGCTATTTTATATTATGACAATAACAAGTTGGTTGCTAAGATACTGACACAGATACCACATTACTCCCCCCCATATAGGAAGGAGCATTGGAGCATCTTCATAAGCCGAATAAGCCAAACCGTGTTGGAAGACGTCGCGCCCGCCCGCTACGGCGTGGCGCTTGTGGGTCAGGCTGTTGCTGCTGTTCAGCAGCTGCTTGCTGTTGTTGTTCTGCTTGCGGTTCGGGTTGCTGTTGTTGGGAGGTGGAGGCATCACCTACCCCTGTGCGCTGGTCTCTGTTGATCACGTAGTAGGAACAGCAGCGTTGGTGACTGTTTGTGGGCGGATTGTCTTGAGGGTTGGAGTGTTGGTTGTTATTTCCACTATTGTTGTGTTGTCGATTTTTATTGTCATCGATCGGGGAAACTCGGCCTCGGAGTTGGTCTATGTGTTTTCTTTTAACTTCTCCCCCCATGGGGTAGAAGTAAAAGGTAAAGGATTGATCTCTGTAGAAATAGAGAACAAGCGTTATGACTTGACTAATACGCTGTATGTTCCAGAGTTATCAACGAATTTATTGTCTGTTGGAAAGATTACTGATCATGGATTCACAGTTGTATTTCAGAAAGATCAGGCTTTAATAAAAGATAAACGAGGAAAGACATTTCTTAAGGCAAGAAGAGAAAATGAACTATATTATTTAAAAGTCGATGAAGAAAAAGCAAACGCAGTAAGAAATGACGGAAATATCATGATGTGGCATAAGAAACTTGGTCATTTAAATGAAGCAGATCTAAAAGCAGCATTCAAGAAAGAATTGGTAAAAGGAATGACAATAAAAGAGTCAGAAGAATTGGGTGTTTGCGAAACATGCTTGAAAAGTAAGATGACTAGAGTGCCATTTATTTCATCAGAAGGAATAAGAACTAAGGAGCCACTAGAGATGATTCATTCTGACGTTTGCGGGCCCATGCAAATCGAAACATATGGAGGATCGAGATACTTCGTCACATTCATCGACGATTACACGAGATATTGCTGTGTATATTTTATTAAAAATAAAAACGACGTATTTCAAATGTTCCAGGAATATAAAAACACAATGGAAAATTTTTTGAAGAAAAGAATTAAATTCTTAAAATCTGATAATGGAACAGAATATCTTAATAAACAATTTAATGATTATTTATAAGAACATGGAATTCAGCGCAGACTCACGGCGCCTTATACACCTCAAAGCAATGGACTAGCTGAACGCAAAAACAGAACATTAGTTGAAAAGGCCAGATGTCTCATGATAGAATCAGGTGTCCCAGAAGAGTTGTGGGCGGAGGCAGTTAGTACGGCCAACTATTTGATTAACAGATGTCCAACTAAGGTCTTGAATGGATGTACACCTTTTCAAAAATGGATTGGTCGTGAACCATCTGTAAGACATTTGCATATTTTTGGTTCCAAAGCTTTTGTTTTAAATAAAGGGCCTAAACGAGGTGGAAAATTCGCTCCACGTGCAGCCGAAGGTGTATTTGTGGGATATGCAAAATGTACTAGAGGGTACAGAATATTTCTTCCTACTAAGAAAGAAGTCATAATTAGCAGAGATGTGAAAATCATTGAAAAAATGTTTTATGATAAGGAAGAAATGCACACCAGTTCCGAAAAACACAGAAATAAGAAAAGCGAGATTAGTAGCTAAAGGGTTTAACCAAAGATATGGAATTGACTATGACGAAACTTATTCTCCGGTAGCAAAATTAAGTTCAGTGAGAAGCGTCATCGCTTTGTCTGTGGAAGAGAACTTGAAACTGAATCAAATGGATGTAACAACAGCCTACTTGAATGGAGATTTGGATAAGGAAATAATTATGAAAATGCCAAATTATTTAGAAGAATATGTTACAGAAATAATGGTGAAAGAAAGTAATAAAGAAGACTTAACAGTATTTAATAAAGCAAAGGAAATGTTGCAAGATTTAAAATATATTAAAGGAGAAAAAGTATGTCTTCTTGAAAGAGCGCTGTATGGACTGAAACAGTCGGGTAGACAGTGGTACCTAAAACTAAGCAGCGAACTAGAGAAAATAGGTTTTATTCCAACTGAAGCAGATCCTTGTATATATGTATTAAAGAAAGGAGGAGCTAAGATGATCATAGCTATATATGTAGATGATCTGCTGATTGCTTATTCCAGCGAGACACAATTAAAAGAAATAAAAAGGATGCTAAATGAAAGGTTCGAAATGAAAGATCTTGGAAGTCCAGAACTATTACTCGGTATTCAAATAGAAAGAAAAGGAGACACTATAAAATTACATCAAGAAAAGTATATACAAAAGATTTTAAATAAGTTTAATATGGAGAATTGCAAGTCCAGTGTGACTCCAATGGAGCAAAACTTAAAACTCCAGAAAGCACAAACTTGTAATGAAAATTTGCCCTATCGGCAACTAATTGGCTCGTTGATGTATTTGGCTGTAGCCACAAGACCAGACATCATGTTTAGTGTCAGCTACTTGTCACAATTTAACTCATGTTATGATGAGGAACACTTCAAGTGTGCGAAAAGAATACTCCGATATTTAAAAGGCACTAAGAGTATGGGGCCTTTGTATAAGAAAACTGATTTGGAATTATACGGACAAACTGATGCAGATTTTGCATTTTGTACTTTAGACAGAAAGTCCTACAGTGGATATTGTTTTAAGCTTGCCGGTGCGCCTATAAGTTGGGAGAGTAAAAAGCAGAAATCCGTAGCTTTGTCAACAGCTGAAGCTGAGTATGCATGTGTTGCAGAGTCTGCTAAAGAAGCTATACACTTGAAACGTTTACTAAATGGCATTTCGGACACGCGCCAGGAAATTATAACAATATATAATGATAACCAAGCTGCTATACATTTGACAAAGAATGCAGTGGTCAGTTCGAAGACGAAGCACATTGACACAAAGTTACACTTCATCAGACAATTAAAAGATATAGAGGTTGAATATTTGGAGAGTGCCAACATGGAAGCTGACCTGCTGACCAAAGCATTAGCTGGACCTAAGCTTGGTAAACTCAGATCTTCGTTGGGATTACTTTGAAGAATTTCTTCTGATGAGGAGGAGATTTGTTAGAGTCTTCATGCAGAAGAAATCTTGTTCATGGCAATCGTTGTCATGGTGATACCTTGTTTGTGAATGTCATATATGAAATAATTAATTCTATATAATAAAATATTTAATATTCCTGATGTTCGTGTTTCGATCTCAATTAAGCCTTACAACAATAACAAGTTGGTTGCTAAGATACTACCACAGATACCACATCACCTTTGTTCGGGATTGGCTATTTCAGGCTTACGTGATCAGTCCAGGCCTTCTGACGCTACTGATATTAAATACTGTTGGTTAGCGGCCAGACGTTCAGTTGACTGAAGGATAGACCACGTTCAAACCACGTGGCCCAATAGACAGTATTATTTCTTCAGCTAGTCGTCGTAAGCTTTTGCATTTTTTATGCAAGCCAAAAATTAAATAAAATCAAAAACAATGGTGTATTTTCCATTTCGTTGTCATTTGAACATTAAGAGCATTTTAATCATACAAGACCAACACATCGTATCTCCAAAGTTTCTGATATCCACGAGAGAATTATCGCGAGGTAGCCGCGCCCTGCGGCAACTGTCGCTTTGTGTAACATTTGTTTTGTTTCTATAAATGCGATGTGCGTAATTATAATGTCTGCCATTTTTGAATTAAGTAATTAAGATGGATGTAAATGTTTATCTAGTTAGTTAATTTAAATAAATGGTTAAATTATTTTTGGGTGTTTAATCTACTGCTACCCTGTATACTTTACTTAGGTACCTATCATCATAGCATCATCATCTTCATTACCTGCTTGATCTGTCAAAGCATAAGCGCACGGTAGTCAGAAACCAGAAAATCAAGTCAAGTCAAGCCAATGCGTATCGTTGTATCCCAGTAACTGGTTGTGAAGGTCTGGTTGACAGCAACTTAATGTAAATTAGATCTTGTGAGATTGGAAGCCAACCCTAACATAGATAACACACAGACATTGAATTTTTCCTTTACTATAATTCATCAAAATTGGTGCAGCGGTTTCAGTGTGGAGACTTAACATACTGACGGACCTTCGTTTATAATTTTTGTAAGAATATCTGAAAAAGTATAATTATGCATTAAAGCAAGCAAGCATATTTCTCTAATAATCCTAAATATTTCAATGACTATTCTAAAATCTTGGAAAATTGAAAAAGTACATACTAATCTGATTAGAAATTCTGAAAAGAGATTATGAATAAACTTATTTATCTCCACAACAAACAGCCTTTGGTCGATTTATTCCATTATGGCTTACATTCTTACATCGCTTTACAAACATGTTTTTCTTCTATTACAAGATAAGCGGGGTCTGTGAAATATCGGGCTCTAGTAGGAACGAGCTTATGATTTGTATTACTCTCTTGGCGGTTGCGTGTTGAATCGACTATAATGATTTTGATCGCGTTTGTGTGTTTCTATGTATGCTGTAGGAATTGTTCATCTTCTCTTCTTTTGTTTTTGTAAAACTTTTAGGTCAATGTCAATTAAACGCTGCGGCCATTTATACAACATATTTTAATTTACATGATAATCAAAATCTCTGGTTACTTTCCGGTGAGAAATTGTTTCTTACAATTCGATTTCTTATCGCAAAAATAATGAAAAAGAACGAAAAACAAGTAATAATTACATCACTAAATAAATACGTACGTACGGAATCCTCGGTGCGCGAGTCAGTATCACACTTGTTTTTTTTTTAATTTAAGCTTTTGTTTTTAATACATAAACAATTTTATCTTTTTATCATATTAGTTTAAATGGGTCAAGTACTAGAACCGTTTTTTAACCATTTATGATCGTGATTACTTTTGTTACTTACATTGAATAATCGTGTTTATCGTCACGAGACAACAAAAGTAAGCTAGATCGAGGTGTTTAATTTCTTGCCGATGCATGTATGGAGTGGACATGGTTGTTTCAAATAGTGAGACAAACGCGCAGATATCACCAAAAACAAGGCAGTATAATTGAAAAAACAAACCGCTTTAGTAGTGGGGGCGTTATAAGCCATTAATGTATGGGGAGCAATATTTTTTGCATTAAAGCATGAGACTTGGTACACTTGTTAGTTAGGTGGGTTAGAGCGAAAATCGCCCGGGAGGCAATCGGAGGCACCCCTCTGGGGGGGAGGAGAAGGGGTTGAAGTTCTCTTCTGCCGCGCGCTCTGTTTGTCGTCATAACTCCAAATTTATCGTTACTATGGCAAGTGGGGTATCATTTTCGGATAAATCAAAGATGGCCAATCGTTTTCTGAAATAAAAAATACATGTCTACATACAAAAAAAGTGAATTATGCCCTAAAATGTGAAAATTTCAACCGTAACAAAAATCATTAAATGGCCATAATTTTTCAAATCGTGACTATATCGACTTTAAAAAAATATGATTAAAAAGCTATATGCGTATAGATTCTGAAAATATAATATTTGTCTATAGTGTATATAGAATAATCGTTAGAAAAAAAATTAAAACACCTTGGCGGAGCAGCCAAAATTCATTGTAAAATAAAGACAACAAAATCGATTTTTACAAATTGACCAATCTTTTTACTAGTTATACTAGTTAATATAGAGATTTGATTAAATTAAATAGATAATGATTTTAAATGTTTTCTTTTGTTAAAAATCTATCGTTTTTACCCTTAGTACAAGTATGATTTGATCTTATAGCTGAGCGGGCTCTATTGACTATTTTAAGTGAATCAAACGTCTGTAATTAATGTGATAATGATAACATACAACTATGCTAAAAACTTAGCTAAAAGTATTTATAAAAAATGTAAAAAGCGACTGCACCATTGACTTTAAGAATTAGCCCTAATAGCAGGACGCAAAGAATTGTTTTCTTAAATGTCGCCATTTTTTACGTCGGATAGTATAGTTTTGCCAGAAATAGAGTTCCAAAATATCTTAATTGTAAGTTTTATGAGTTATAGGCCAAAATAATAGCTTATATCTGTTTGTTCAGAGTGCTGATAATTTGGTGCAGTGCTAGCATTCGAGTCACTGCCCCTATCTCATCATCTCACTAGCCTTTTCTGGATTATATTGGGGTCGGCTCTCAGCCACAAGCCACAATTCCAATCACTTAAGTTCCCGCTGAGAGCATCTTTATCTTTATTTATTTATCTTAACATCATGGGTACATTGTTTACCCTGGGTAAAGTACAATCTTAAATAGAGAAAGGTGTCTGAGATAGAATAGACACCTCAGACCGCCTCCACTTCTTTTTACACCTGCACCGGATCATTTCCACACAGACGTCGAAAACCACTGTACTGGCAAGTCTCTCCATGTATGTTAACAGTAAAATAACCGACCTTACTCTATCTCTTATTAGATGGATCAGGTGGATTCGGTGAAAAATGTTCTCAAAAAGAGATGCAGGGCAGCTTTTCAATAATAGCGAAAGCCTCGCTAATCCTTTTCTCATATGCTGCCAGAAACTCTTTTGCGACAGTTGGAAAAGCATTCCATGTCTCCGTTGCGCTTTTTTTCTCTACCGTTCAAATAAGTCACAGTGTCACAGCTTTTTTACAGGACCATCACACTGGTGGTTCTGTAAATAATCCTCATCCTATTTTAGTCCTAGGAAGTATATAGCGGATGAAAGAAAATAATTCTAAGTATTTTTAATGGAGAGTACTTGATACCTTGCGGTAAGGAAGGTACTGGTGGGGTTTTCCAGTGCCTACATTACCCACAGCTCCTCAAGCTCAGGCACTCGTCTATACCAAAACGACTGCTAACGAGACGTCAGTATCGACAGTACGTGTACGTATCATTACTTTAGCACAACTCTGACTACTGCGTTAGTCCTATCATCCTGTTGTTAGCCATTTGGTATCCGCCGTTATAAAAAAATCTTTTTACAGGACCACTTAAAGCTAGTCTTGCCTCTATTTTACGCTTTTCCAGGTAGTCACAATGTATCTTGTTTTTTAACTGTGAAGGGGAAAAGGGTTTCTGGCAGCATATGAGGGACGGATTAGCGAGGCTTTCACTATTATTCGCGGGCCAGTTAGTTTAGTGGCTAGTGAATCTGACTGCTAAGTCGGAGGTCGTGGCTACGATGCCAACCAGAACAAACTTTGCGTGATGAGCATTGTTTATCCTGTGTCTGATTGTAATTTATCTATAATATGTACGTATTTATAATTATATAAGTATGAAGACCAGTTACTTCTAGTCTGACATAGTATAGCTCTGCTAAGTTTGAGATCAGATGGCATGACTGCATGAGTTGTCACAGGATATTATAACTAAAAGTTTATAAGATAGTTAGAAGTGTTTATTTCTGGTCTTGCACATTTTGCTAAGTAAATGAAACCTAAAATATCTGTTTATTAAAGATATTCGATAACTAGAAACTAGAAAAATATTGTCTTACAAAAGCTGCCCTGCACCAACATTTCTTGAGCAGTATTCCAAAACTGTTCCTGTATGGGATCAGATGTCTGGAAATCCACCTGATTTGTCTGATTGGGGACGGAGTAAGGTCAGTGACAACTGTCAGCCTACATGGACAGACTTGCCAGTGGTTTTCAACCTATATAGAAATGGTCCAGTGCAGATGTAATAAGAAATGCGGCGGTCTGAAATGTCGAACAACTCTTTGCGTCCTGCTATTGGTGCTAACTCTTAAAGTGTTTATCATTGGTGCAGTCACCTTTTATATTATTTTATAAGTAAGTACTTTAAGCATTGTTATATGTTGTTACTTTAATTACAGACGTTTAATTCACTTAAACTAGTCAACAAAGCCCGCTCAGCTATAAGATCAAATATGACTAATGTCATTTTTTTATACTTGTACTAAGGGTAAAAACGATAGATTTTTAACAAAAAAAAACATTTAAATTCATTATCTATTTAATTTGATTAAATCTCTATATTTACTAGTAAAAAGATTGGTCAGTTTGTAAAAATCGATTTTGTTGTCCTTATTTTACAATGAATTTTGGCTGCTCCGCCAAGCTGTTTTCATTTTTTTTCTAACGATTTTTCTATATACACTATAGACATATATTATATTTTCAGAATCTATACGCATATAGCTTTTTAATCATATTTTTTTAAAGTCGATATAGTCACGATTTGAAAAATTATGGCCATTTAATGATTTTTGTTATGGTTGAAATTTTCACATTTTAGGGCATAATTCACTTTTTTTGTATGTAGACATGTATTTTTTATTTCAGAAAACGATTGGCCATCTTTGATTTATCTGAAAATGATACCCCACTTGCCATAGTAACGATAAATTAGGAGTTATGACGACAAACAGAGCGCGCGGCAGAAGAGAACTTCAACCCCTCCCCCTCCCCCCCAGAGGGGTGCCTCCGATTGCCTCCCGGGCGATTTTCGCTCTAACCCACCTAACTAACAAGTGTACCAAGTCTCATGCTTTAATGCAAAAAATATTGCTTTTGGCTTATAACGCCCCCACTATAGTAATCGTCAAGATCGTGACTTTTTAATGTCTAAGAAATATCGCTAGAAAACCTATTATCATAAAATAAAAAATCCCATTTAAATTGTTTCACCTATTTAAAAACTACGCTGCCACAGACAGACATGTAACCACACAGTCACACATACACACAAAGCGGTTACACTTATAATACCGTTCTTTGCGTCAGGGGTAAAAAATGGAAAAGAGACAGAGAGAATGCACAATTAGCCCCTTACTAATAAACGCTGCATAAAGTTATGACAGGTTTATACGTCAAAAAATGTATGGTTACACACTGATAGGCTTTATTCATTGCATAACTTTACACAGTGATTATTAGTAAGGGCATTAGTGTACAAACTTGTGCACTACCATATTTCTTACGATACTTGGACAAAATTCACTCCAAGAACATTATTATCATAGTTGGCTTTGCTAAAATATCATCAGATCAAACTCAACGATGGTGCTCAACGAAATGACTGCGATTAACTGGAAAGCTATTCTGCCAAGTTTAAATGGCGTGCCTTGAAGTTCGTCGATTGTGTTTGTGAACGAATTGAGGTCTTGCATTGTACCTGCTTACTCTTGAAACTTTTCATTTAATATTAGTTCTGCCGTTTATAAGATAATGTGTTCATTGTTTGAATTCTAGTGGTTTGGGAGTAATTATATTTGGATTGGTTTTTGTTTCTGTGTTGATGAAATCTGAGATCTGCAGATTGTTTTGCGGATTTTGGTATTAATATTTGGAAGAAGTTGTTGGGATTGTTGTGATTATTGTTGTCGGGTTAATAGTAGTAAATACAAGCGAGTAGAGTGATCTATATACTATGTAATGTTATAGAGTTTGTAAGAAATAATCTCAAAGTGCACTGGTCCCAGTATAAATATAAATTAACCTTTTTTTAGTATTGCTGATTTTATCGCGAACGTAGTAGGTACTAAGCAAAAGTTTAAGTTACTAATAAAGTCATTTTCGGATGGAGTAATAACTACTTACAGCATATTTACACCATGTTAAAAAATAAATCTTTTATCTACCATATTTCACGCAAATAAATCATATTCTATTCTATTCTAAAGACGTGCATTATAACTTGTCAGTTAAATTATGTTAAAGAAATACAAGTAATTTAAATAACTGGTTATATAAAGCCTAAAATCGACTCATACCAAGTGGATGCCAACTTTTCACAAAGAAATTACCCTCTCAGTTTGTCTCTAGGACCAGTGGTTTGGACTGTGCCTTGATAAATCAACAGTCAGGCAATTAGGCAGTCAGTTTACTATTTTAAATAAGTAAATTTATAGATAGTTTAGTATTAAATTTAACAGTACTTTCCGTAAATCGTCATTATTTATTTATTTGGACTTCTAACAGAGAAAACACCTTAAATGCTAGATAATATAAATAGCAGGATATGACCTTGTGCTTCTCCACTTATAAGAAGTCACAGCAAATTATGAAATTTAATACAAAATACAGCATAATCAAACTAAAATAACTATCATAAAACTCAAGAACTATTATTATTAAGTCCAAATATTTTATAAGATTCTGATATTGTTCATTTTCAATAAATGATTTCTTTCTTTACCACACGATTATTGTTTCTACGATGGCGTCGTAACATACAATTTTGTACTCTACAGCTTAAAAGTTTCGGTAGAATTTGCTCTGTATTTAAGGCACTGATGATAACATTGAGTTAGTGGGAAATAAGGCT
This sequence comes from Athetis lepigone, assembly GCA_033675125.1. Lineage (NCBI taxonomy): Eukaryota > Metazoa > Arthropoda > Insecta > Lepidoptera > Noctuidae > Athetis > Athetis lepigone. The sequence continues at coordinate 16,938,570 of CM066231.1, forward strand.
GCATAGGTGTTTGTTTATTCAGAAGACCTTGTGAGAACTGAAAAGGATTGGATCAATTTTTCACAGAAACTGTTTTATTCCAATAGGATGCTATAAATAGATGGCGTCAATGTGCTGCATATGTAATGGGCGTTGCATTTGTTACGAATTTTAATAATGAAATTTTTTTGAGCCAAGTCTAGTGAAGAACATAACTATTGCCAATGGGTGGCTTAAGGTCATAGCTCATTAGAGCCACCCGGCAGCCACTCCGCACCGCCTCGCCTCCTGCGGCTAGTATTCTATATAATGAACTTGTATGGGCATGCGCTCACTATATCAACTCCGTAGCGGCACCGGATCGCCTCGGTTATAAGGCGAGTCAGTGCGGAGTGGCTGCCGGGTGGCTGTAATGAGGTATGACCTTTAAAATGTTTCTCGACGGGCGTAAAACCATTTGACTTTATTGTTGGAAATAGACCTGAAAAAATGTACGAGTTTATTAATTTACATAAGCGTATTTTAATTTCTCAATAAAATCTAGAAAAAAAACTATTATAAAAATATAATATAGCGCTTTATATTATAAAAAATGGTAAACAAAGTAATAAAGAGTTTGCAATATTGGTTCTACGTCATTAATAAAAACATGTTTAGCTCTACCTCATTCGCTCCTACTAGGTACGCTTTTTCTACCAACTATTAGAGTACTGTTCATTTAAATCTAGCTCAGAATCTATTCTCCTTACCTGATATAAACCCAAGATCTATACAGAGCTACCTCCAAGCCAATCTCCGAATAATCTCCTCTTTACGAAGCACGGTCCTTTGCCATTTCCAACCGTTAACCACTTTTTTATTCCTTTTTTAAAACTGAATTTATAATAGAAAGTGTGAAGTTAAGAGCTTAAAATGCAGGGTGTAATGTCTTGCTATAAAATGCAGGTTGAAACCTAGCAGTGAATGGATTTGTCTGCTGTTTGACGGAGCTTACAGTTTTACTTCGGGTGAAATTGTTTTAAGGCGAACTCGTCTCGCCTTTGTCTTTTAAGTTGAAAGACAGTGTCTTATGAGAATTTGTGGGAGAAGAGTTTCTGAAATAACCTTGTATAGCCCACCTAAATTTATGTCGATATACATGAAGTCTCAACTGTACTATGTGACTAAAATAAGTCGAAGCAGTTGCGGCCCAATTTAGTTGATAAAAGTTGAAAAAAGTTGTCGATCAAGTGGACATTGACAAGATTATAGATGTGCTCATTTTTTTGATGGCTTAAAACTAATTCTTGAAAAAAACTATTTTAATAAGTCATAATTTTAAGTCGCTGGACCACATCTTCTTATGCAGAGAAGGCGCGAAAATTTATCGCCACACTGGCTTAAAGTGAATCAGCTTTCAGGCTAATATTCAGAACAGGCGTTAGTTTGCGTGCAGATCGTATCCAAAGCTCGTACAAGTTTCCTTTTTGCACTTAATTAACAATGTTTTTTTAGGGGTGGTATTTTCCTCCACCAACCAAAAGATAACTACTGGACTATCACGAGATTATCATAGTAGTGGGAAAAACTAATCTTAAAGTAGTAGCCACAAAATATCTTATAAAGCATTTTAGTACCTCCCAAGTACTAAGACGCCAAAGGCATACTCAAAAGATTTTCGTACTAAAATTCTGTCTGTATACAGACTCACGTGCCTCCACAAAATTAAGCCACTTGATATTACGGCCGCTTCCCGCCGATAATTTCGCCAAAAAGTGAGAAAACACACACAAACACAGTACACCAACATTCAAAGTAACGTTCTAATAATACAGCTGAAACTCCAACTCAAATAACATCACTAGAAGGTATAAGATCCGTTGTGAATACAGTACGTACAGCCGGCGATATGTTGAAATTCGCTCAGAAAGCTAGGTACGAGTCAGTTGAATTTATATGACGATGCCTATAAAATGAGAATGGTGTAGACGGTAGTCTGATATCTGAAGGCCTGGTGCAAGCGTGCAAACTTGAAAGTATTCTATTTTCGAATTGGAATTGCGACTACCCTCTATTTGAATAGTATCATAAACTCGGTGGTGGTCGCCAATTTTGACCACTGACCGGTTAAACACTATGAACTATTGATAATTCCGCGTGGCAGTAATACGGCACAGGACATTAATGACAGCTGTCACATTTGACAGGGCCAGAGGTGTGAATACAAGCGCTGTTATGTGATCTACAGACGTAGCGGTTTAATAACGCAAGCCTGGGCTTGCACAAGCCTAGAAATAAGAAATTTGCGCAAGTTCTTGCAACACCAATTACATCATACTTGTACAAGTCAAGGCTTTCGCAATTAAATTGCTATGTCTGTGGCTATCATTAATGCGTGCGTGTTGGTGCTAGTTACCGCTGGAGGTATGCAAGCGGGGAGCGCGATTATACATCAACGGCAGACTTTGTTAATTTGACGTCGTTCTACTCAAGGCTTAGATACCGGAAATTTTTAATTAAAATCGGTATTATTTACTTAAATTAAAATCTACACACCCCTAAGAGGCAATCAATACTGTAGAGGCCTGAGGGAACTCTAGTGTACCGGGATAAACTAATAACTGAATTAAACGCATTTATGATTAATATTTCCATGCATTCTTTCTATTTCACTTTAATTATTATTGTATAAAAAAAAAAATGAAAAAATGAAAAAATGTTTATTTATGTTGTCCACACACATTTAGGTTACATAATACCTCTGCCAAACTGCATAACAGTTTGTTGGCAGATGTAGCTCCCAGTTTATATAATAGGTACAATTTTATTGTAATTACATTTTTTCATTTGAATATTGTTAGTTGAAGAGAAAAAAAAATATAACAAAAAAAAAATTAAATTAAACTATAATCTATAAAAACTATGCCACCAGAACAAAAACAATACTAATTAATCCTGATCATCCCTACTCTCCCAGCACAATCCTCCGACTAACTTCTGCTAATAAATACTTATGCACTTTGTTTTTAAAAGATATTTTTGAAATACAATCGATTTCCATATCCCTCGGAAGGCTATTGAAAATAGTTGGAATTAAGTATTTTCGACACCTGCGGCCAAAATAATTATTACAAGTCGGTTGCACATACCTTCTTAAGTTTACATTTCTTTGTGACCTTGCACGCACGATTTCATATTTAAACTCATCAATACGAAAGTGTTCTAGGGCCAATAATAACACTGCCCTCTCATGGACTGGCAGCATGTTACACTCTAAGAATAATTCTTCATAATTACTGAGTTTACAACGGTGTTTTACATTTTTGTCTACTAATAATTTCATAAATCTGATTTGGAATGATTTTATCCTGTCTAAATAGGTTTTAAATGTATTTCCATAACAAGCCAGACCATAAGAGAGCAATGAGTCCACTAATGCATAGTATACTGTATACAAAGTAGCCCTATCCAGTATAATACTGAGATGGTGGAATTTTACAAGTACTATCGACAAGTATATCGACTGCTTGTCAGCCATACGGGCTTTCAAGTCTTTTTTATTTTAAAACTTTCAAGATTGGGGCTTGCCTTTGCCCAGCAGTGGACAAAAAAAAATCATCAAATCAATTTATGCAAAAAGGATTCCCTTTAGAAGAAAGGACCTTGCAACGACCAAGCGTCAGTCGGCTGTCGGGCTGCTATTGCCTTCTATTGTGTCTCGAATCACGTCTGTTCGAAGGTTTACGGCAATATCAGAGTCATAACTGTACTTACAAGGTGTCAATAGAATCATAAATCAATACCAAACAAAATAAATACTAAAATATGAAACGTATAAATATAAAATCGATGAACCACCTCACGTGTACTTCGCGCCCTTGTGTCGCGCTTAGAGACTCCTCTTACGTAACGTTACTCTCGTAAAAATAGGATAGAGGTGAAACAAGTTATGCGAGGAAGCAAAAAATGTTCCGTGTTGTCCTTTGTGTTGAGAACTAAGTCCTTGAGGGGCTAAAGAGCTTCATATTGCATCCTTGTGCTGATTCAGTTACGGTGAAAGGACATAGTGGTGTTATTTTTAAGGATGAGTTTGTTGTATACATAACTGTGGGATGAGTGACAAGAGCATAGAAACCTAATTATAAATGAAACGTAATATTTATTTGGTTTTACTATCATGATTTAAAAATATTGCATTTTAAAAAGATTGTTCTTTGTATACAGTATTTACGTTAAGTTATGACAGATATATGTATTTGAATTTATGTGCAAAAAAAGCCTTAGTGCCTCTGGCAATCTATAACAGTTTACGCAGAGTGGTGAAAGATCACAAAGTTGAATATCAAAAACCTTAATTTAGTAAATAAGTAGACTAAACGATAAAAAGAACTCGACACTAGGTCATTCACTCAGTTTCCTTTCGCAGTAACTAATAAAATATACAATTAATAAATCACAAAAGAACCCAAAAACAAAGATGAACTAACTAATAAAATATCAACCTCAAAACTAATTAAATTAATCAACATATTTCAAAGGCAGGCGGCGAACTTTCCCTATAAAATAAAAACGGGCAAGTTCGTTACCAACATTACGGCAAGATAGAGCAAAATATTTACGTTGGGCATCCAGCGTCTTATAATTAGTTCAGTGTTTACGTTGCTGTTGCCTACAGGTTGTGAAGACGGCCAGTAAACTGTGTACATTAGACAAGCCACAGAGTAGAGAACACATGGAATGATAATGTACGCGTGATGAGAGATTTCAAACGTTGTTATTGCTAAACAAAGATAGTCAATTAAAAACGGTGTTTAAAAAAAAATTTGACAAGGATTAGGCAGCCTAACACTAAGAGATAGAATGTCAAATCACGTAGTGTTTATATTTGAATTGAAAAGCTTGCTGCACAATGGTGCGTGCTACGCCGTAGCACGCAAAGCGCTACGGCGTAGCTCACAACTTGTAATTCTCTAGGAAAGGATAAGAAACAAAGCTTGAATTCAGACGATAGATAAACAACTGTATTTCACTTAATATATATAAAACAAAGTCGGGTTTGTTACAACACTTATAACTCGAGATCGGCTAGACCAATTTTCATGGTTTTTGGTTCGTTGGATTTGTCCCCGCCCCGAATAGCAGAATACATCTTAAAAATAATGAAAAAATCGACGAGAACGAAATATAAAAGATGAATCATTTTCCCCTATAGTTAATTCTAAATTCAAATAAAGATTGAAAACTTAAGAGAACAATAGTACTAGGAGCGCAGTAATGTGAAGTGATAATGTGAGAAAATTTAAAATACTGAGATACTTAGTAGTACTTAAATCAATCAAAAGTACTAGGCTCGCAAATGTGTGAAGTGGTTAATAGAAAATGTGAGCGCAATTTTAAGAAAATATATGTTTATGAACTTAAATAATATCCATCCATACTAAAAATGACTAATGACTAATATTATAAATGGGAAAGTGTGTCTGTCTGTCTGTCTGTTTGTCTTTCTTTCACGGCAAAACGGAGCGACGAATTGACGTGATTTTTTAAGTGGAGATAGTTGAAGGGATGGAGAGTAACATAGGCTACTTTTTGTCTCTTTTTAACGCGAGCGAAGCCGTGGACAAAAGCTAGTTACGTAATACTTTGAAAATAAAATCGATAGCTATTATAAAAGTTTTGAGAACACCGTATTTTAACAAACTGTACGGAAGATAAATAACAGTCTCTCCATTTTCTCGTTACTCCATGTATTTGCCCCTGTTGTTTTATTAGGGCTGCATTATACCATAGCCGTTTAAACAGGTCCTTTGTTTGAATACCTTAATTTAAATAATAAATTTAGTGTGTTGAACTGGTAATTTACAGTGTACTCCAGCGTGATTAGGTTAGGTTTTTTCTTTTATGGCTAATTGTTTTTGGAAATGGAAGAAAGAAGAAGGAAATGTAAAATCTAAAATATGACCTTTTGTTATGTTACGTTTACATACATAGATTTCAAGTAAGTTTGAAATTTATTCATTCTTCAAAAAGAAAGATTTTCTTCATTACTCTAATACAAGTTGTCTTTTTTTGAAACAATGAAACGAATAATAGCAGTTGGTTAAGGAAGTGACATAATAATAATGCAAAGTGATTATTTTTTGTATTACCTTGCTATATTTTGATAATATCAGTTAAATGTAGGTGCGACAGCTTAAATTTCTAAAAATTGAAGTTGTGTTAATTTTATCAACGCTCTATTTTGTGTAAATTAAATGTGTGTTGTTTTTCTGCTCACATGTCCTCTGTCTTTTTGAGAATCTGTCCTTATGCGAATAATCCAGCTACTGTTAAAGTATAAGGGTATGAAGCATAAACTCCTTTTGATCGCGTTTACTTTAGAGATTATTGATTGTAACGTCCCAGAAACGAATGTTCTTAACAGACAGACTGACAGACGAGCAATGGAGTAATAATCAGTTATTCTTAGTTTATCTAAGTATAATATGTATGTATTTACACATTTTTTAAGTATGTATATCAGTTGTCTGGTTACCATAACACAAGCTCTGCTTAGCTTGGGATCAGATAACCACGTGTGAATTGTCCGAAAAAAAAAGTTATTCAAAATTCAAGGCATTTATTTCACTTAGACCATTTATAGGCACTTATGAATTGTCAAAGAGTCGGTCGGTCAGTCAGAAAAGTGACGCTAATTGCCTGTTCCAAAACGTAAATCTCTATGGAGAAGAACAGTTTTCAAAACCAACAAACAAAATCATGTTTTACAAAAAACGTGATTACATTCATTTTGGTGCTTCTATATGTAAAAACAATGTAAGTAAATAAATAACAAAAGAACAGTAAATTATTAAAAAATAATAATAAAAATAAAAAAGTCATGGCAGTTAAGAGTTGACCGATCTCAACTGGCACCACCTTCTTTGAGGTCATACTTCAAAGTTCCCTTCTTTGAGGACAGAATTCTTCTTTGAGGTCATACTTTAAAAGTGTGTAAATGAAATGAACATGTTTTTGACCGTTGATTAGAGTTAGATTCTGAACATTTTCAACGATGAATAATTTCTACTGTAAGTATGGAATGTGAGTGACATGTGTGTTTTCGTTTTAATTAATGAGTTCAAAATAATTAATGAATTGAAAGTGCAATTAATTTAATGTAATATTATATTCGAATTAAAGCATTTTCATTGTTACATAGAATGCTTGTTATCAAACACTGTTCTCAAACCATTTAAATCGGTTTACTGTTACCATGAGTGGTGTTAATTTACAAGGATGCTTTAGAAATATAATCATTTTCACTTAATCAATAAAGCTATATAATATATTATACATTTATTGCATTAAGAAAATTACATATTATGTATACTAGGTCTATTTTTGGTCTTGCACAACCTACTAGGAGATGATACTACTCATAAAAACAAACAACTTTTTTGAAGTGAAAACTTCTTTAGCGGCGTTGAGCACTTTTTCTGTAATGGGTATAAAATCTTAAACTCGCGTCAGGACACGTGACCTGATCGAAAAAGCGTAGGACGGCGTCAGGACACGTGACCTGATCGAAAAAGCGTAGGACGGATGGATAGTATTAATAATCAAGTTTTCACTTCTGCCGGCACTCCCGGAGTGCAACCCGTCTTTTTTTTTATAGAACCAACTCTGAAATCTCAAATAAAATATTAGCTGTTTCATACATTATGGTCGGGAGGGCATTGAACTTTGTTCGAAACAGCTGTCTTTTTTCCAGTAAAGGCAATGAGTCCCAGAGACCCGATTCAACTCTCTTCCATCTAAAAACGTTTATCAGAAAAGAGCAGCAGAAAAGTTAATCCTTCAAACACAAGTAATTCGATACACAACAACAAGACAAAAGCAGCCGACAGCCGGTTGTCGCTTGGTCGTCGAAAGATAAAGAGACAAAAATATTGTTATTTTGTACTCTATATTCTCTCAGTCTGAAATAGAGCGGAGTAAGAGAAGACACAGCCATAATTGGCCTTGCTTTGAGTACCAGTATCAAAGGCATCTGCCTGCCAATATCTTACATGGAGCGCCCTCCAAGACACAGTTACAGACTATCATGTAACTTAGTTTTGGAGGACGCAAGATACAAGACAAGGTAAAACCATTACTTTTCATTTTTTACTGGATTTAAAACAACTTGCGCTGTAAATACGACTAGCACGAGAGACTAAACGATAACGTCTCCCGAGGCATTGTGGGCGCATACGTTATCTCAATGCGGCGTCTTAATTCGTTGGAAAACGTCGGGAAATACCGTCAGAAGTTTCTTCAAGTAGCGTGTTTGTGTCGGGAGAATTTTGGAGTAGACGTAGACGCAAGCTGAATGAGGTCATTACATGGTGAACGAAGTTCGTCAAGATGAAATGACTTTGTATTTTTGATCCTTCAAACACATTGAGACTCAATAGAAAGACAATAGAAGCTCGACAGCCGGCTGTTGGTCGTCGAAAGGTTAAGGTTCCTTATTTCAAGAGGAAAAAATAGAACCGTTACAGGAACACTTTGTTGTCCGTCTGTCTGTCTGTTATATTATACTTTAAACTTTTGCGTTGCATATTTATACTTCACCGCTTATCGGTTAAAACTCAAAAATTTCAATCGGGAAGGAGGATTCCAACTGTCGGCCACATGGAATCCAGTGATTGCAAAAATTCACCATCGAGATTTTAAGTCGACTAAAAAACCGGACTCAGTGAGTGTAGTGTGTACGCGGCTTTATACTGGACATTCATCAACATCGAGGGTAGATAAAGATGGGTTGCGGAATGTTATGTTTATAACAGTTACCGTGACCCTGGAACATAAAAGGCAATCGAAGGAACATGAGTGGGTTTTAGCACAGATTAATAAATAGTTACTACGTAACAGATACTTCACTCCAATACAAAAACTAAAATACCTACGCTATAATAGCCTACAAAATCATAATAATAATACCAGTTGTTTGCAGCAAGGAGAAATGTACCATAAGTACGCACTAAGAGAGTTGAGATTCTTTTGCCCGCCGCGCGACTAACGTGTGTGCGTGTCGTCCAGCAAATCTGCTAGGGTTATACGTATGATGACAATGGTAATAAAACGAATGTTTTAGAAAAACAACTTTTATTTTATTTGTTGATCGAATATTTTTTAGTTTGATAAATTGACTGATGCATATTTTTCGTTCCTTGAATTCCCGACTAATATATTTTAGTGTCAAAAATATCCAAAACCGCGTGAATAATTTTAATAAATAATCAAAAGGGAAACAAGAGAATTGGGAAACAGGGGAATTGCACAATAATCAGGCAATAATTACGTGGTTTCGGCATTTTGATAGGCAGCGCTGTACCCGTGACGCGCGAGCACTCAGGCGGGCGCGCGACAGCCCGGTGTTCGTTGTATCGTCGACGATACGCGAAGCGGTAGGCATAAAACGCGTGGCCTTGAGCGAGTGACGGACGCCTGGTTTTAGTCAGTAAGAGTCTGACACGCCCTCCCGCCGCACCCAGGACGGGAGCAGTCATTGGATGATTTCCCACTCACCAAAAAAAAAAAAAAAAGTGTAGATGAAGATCAATCTACTTCATCGACGGAGTAGTGTCGCTGAACAGTCTTGTTGTGACCATGGCAGGTGTAACCCTGCCGAAACGTCAAGCCAAAAATAAATAAAAGGTATGTGTCTGTCTGTTTGTCTGTCAAGACCCTTTATTTAAAGAAATCGTGGAGGTATTGATTTGACATTAAATAAACTCGCACTTGGCCGGTTTTTTAATTACTATTATCCCTTTGAACACACGTGATTCGAGACACAATAGAAAGATAATAGCAGCCCGACAGCCGGCTGTGGCTTGGTCGTTAAAAGGTTAAAGTGGTTAAACAGCATATATAAAAAAAAAAAAAAGCCTTTTATTTCTTACAATTCTAAATAGTAATGACTTAACTAAACAAAAAAGTTTTGATTACAATCGTGCAAGAACCCCTCAACGGGTGAAGGCCTCCCCCAAAGAGCTCCAGTTGCTTCTATCCTGAGCTATCCATAACCAGTGTGGGCCGGCCGTATTTCTAATCTCGTCTTCCCACCTCGCATACGGTCTGCCTATTTGGCGTTTTCCTGCTGGGCCTTTCCATGACGTGACTCTTGAGGTCCATCTGTCCTCCTACAACAGCATATAAACGGTCACTATAGTCTATAGATTGCAACAACAGTGGAGTTTCCAAAGTACACTTCAAATGTCTAACAACTAATTTAGGAAAAACCTCAGCAGCTGGCTCAGTCCATAATCCGGCCGATAGCGGGAGAAAGTTCCTCTGGAATCGCGATCTGCAAAGTGTGAGGATAAGTTCTCCTCTTTTCAAATTGACCGTGGGTTATTTCGATAAGGTATCGTCGACGATTTGTAAGGCAACAGTTAAAACTCCAGTTACTATAATTTACTCAAAATATAATAAAATTTGCTTTAATACCTTACCAGCTACACCTGATTCCAGGAATCAAGCCATGAACAGCGAAGTATTGAAATTGTCAAAATATTGCTGGCATAAAAAATTTCCTCTTCAAGAATCCAGAACATCGGGGTCGACGAACTCCCTAATTGAGTACCTACGACCTTATTAGAATATTTTAACAAAATATGTACACATAATTCTGAGGTAGTGAAGGTATTTGATTGTAAGCTAAGTGTTCTGCGCTAGTGCCTTAATGATGTTAGTTAAATTAATATTATTATTGTCTTAAAATGTTTAATGATGATCTTAAGATGCCGTAAAGAGACAACGTAATAGATTTCGTAGACTTGTTTTGCGAATGTACTAATTTGAACTAATTAACATTTTGTATCTGAGGCGCTAATTTGTGTTTAAAGGGCTAAGGCATAAATAAATATAAGATTTATTTTCCTTAAAAAAAAAGATACTAGTTCGTTTTTTTTTTAACTAAAGCTGACAATATTTGAATAAAAAGACAATGTACTATTGCTTTATTTGTCACTGCATTGGACATTTTTTAGTAATTTCATCATTATCATGAAAAACAAATTACTCGTACCAAAGGACCAAATTATCTTGTCCTTCAAAATACTCAGTGTCAACATTGTACAATAGTATTTCGACCAAACTTCGCAAGTCTAGACCTAAACACACGATATTACCGATGACATTTGTGATAGATAAGACAACAGTAAGAGCAATGAAGCCGTCTGGCCCACAGAAAGCGATTAGAATGACTGATAAGATATGTACCAACATAATATCGAATTGAATGCTCGTAGAAACAAGTTTTCGTACTTGTATTAATTTATAAATAGATTGAAAGCAATTGTTCATCTCAGTTACAGTAGGTTTTAAGATTAATATTTAATCTATATATATAAAACAAAGTCTGTTACAACACTTATAACTCGAGATCGGCTAGACCAATTTTCATGGTTTTTGGTTCGTTGGATTTGTCCCCGCCCCGAATAGCAGAATACATCATAAAAATAATGAAAAATCGACGAGAACATAATTATAAAAGATGAATCATTTTCCCCTATAGTTAATTCTAAATTCAATTAAAAATTGAAAACTTAAGAGAACAATTATTAGTACTAGGAGCGCAGTAATGTGAAGTGATAATATGAGAAAATTTAAAATACTGAGATACTTAAAGTACTTAAATCAATCAAAAGTACTAGGCGCGCAGTTGTGTGAAGTGGTTAATAGAAAATGTGAGCGCAATTTTAAGACAATATATGTTATGAACTTAAATATCTAATATCCATGCATACTAATATTATAAATGGGAAAGTGTGTCTGTCTGTCTGTCTGTTTGTCTTTCTTTCACGGCAAAACGGAGCGACGAATTGACGTGATTTTTTAAGTGGATATAGTTGAAGGGATGGAGAGTAACATAGGCTACTTTTTGTCTCTTTTTAACGCGAGCGAAGCCGCGGGCAAAAGCTAGTTTAAGAATAAAAACTCAAAACAGTAAAACCTCTTATTTTTGAAGTCAGTGGCTTCCGTTTTTGATTCGACTTCGGACATTTAAGTTATTAACCGACTTCAAAAAAAAAGTAGTTAACCGCCTTCAAAAAAAAAGTAGGTTCTCTGTTCGACCTGTATGTATGTATGTATGTATGTATGTATGTATGTTTGTCCGCGATTATCTCGCGTTTGGCTGTACCGATTTTGATGCGGTTTTCAGCAAAGTGTTTGTTACATTCTGGGGAAGGTTTTAGTATATAACACTAATAGATATCCCGTGACGTTGCCCGCATAGATCGCGTTTTGCTTTCTTGGATTGTAGATTTTTATAAGATTTTAAGTTTATTTTGAGAGCTACCCTAAAACGTAGTCAGACACTGAGACTCTAACTAAAAAGTAAAAAATAAAAAGCTTTTTTAAAAAAAAGATAACCGACTTCAAAAACTAAAAGCTCAAAAATAACTATTTCGGAAGTCGGTGGCTTCTCTTCTGCCGGTCGATTTGTGTTGGTTTTGATTCGACTTCTGACATTTAAGTTATTATTATGATATTAATTTTTAAAGGCAGTTTAAAAACACATCTAATTATTTATCACATTTTAGTACGATGATTGCGAGAACCTCTTTTTTGGAGTTGGTTAAAATACCAAGACCTTATCCTAAATTCCACAAGTATCTTTCTGAAAACCATGAATATCGGTTCAGCTTCATCACATTTGTTACACTTGTTGTACATTTGTCACATTTATTATGTATGTACATGCTACATACAGGTCAAATTGAGAAGTTCCTTTCGGAGTCGGTTAAAAAAAAAGATTGTTAAGTCTCAAGGTGGCCCAGAGTTAAAAAGCACCCACGCACACACAAGCCTGCGCTAATCAAAGTTACAAATACGAATTAACGTAACTTTTCTATTTTATTTCAAGTAATTGCTAAGTTGATTAACATAAACTGAAATTGCCAATTCGCTTATATACATGATAATCAACGTTCGTGTCTTTTTGACACGAGAAAATGTTTTTGCCCTGCAGTAAAACTGTAAAAAGTTGGCATTAGTGCTATTTTTACTTCTTTTAACAAAGCCGAGATTATAAAGTTTCTAACAACTTCAAGAGGTTTACCATTACTAGTTACCGTGACCCTGGAACATAAAGGGCAACCGAAGGAACCTGAGTGGGTTTTAGTCAGTAAAAATTTGACACGCCCTCCCGCCGCACCCAGGACGGGAGCAGTCATTTGATGATTTCCCACTCAAAAAAAAAACCTATACTAATAAAACATCAAAAATATCATCTTATAGATGATACTTATGGTTGAAAAGTCAGTGTTCCTTCAATTATAAAATAGATAAGTATTTTAAAAATGGAATTAGTTCGTTTAATCAAAATAATTTTACTTTCAACTGCCATGGGCGTGTTAGTTTAATTTTAGTAATTGGATTTTATTTACTTTGTTTTGTTACTTTCTTATCTACTAATTAAAATTCAGCGCTTTCATGCACAGATGATGAATAAAAAATAACGCGTATGTGACATTTGAAAGAAAATATTTTCCACATTAGGCTGACTAAATGGAACTTCTAGTATTATAAAATCCACCCACATTAGGTTATCTGTATTAAATAATATAATTCAAACGACACTGTAGAGTTGTAAGTACACATAATATCTAATTAAAAATTCTCAGTTGCGCTGGTAATGTAATTACAACCTCCATTGCCCAGACCTAGCTAGTTAGTGTGAGGAACCTTTTTTTTTATTTTTAATATATAGCTTCACTTTATATTTTAACGAAAAGTTTTACCATTTACTTTTTCCGCCAGTTTTTAAAGCTATAAAATGCGATTGGTAATTCATACGCTTGCCTTTCAAACCAATTTTTCGTAGGATATGTAAAAAAAATAAAAGCCGATTTTGTTGATGAAATTTATTCATCTTGGCTTAGGTTTTTAACCTGCTTGAAATTAAAATTTGATTGTTTCAGACATGAAGTTAATTACAAAATTACTTTTAAACAATAAATAACAAAACTTATATCAGTCAGAAAATTCAAATGGCTTGAGGTCAAAGTATATAATTATATTGAATCTATATAAACTTTTTTTAACTTTGTCGGTGCTTCTCACTTCTCAAAAAAAGGTTAGAAAACCTTAAGTACAAATTCATTGAAATCGGTTAAAATGCTAAAACCTCTTAAATGTGGTAAACACTTTTTTGAAAACCGCGTCAAAATCGGTTTATCTAAAGGCGAGGTAATCACAAACAAATATACATTCATACTAACATACAGGTCAAACTAAAAACCACCTTTTTATTGAAGTGAGTAAAAAAAATTGCGTTTAAAACCGCGAGAGAGTGCTAGTTCATAATAAATGCTCATCAATAACCAACTTCTGAGTAACAAATAACAAATTAATAACCGCTTACATAAATATTTATTTGATTTCACAAAATATGTCGATCAAAAGTTACGAAGTCCTTTTCATTTGTTCTGTCGACATTGGCTATTGACTTTAGAATTTCTATGAACTTTTTTTAATCTTGTAAAATTAACTTGTAAAGTAAGAAATATATTACGACAAGGTTCCACAAAATAATTATATTGTTACTAGCTTTTGCTTGTTAGTTTGTCCACGCGAATTTTGATTATTACGAATGTACGTGACGTCAAATAACAACACCTACCTATACCTGTTCCACTAATAGGCAAAATCTTTCAACGACTTAGCGACAGCCGGGTGTCGGGCTGCTATCGTCTTTCTATTGTGACTCGAATCACGTGTGTTCGAAGGTTTAAAAAGTTGTCTAAAATGTGTCCAGCTGAAAAAAAAAACTTGAAACATTATTTTAACAACTTTTGTCGACTCAACCGCAATTATGTATGTATGAGGACTGTAGAACGATGGGTACTCCCTAACTTCGCCATAAATCCTTAGGATCAGGGATCGGCGACAAGTTTTAATTTAAAACGACTTACCGCTCGATTGCTGACAGCGCAGGATTAAAAGTTGTTCAGGGATGTATCGCCTTCAGCTACCTGAATATCAAGATCAAAGGTAAAAAGGCAAATAAAGAAGTTGCCAAGTCAAACTTTGGCTTGAAATCACGAGGTTATTTTTAATTTATGTCGTCAACTGTCGGCTTCAATGTTTATTTGCTAAGCTTTGCTACGAATTTAACTTCTGACGTTTTCTTTTGAGAAATATAAAGTGAAAATTTTATTAATATTCGTGAATGTATTTTTATTAATGAAAAGAAAGTAATAAGTACGTCTTTAGATAGAATATTATATTTTATTAAATATGTTACGAAGACTGCGAAATGAAATATCCAATCGCGTACCATTTATTATGAATTTTATATTTAGTTTCTATATTTGGTAGATGCGACGCACTCAGGGGTTATTTATTATTATTGAATTAATCAACATTGAATTTACTGGAACAATTTATGTAGTTGTATTCTTTTATTTTAATGGAATTACATGGCAATTTCAAATTTGAATCCCTTGCAATTTCATTAAATAACTAGATGATTCCTGGCATTTTGACTGCCTATTTTACACAATACACTTTTTTCAGTAGTTTTGATAATGTGTTGATTATCAAAATGCTTGTAGCTTTAATTAAAATTCAACACAAAAACACACAAAGCAAACTATGTTATTTAGAAGCAATGAAAAATAGGAGACTATATTCCACAATAAAATATACCATTTTGAAATACCATAGGATTCCTAAAGATATAGAGTTTTGACAGACAAAGAGACAGATATATGTATCACAAAATGATGCTATAAGGGTTCCATTTTTCCTTTTGAGGTACGAACCCTAAAAAATATGGGTTCACAGTTTCGATGTGAGTTGATTATTACCAGAAATAATGATTGTGTGTTTATATAAATGAGACTAAGAGATGCAAGAAAAAGTCACGCAAAGAAAACAAAAAAAGGTAAACAACAATGAAATAGAGAAGAATATACTGAATTCCACTACAATATACAATATAATGAAATTCCATTGGATTCCAAATCTATTTCCAAAGGTTTCTTATCCGTCGCGTTAAAATATTGAACCGTATCAATAGTTTTGCCGTCAGTTTTAATCCGAGGAGCGACGGTGATCGCCGTAAGTCCTTTTAAATTAAAGTTACACCGACACCGGTCACGTCACCTTCAGGATTTGTAGGATATTCTCAAAAATAATTCGATGTACAACTAGATCTGATGTTTTAAAATGTCAATGAAGAATCACTTGTTGATATTGTTTACAAAGTTATTTTAATTATGGATGGGGATGTTTTGTTTTTGTTATTTAAGTAAGTACAAAGATTGATAAAATGTATAAAAATTCCATTATTCCATTGTTGGATTAAAATAACAAAAACGAAATTAACGAGTAAAAGCGTTATTTTTATTCAATTTATCAGTCATTATTGACGTTTCAACATTGTAAGTGCAATACACTTAATTTAGCCAGGGCACACTTTAACATTTAGATAATAATGCCTTAGGACTATCTGCACTCCCGTGCCTTTATATCACCCCCAGCACTTAATAAATTTGTTTACCTATAAAGAAAAATAGCATATAAAAATAAGGACTTAGTAAATAAAATTCCCAAAACAGCCTACATTTATAAACACGTCCAAAATAACACAACTATTTCCTGTACAGCTGGTTCAATACAACGGTTCCCAAAGGAGTCATGCGGCACAAAATATTAAAATTACGGAACACATGTGCAGACATGTTTTATACGTACATTTATAAATATTAAACAGCAAAATATTCTGAAAGAATGCCGTACGTTCACACGACAGGTCTGCCCGTTGCGCTTTCGTGTCTACACTTGTTTCTACTAAAAATAACTCAGCGCCACAGACTGCATTTGTACTAAAGGACGAACTTAAGCCACTGGTATTTTCCGTGAAAACAACGTTGGTATATTGTTACTCTGTGTAAAATAATATGGGTGTGGTTATCTGTAATGTACGAGGACCAAGCAGTCCTGCCTCCGGTATTACATTTACATAATGTACTTAGCGCAAAGAGCCGCATACAAAGGCTCTCCCCAGAAAGTGATGAGATGAGTGCGCGTCAAAGAAAAATGAATTCTTTCACATACGATTTTAGACATACATTTGTTTGTTATAAAAAAACTTTTTCCAAAAAAAAGATAACCGACTTCAAAAACTAAAAACTCAAAAATAACTTTTTCGGAAGTCGGTGGCTTCTCTTCTGCCGGTCGAATTGTGTTGCTTTGCCACCGACTTCCGAAAAAGTTATTTTTGAGTTTTTAGTTTTTGAAGTCGGTTATCTTTTTTTTGGAAAAATTTTTTATTTTTTACTTTTTAGTTAGAGTCCCAACTACGTTTTAGAGTAACTTTCAAAAAAAAATTACGTTTTTTTCTATAAAAATTGAGGAGTTCCCTCGATTTCAGCATGATACCATCATCAGATCCTGGACCTGATGACAATGGGACCATTTGGGAAGTCTACCCTTTCAAACAAAAAAAGAATTGTTCAAATCGGTTGGCAAATGACGGAGATATGCGCGAACAAACATAAAAAAAAAAAAAAAAACATACAAACATTCGAATTGAGAACCTCCTCCTTTTTTTAGAAGTCGGTTAAAAAATATTTTGCTTGTATTAAATTATTACACGGTATTTTACTCGTGAGAGCGTAAGTAGAGTTTTCGTTTGCGGTTCTAAACTTATACTGTTTTCTAAGTATCTAATAGAATAGAAACTACGTTATATAAATGCGAGGTGACTGTCCACACGATCAATTTGACTCTTTTAGTTAAATTTGTATTTTAGGTCTGCATTGTTGAGTTTATTATGATTATTTTTAATGCAGCACCTAAATGTTTCAAATGTAAATAAACAGTTCATGTAATTATTATATTTGGTAAAGTGTACAAATTAATAATTTTATGGTAGCATTTCAACATTCAAAGTTTTGCTAGGTATAAAGTCATTTACACCCGTAAATGAAAAAAAAATGATAAAGCAATCGTAATCAAATTAATTTAATATTAAAATAATTTATTTTTGCCTACCATCTAACGACATCAAAAACACAAACTAATCTACAAAAAGTAACAATACAGTACTTGGAACAGTTATTACTATTTAGTAATAACTGTTCCAAGTACTGTATTGTTACTTTTCACATGAATATTTCAAAAAACCCCACACGATAAAACTCCTTTTTTCAACCATCCTCAATTAATCCTAGATTTCTTGAATAAGGCGTTAAATCTTCATTTGTCCGCACCGCTGGCGGGCGCTCGCCTTTCGGTACACAGTGCTCCACGAACCTCTGACTGAGAACCAAATTGAATAACGCTTGAGGAAACGTTGGTATCATCTTTATGGGTGCTGGCTGCTTTTACACCGTTGCAAAGGCAAATGCAATTTAAAATTTATTTTTGAAACTGGACTTCTTTTGCAATTTTTGGTCCTTTAAGGCAAAACAGAATAGTTTGATTTATTATACTTAATGTATGAACGAAAAAGAAGTGTGAAATATAATTTTTTTGATGCGTTTGGGCCACTATTAAGCTGTTAGTGAGACTGCTACACCTAATGTTTTTTTTTAAGTAAAAGTTTAAATTCATAAGAGCAAAACTATACTGTCTTTAATTAACTGCGTCAAAGCTTTTAGAAGATATTCATGTTAAAAGTAAGTTTTTTTGATAATAGGCACAGATTTACGGTAATAAACAGTATAAATAAAATTGCTGCATATTATCTTGTCTATTGCTTTAATTTTTTTATGTTAACTTTATATTATGCTGTTTCAAAAGGTTTCAGGAAATTTAAGGGGAATTTGCCGCTTTACTGATTTTCTTTCTATTGAAAACGCTATGCATAATATGCATGCAACTAAAACTTTTAACATACGCTTCGGTGTAAATGAAACTATTATGCAAGACTGGCACCGGATTGGACTGGCTTAAGTTTCATTGTACAGTTGAGCTTGTTTTAGTCTGACGGTAAATCTTCAACGATTTTACGGTTACTGCGAAGCTAGATCGTACTTGTATCATAATAAAGCAGACGAATTTACATATTACAGTCTTTATTGTTTGAAATTTCAAGTTTGAACCCCTTGATTTTGGATTTTAGAATCTCTCGGTCTTCAGTGCATGAGACATAACATTTTTATCCGATTTTTACGAGTTTTTGTTTTATAATTCCGTTTTACTATTGTTATAAAGATGGAAATTTGTGAAGCTGTGTAGATGGATAGATGTTTATTAGTTTTCCACTACACGGATCTAGTTTAGTGCTTTTATATTTCTACTTAATCAGATCAAAAGGACATTGACCATCCATGTATGGGAGTTGGGCCAAGTGTTGCCCAGCATGAACATATAGTGCATTATGTACCTTAGGCTAACACTACTCTGTAAACGAAAGCTCATCAAAATCTATTCGAGGAGATTTGAGAAAAAAAAAAATTTTTATCAAGTATTTTTTATTGGTTAAGAATGACATCCAATGGTACGTACCGCAGTAATTATTTTAAACAATTGCTCACTTTATAATTACAATCAAGTATTTCATGGTTTCTGACATTCAGAATTGATTTACATTAATAATACTCACAGTTATCTACTTGACATTAAACAATGAATTATTAACATTGATAATATTACATTATTCGTTTACGTCGTATGATCAGTCCCCCTAGACAAGCATTGGCATTGTAGAATAGATATAGCGAAAACGAATCGATTGTCAAATGTACGGAGATGTCAAATTGTTTAGCGATAACTTATGTCTACAGCACGAATAAACAGTTTTTCTTTCTTTCTTAATGTCAATTCCCTTAATCAATAAGTCAATTAACTTAATACCGTCTTGGTACCTAGCCCATCCTAAAAACCAAACTAAGCACATAATGTGGGCACAACTGCCAATTGTTCTGTGAAACATGTTCATCATTTTCATTTTGTACTTCTATTTCCTTCTTTATTTTTATTTTTTGTTATTATTTCACTGTGGCATTTGGGTTTTTGTACGTAGTTTGTTAATTGTTTTTTATTAGGTAATTGTTTCTTTTTTTTAGTGTTGTGTATGTCTTGTGAGAATGTACCAAATAAATGTATTATCTATCTACATGAGCAGCAATACCATTACCATTTTCTTATGCACTCTATTCCACGATTGTCTAGATGTAGCAGTGGTCTACTCTTTATGTGTGCTCGTATGAGTTGGACATTACTGGAAGGCATAGTAAATGCTGACAGATTGTTAAGATCTCCGTTATATTGTTGGATAAGAAATGATCCACTGCTGCGTACATGATCACTGTAATAACTGGGCGCAAGTTTTTTTTAGTAGGTGCCAACAGCGAAAAGAGTCAATTCTTCAGCGGTCAATATCGAAAATAATTATATTAACTAAAATCGTTTAATACTTTTACCTAAAATCGTCCCGAAAATCTTAAAAACTTAACCAAAAAAAAACCCTGGGACCGATTTTTTTTTAATAATTTTTAAAATTATATATTAATGCAAGTAATCATTTGGAAGTACTCCCATGTCTGGGCAGCATATGGCCCAAACCCGGTCAATGTCCTTTTCTCTTATATTCTGATAATAATATGGATTTCTAATAACATCGTGTCTTAACCAATCTTACCATCGTGAACGCAGATAGTGAAGCTTAATAAAACACGCCTTTAATAAACAAATTGCAATGAAACCCACTTGAAATTTCAATAAAATATACATTAATATACAGATTGTAGGTAAGTACATAACATTGATTTCACATCCAGTAAATACTACACGAGCTCAAAGGAGTTACAGTCGTCGTGTATCGATGCAATTTAAATGTACTGGTCTCCAATAATTGCATTTCAAGTCGACGATATTGACATTAGCACAACGTGACATGAAAATTTACAAGTTATACGTAATAAACTTGATTAAAATTTGAGAAAATATGAACCGAGAAATTTTTAAAAGGATTTCATTAAAATGGATTAATGAATCTATAGGTTCGTTTGTATTTAGCAGCTTTATCCAAACTGTCGCGCTCTTACACACTGTAATAATATAATATAATTAACGCAAGACTGAAACTGCCACTGACAATGATATTATAAGTAAAAAGGTGTAGATAGGTTACCCAAAAGAAACTCTATCTTCAAAAACGGCACACTAACGCACACATACATTACACGTCAAAGTAGGATGACATGATTGAAGTAGTGCGAGTGAAAAAGAGATAAACGTCAAATGACAACGCGATACTAGTATCATGTTTGTCAATTGGCAAATTTTTATGTGCCACTTTTTGACTACATGGAACCTATCTACACTTTTTTACTTATAACATCATTGGCCACTGATGCAAGAAACAAAAAATTTGAGCTGCGGTTTTTATTGACAGAGGTGCAGCCCTTCATGAAATAAAAAGGGGAGTAAAAGTTTTCCCAAAAAAAGACTGTGGAAGTACCAGGAAATTGATAGTCAAGATATAATTAATGAAGTTTTATTATAAAATTTAAGAAGCTACGACTGTGTAATTTTGCTACTTGCGGGGTGTACAGTTTTACCAACTATACGCACCGTCTTACCCGAGCAAGCCAGTTTGCGTGATAGGCCCATAGAGCTGAAATAAAAGTTTCGTAGCAACTCTGGTCAAGTCTCTAGATGTCGCAACTGAAAGTGAACTCAAAGTGAGACATCCGCCAAACATTTTGATGGTGGCGCAACCAAGTTGCACAACCAGGTGTCCAAATAGAATATTTATCTAATTGCTATTAAAAAAACTCAATTTGACTTTAACAAAATTTTATTCACGTCAAATTGTTACACGAAAGATGTGATTGTACTTTAACTGCGTTGTAATGTAAACAGAATTCCTTCTTCGAATTTATATGCATATTCGCTTTGTAATTTATCATCTTCATTCCCTGTAAGGTATGCAACAGTAAACTCGAGATATGAATCGATTCCTCGCTCGGAATTCGGTCAAGTGTTAACTACACGTGCATGTAATTGACTCGCGCGGTAATGAAGTTGTAGCGACAGAGCGTAGTGATGAGAATCGAATAACTGAATCGATTATACGTGAACGATTTTTAGATAAGATTGGAAGTTTTTTATTTTGTTTTGTTTTGTGTACGACGCTGACTGACTGAATGCCGACAAGATTTGACTTCGACAGGACTTTAGGCCGACAGGACTTTTCGGCGATAGGACTCTTCGGCAATAGGACTCTTCGCCGACAGGACTCTTTGCCGATAGGACTCTTCGCCGACAAGACTCTTCGCCCACAGAACTCTTTGCCGACAAGATTCTTCGCCGACTGAACTCTTCGCCGACAAGATTCTTCGCTGACAGAACTCTTCGCCGACTGAACTCTTCGCCGACAGAACTCTTCGCCGACAAGATTCTTCGCCGACAGTACTTTTCGCCGACAAGAATCTTCACCGACAGAGCTCATCAGCGTCGCAGCTCATATTCTCTGATGATTAGATAATTACTTTGGAAATCGATAAGGCTTTCCTATTTAATCGACTTCAATAAAAAAGAGGTCTCAATTCGACTGTATGTTTTAATTATACAATTCATAAAAAATAAAGATATAGTAGGTAAATAAAGTTGCGTCACTGAAAAGCCCTGTTGGCGAACAGTCCTGTCGGCAAAAAGACCGGTCGAAGTAAAGACTTGTCGGTGTAATGGCTGTCTGCATTTAGTCGTACACTAATTGTGTTTCTATGATACAAAGCTTAAATTACATGAGACGTAGTAGTAGAAGCTAAATTGTAGTAATAACATACACTTACACATCATAAAATATTTTAAAACTTTCACAAGCAAATAAATTTTCAATTTATTTCCATGCAAAAATTATAAGGCATAATATTTTACACGTTCATTAACCGTAAATTTTATCGAGAACTAAATTACGTTTAAAATGCTTTAAACTCCAATTAAAGCTTAAATACCGCCCATAAATCGACAACAAACTGTTACAATCTCATTAAATCGACTAACTATCACTGAACTCGATTCCGAAAAACTCGATTAATCGACTATTTGGTCAGCACTAAAAATTATTGGCGGAATTAACTTCACTAGAGCAGGTGTTTCTGTCACTTTTCTACTTTAGCTTTAATTTAATATTGTTGGAGGTTCTTTTACAACTTGGGAGCTTTGTTTAAGTTTAACATGAACATATGCAGTATTTAAAGTTGAGTGTTAATTAAATTTTGTGTTCAATGTGAAATTTTGTCGTTTTAGTTATTGGTGAATTTAGTAGAGAGGGTATCTTTTTGTAGTCATCTTTGAAGCTTGTCGTCTAAATTTATTAGGAAATAGTCACAATAAATTAACCAGCAAAATATGTTTCATTGTAACGTTACCTTTCACTGTATGTGTAACATTGCAAAGTAACTCAAAAACTGTCAACTTTTGATCTTTAGTAGGTACAATAACCAATTTACAATATGCATTGTGATTGTTGTTGACCATTTAAATAAGAACATATCAGATCTTTATAAAATGTATATGGGATCACCACAGAAGTACGCTTTCGTCGGAACCAATTCGTATTACTTGGTTTTCAGCTGGACGCAGTACGATGGTGTGACGGGTTATGAATATGAACCAGATTTACAATGAAAATCAACAGAGTAAAAAATTAACTGAGGCTGCTCATGGTACTCAAGCAAAGCATTTATTTCTCTTAGACCATTTACAGACACTCATAAATTGTCTAATAGTTACTTAGTGAGAAAGAAAGTTGAAGCCAATTTGCTTGTTCCTATGGAGGTTGGTCTCTTGGAGAAGATCAAGCATGAAAATCTACGGACACTCTTTATTATCATCATGTTTTTTACAAAATGTTGGGTACATTACAACTGGTTGGTTACCTGACAACTGAAAAACTCGCCGAAATTCAAACTCATATATCATTCGTAGTCTCTCAAAACTTATTCAGCCTAGCTCCTAATACTCTAAAGGTCTCGGTCACGTGAGATTAACTACGAATACACTACGATAACAGAACAAACAGCGATGATAAATCCGTTCTTAGTTCCGTCCTCCGCTCCGCACCGCTTGCGCATGGTACAAGCTGTTAATTTCCAACTAATCAAATTCAAATATTTATGTCACTCAGTCCATTTAGAGTTACCTACTTATAAATTGTCTAAGAGTTAGCCGGTTAGTCAGAAAAAAGTAGAAGCTAGTGGCTTGTTGCAAAACGTAGGGATCTCATAGAGAAGAACAAGCAATAAACTTCTTGGACATTCTAAAAAGTTAGGTCAATTACAACTAGTAGGTTACATGACAACAGGGTGGCTTGCCAAAATCATACTTGTATTTCACATAGCCCCTCAAGTTGAATTCAGTCTAGCTCCTAATACTCTAAGGTCTCGGTCACGTGAGATTAACCACGAATACACTACGATAACAGAACAAACAGCGATGATAAATCCGTTCTTAGTTCCGTCCTCCGCTCCGCACCGCTTGCGCATGGTACAAGCTGTTAATTTCCGCTAGCTTGTATCGGCTGAGCGTGGTGTCGGCGGTATTATTACGCCTTCCCAGCAGTTTGCGACCTGTTACATAACATTTCTTAGGTAGAGGCTTTGTTACTGTGAGCGAGTTAGGGTTATTATTTTTGTAATGTTACTCTTGAAATGGAGATAAACGAAAAATTAATATGAAGAGAGAAATGCTGGATACGTTATCATTTTGTAGGAATATTATTTAGACTCACACATTGCCTTTATTTTGTGTCCTATCTTAATCCTTTCTTTTCTAGTTAT
Organism: Athetis lepigone; assembly: GCA_033675125.1. Taxonomy (NCBI): domain Eukaryota; kingdom Metazoa; phylum Arthropoda; class Insecta; order Lepidoptera; family Noctuidae; genus Athetis; species Athetis lepigone. Next base: position 16,963,304 of record CM066231.1, read on the forward strand.
GTTGTAACAAGCTTTTGTCTGTGATTTTGTTTGGATAGAAGTTAAATCACTCTTTACTTATAAAAGAAAACTCGAACGCTTACTTAATTTATTTTGTAAATTGAGATCACCTAAATTACTAGCTTTTTCAGAAAGTAAAAGAGCTGTCTGGAACACGAAAGCCGAGAACCTGCGCCATTGAAGACAAAAACGGGCGTCTACTTACAAATGTGGCTCAAGTGTTAGACCGCTGGAAGAACTATTGCGCGGAGTTATATGACACGGGAGAACCAATTAACGCTAGCATTCCATGGGCGACAGAAGAACCTGACATCCTCGCGTCAGAAATTGAGCATGCCATCAAAGCTCTTAAGTGCAACAAATCCCCGGGTAAGGACGCAATCACTGCCGAAATATTAAAAAACCTTGGTGAGCGAGGCACAAAGGCCATCACCGAACTCTGCAATACCATTTGGAGTACTGGAAGATGGCCAAAAGACTGGACAGAATCGGTGTTCATACCGTTGCATAAGAAGGGTTCTTCCAAAGACTGCGGAAATTACAGGACAATTGCGTTAATATCTCATGCAAGTAAGATCCTTCTCCATGTAATAAATCAACGTCTGAAATACTTTTTAAGCCGACAGATACCCGAAGAGCAGGCAGGATTTGTAAAAGGCAGAGGGACGCGGGAACAAATACTGAACGTTCGCCAAGTCATCGAAAAAAGCAGGGAATTTAACAACCCCGTCATACTATGCTTTATTGACTATACAAAGGCCTTTGACTGCGTGCAATGGGATAAACTGTGGAATGTGCTACTCGAAATGGGAGCTCCAGAACACCTCGTTGCCTTAATTCAGAGTCTGTACACTGAAAACCGCTCATTTATCAGAATAGGCACGGAATGCTCTAATATGTTCCAGACTAAAAAAGGAGTGAGACAGGGTTGCATCTTGTCCCCTGCACTTTTCAACATATACGGAGAGCATATCATTCGAAAAACCATGGAAGACTGGGAGAAAGGTTTCCCTATAGGTGGGAAAAGATTATCAAATCTTCGGTACGCGGACGACACCATCCTCCTGGCAACTTCCATGGAAGATATGAATGAGCTATTTAGGAGACTTGAAACAGAAAGTGGCAAAATCGGTCTAGCAGTAAACAGAGCAAAAACTAAAGTGATGGTAGTTGATCGAGCCGGAAAGCTATCAAATGCCCTCTGCAACATTCCTGGCATTGAGAACGTCGACCACTACATATACTTGGGTTCCCAAATCAACAATGACGGCAGCTGTGTCCCAGAGATCAAAAGGAGGATCGGGATGGCAAAAGATGCTATGTCCCGGCTTAACAACATCTGGAAGAAGAGAGGAATAGGTATCAAAACCAAGACCAGATTGATACGAGCCCTGGTATTCCCTATTTTCTTGTATGGAGTGGAAACGTGGACAATTTTGGCCCGAGAGAGACAGAGGATTGATGCTTTTGAAATGTGGTGTTGGAGAAGAATGCTGAGGATACCTTGGACAGCAAAACGCACCAATGCATCGATCCTGGCTCAACTCCGAATAACAACTCGGTTGTCCTCCTTATGCCGTCAACGTATCTTGTCATATTTTGGCCACACAGTGCGCAGAGGGGACGAGAATTTGGAAAAATTGATTGTGGTTGGGAACACCGAAGGCAAAAGATCGCGCGGTCGTTCACCAACAAGATGGGCCGATCAATTAAAAGACTCGGCGTCAGACAAATTTTACACCGTCGCAAGAGAAGCGCTGGACAGAAACCGGTGGAGGCAGATCATCCGCTCCAGGTGCAACCCTAGTGCTGACCACGATCCTCAGACATGAGGGACCGACCCGAGAGAGAGAGAAATTACTAGCCTTTAAGGATATCACATGACGTTTCCAATACAATTCTATAGACTTTAAAAGAGACTTTCACCGCTGAGTTATGGATGTTTCTTCTAAAGTAGTCGGCTAGGAGCCGGTCCGCCTAAAATAATAAAAAATAATTACTTGTAAAAGGGTTATTTTAAAAGATTTTACAAAACAAATAACATTTTATAATTAAACTGTATACACCAAATAGATAACCTCTCCCAGTATAATTAAAATAGAGCTTGAATACATTATACATGTAAAGAAGTTAATACTCCTTTAATTCGAATTATGACGCGCTTAGCGCTCTCATTGTCTATTTACGAAATGTCATGAGGTTTTTTGGATTGTCAAGTGGAAAATATGTGAAAAAGCTAATGTTTTAAATACCTAATAGTAATTGCTTAAAATAAGATTTGTTACAAGAATAAACTTAAATGTCGTTTCTTTGTTTAACAGGTTTGTATTAATTTTATTGTGTGTGGGTAATTTTGATCTGTAAAATATTTTCAATTGCTAATGAATAAATTTCTTTGTTTAACAGAGCAACAACACGTTTATTCATTGTATATAAAGTATTAATAGAAGAGAGATCTTATAAAACGACATTTAAGTTTATTCTTGTAACAAATCTTATTTTAAGCAATTACTATTAGGTATTTAAAACATTAGCTTTTTCACATATTTTCCACTTGACAATCCAAAAAACCTCATGACATTTCGTAAATAGACAATGAGAGCGCTAAGCGCGTCATAATTCGAATTAAAGGAGTATTAACTTCTTTACATCTAAATTTTAATTTTCTTATAAAACGACATTTCTGCTTATAAACATCAAACATGGAGAAACTTCGTTTTGAATTCAAAATATTGCCATCAAGCGACGAAAAATCGAACCTATTGTGTTTAACCTCAGTTGCTACGTGTGAGGAAAAAGTTTACGCTATACCAGAGGAAGCTCAATTAGTTAGATGTCATACTGAGCTTATTAAAACTCCTGCCTTTACAAAGGTAAGAAATAGTCTGAAGAAAAGATACCAAACACGAAATATTTGGATTACATTGACAAAAGAACTCAGAGAAACTTATTTAGATGACGATGGTAACCTGCAATTTGGAAACCAATATCTAGAGGAAGTGAATGAAAAACCAACTACAATTGCTCAAACTAATGACACAAGTGTACTGGAGAAAATATTGGAGAAAATGATGGAAAATGCACAAGAGACTAAGGAACAGAACTTAAAACATATTGCGGATAAATTTGTGATTGAAAAGTTCACAGGAAAAAATTGCAATGCAAACCAATGGATTGACATATTTGAAAAAGAATGCCAGCGTTTCAATATAATGGATGATATAAAAAAAATTGAAATTCTCAGGTTGTTTATGGATAGAAGTTGTATAGACTGGTACAGTTCTATGATGATAAAACTCACCAGGGATTCGGAGTGGAAAATATGGAAAGAAAAATTCTGTGCATCTTTTACCAATAGAGGCTGGAACCATGTTACCTATGCATTATCATTTAAATATAGAGATGGATTATTAGTAGATTATGCTATAAAAAAGGAAAAGTTGCTACTTGATATGAGAAACTCCATTGATACGGGAACGATGGTAGATCTTATTGCTGCTGGTTTGCCGGAATTTATATTAACTAAGATTGATAGAGAAACATTAAGAGATACAGTTGATTTATTCAATGAAGTGAGAAAATATGAGCATATGGTCTTTAAAAAGAAAAACACAGTTTACAGAAAATATGGAAATCAAATAAGCTTCAACAAGATTGAAGATAAAAGCCCATGTAAAAATTGTGAGAAATTAAATAAAGGAATACGCTATCACCCCGAATCTACATGCTGGTTTAAAGCAAATGAAAATGAAAAAATAAAAGGAAACAATATCAAACATGTTAATAACTCAGTAATTGAAGCTGAACTAAATGACAATTATCAAAAAAACTAATAGTGACACCATTAATAAAAGTAAAACTGCTTTTAAACGATGTATTAGAAATAGATGGAATTTATGATTCGGGGTCAAATGTCTCCTTGATTAATTCCAAGCTATTAAAACTAAAAGGAAAAGGAAATAGTATGAATGTAGCAAACTTAGTTACTATTAATGGTGTCCAGAGAACTAGTGGTTTGATAAATGTTAAGATTAAAATATTTGAGATAGAGAAAAATGTAGATGTGTACATTATCGAAGAAAACAATTTCAAGTATGATTTTCTGATTGGATTAGACTTGATAAAGAATTTTAAACTAATACAAAATGAAGACTTAGACATTATTCAGAAACAATGCCCAAATAAAATGAATACAAGATCCAATGATGAAGAAGCAAAAAGCATAGAAAATATTGAATATAAAATTAACTTTAATGAACATGTAAAGGAAGAAGAGTTTGAAATAAAAATAGATCATCTAAATGAGCATCAGAAATTAGTAATAAATAAATTAATTGATGAATATAGTACAATATTTGCAAAAAATAAATATGATGTTGGTACAGTCAGTGGTTATGAAGCTAGAATAGATTTATTAATAGACAAGTATTGTGGGAAGAGGCCGTACCGATGTACCATAGAAGATAAGAAAGAAATAGAGACACAAATAGCAAACTTGCTGGACAACAAACTTATAGAAGAATCTTATAGTCCATTTGCTGCACCAGTTACCCTGGCATTTAAGAAAGAAGAAAATAAAAAATCTAGATTATGTATTGACTTTAGAGAGTTGAACAAAATAGTAGTACCGGAGGCCCAACCATTTCCTTTAATAGAAGACTTAATGATAAAAACCAGAAATTGTAATTATTTTACTAGTTTAGATGTGAATTCTGCATTTTGGTCTATACCATTAAGAATAGAAGACAGAAAAAAGACAGGATTTGTAACTCAAGAAGGACACTTTCAGTGGACGTGCCTTCCGTTCGGATTGAAAACGGCATCTGCAATATTCCAAAGGATTTTGAGCAATATACTCAGAAAGTACAAACTTACAGATTTCGCGGTAAACTATATAGATGACATTTTAGTATTTTCAAAATCTTTTGAACAACATATTCATCATCTAAAACAACTGTTAGAAGCTATTAAAAAAGAAGGATTTAAATTGAAATTTCAAAAATGCACATTTGCCTCTGATTCTGTAAAATACCTGGGTCATATAATACAAAATAATTCTGTAAAACCATTGAAAGACAATCTAATATCAATAAGAAATTTTCCTATTCCAAAGACACAGAAAAATGTTAGACAGTTCTTGGGAAAAATTAATTATTATCATGAATACATTCACAAAAGTGCAATAATATTAGATCCATTGCATAACTTATTAAGGAAAAATCAAAATTTTATTTGGACTGATAAATGCCAAGAAGCTTTTGATAGAATAAAAAATATACTATGCTCACAACCAGTTTTAGAAATTTATGATAAAGATTTGCCAATCTCAATTTACACAGATGCTTCTATTGAAGGTGTTGGAGCCATATTAAAACAGATGCAGCCTAATGGGAAAGAGAAGCCAGTCGCTTACTTTTCAAAGAAGTTAAATGCTACTCAAAAAAAGAAAAAAGCCATCTACTTAGAGTGTTTAGCCATTAAAGAAGCAGTGCGATACTGGCAATATTGGTTAATAGGAAAATCATTTACTGTTTACTCTGACCATAAACCCCTAGAAAATATGAATTTAAAATCAAGAACTGATGAGGAACTAGGAGACTTGATGTATTATCTGTCACAGTATGACTTTAATATAAAGTATTCTCCAGGAAAAGATAATCTAGAAGCGGATTGCCTAAGCAGAAATCCTGTACTAGAGTCAAATGAGAACAATGATGAACAACTGAAGATTGTAAACTTAATAAGTCTAGAAGATATTTTAAGGGATCAGAAAAATAATGAAGAAATACAGAAGAATAAAGATAAAATGTTGAAAAAACAAAATATTTATTATAAAAAAGTCGGAAGTAAAGAAAAAATAATGCTCTCAGAGAAATTTAGCAAAGAATTTATAAAAAATATACACAAGAATCTTTGTCACATTGGAATTCAACAGATGCAAAAGACACTTAGTCCACTATACATGGTTAAAAACTTGACAAAAAATATCAAAGAAATATGTAAAAACTGTGAAATTTGTATAAAAAATAAGTCAAGAGGACAAGAGAAAATTGGATTTATGTCACACCTGGGTCCGGCTACAAAGCCATTTGATATAGTATCTATAGACACAATTGGAGGCTTTGGAGGCTCAAGGTCCACAAAGAAGTACCTACATTTATTAGTGGATCACTTTACAAGATACGCATTTATTTTAACATCGAAAACACAAAGTGCAAATGATTTCATAAGGTTAATTTCAAATATATCTGGAACAGCAGACATTGGGATACTTCTCACTGATCAATATCCAGGCATAAATTCTAAAGAATTTAAGAGATATTTAGAGGACAAACAAATACCTATTGTGTTCACTGCAGTGAATGCACCATTCTCTAATGGTCTAAATGAGCGATTAAACCAAACATTGATTAATAAAATACGGTGCAAAATGAATGAAGATGGAAATAGTAGAGCCTGGACGACAGTAGCTCACGAATGTGTAGACAAATATAATCAAACGATTCATTCAGTAACTGGTTTTTCCCCGAGTTACCTTTTGTATGGCATAAATGCTGCAATTTTACCAGAGGAATTGAAAGAGAAAAAAACACAAAATAACTGGATTAAAGATAGAGAGACAGCTTTAGAAAATACACTTAAGTCACACAACTACAACAAAATTCTGTTTGATAAGAGTAGAAAAAACTGTGAATTCAATGTTGGCGACATGGTCTACGTGGAAAACGGAAATAGATTAAATAGAAAAAAACTGGATGAGCTGAAAATTGGACCTTTTCAAATTATGGAAAAAGTTTCCAAAACCATTTATAAAATTAATACTGGGCATAGGAAAACAGAATCAAATCTTTTCCACGTCACCAAGCTTATCCCAGCACATATAGAGGAATAGAATATTGTAAAATGAAGAAAAAAAAATGTTAACTGTGGTTTTTTTTTTTCTTTTCCCAAGGGGGGAGATGTAAAGAAGTTAATACTCCTTTAATTCGAATTATGACGCGCTTAGCGCTCTCATTGTCTATTTACGAAATGTCATGAGGTTTTTTGGATTGTCAAGTGGAAAATATGTGAAAAAGCTAATGTTTTAAATACCTAATAGTAATTGCTTAAAATAAGATTTGTTACAAGAATAAACTTAAATGTCGTTTCTTTGTTTAACAGGTTTGTATTAATTTTATTGTGTGTGGGTAATTTTGATCTGTAAAATATTTTCAATTGCTAATGAATAAATTTCTTTGTTTAACAGAGCAACAACACGTTTATTCATTGTATATAAAGTATTAATAGAAGAGAGATCTTATATACATACAAACATTTAATTTTACTACTCTACTCCCTTCCCTACTTCTTCATACGTTACGATCGATGTTCAGTCTCGTGTGCTGTGAGTAGTGATGCCGTTACTAACTAAATAAATTCACTGGTTTCACTCACAGTAACGTGCCACAGCAACAGTCTCAGTTAACGATCTTCACAAAAAATATAATAGTTGGTAGTCTTAAAAGTAAAACGTGAAGATGAAATGTTTTGATATTAAAAACGACACGTATTGTAGGTAACAGTTTTTTCCATGAATTATGACCACATAGTGTAAAACAAAGTCGCTTGCCGGTGTATGCTTGTACCCTAATGTATGCTCAGATCTTAAAATTGCGCAACTGATTGAGATGCGGTTTTGCATGAATATTATGGGAGAGAAAAGGCAAATTTTTCATGTAGTTTTAAATAAATGTAAATTTTCACCAAATTTTATTGCCCTAAGCAAAAGCTTAGGGCAATAAAAAAATATTTAAAATAATGGCTTTTTTGTTGAAAATTGAGAATAACATATTATGTACCCTACTGAAAATTGAGAAAAATTCATGTAACTTTCTTTGTCAAAGCAATCTCCATGACATTGTTACCATCTCTATCTCGCCATTGTTGTTTGATGGTTAAACGATAGTGTCACTTATTAATACTGCGTAACTTTTATTTGTTTCGAGATCCTTTGATACAGTTTTTTCCTAAAAGAAGACGTATTCTACGTCTTTGAGGAACTTTCTATATAGTATGAACTAATTTATAATTGTTCATAATATAATGAAAAATCAAAAGACATGGTCATATATAACCTCTAAACAATTTAAGTCAGGTTCTTCGACAAACCGTACCTTCTCATTCACGTAATCCATATTTAAAAACTTTATGACGTAGTACATTTTAAACTTCATAATCCGTGGTATAGTCTTAAAATTAATCTACATTTTTTTATTTACCTTATCTTTCTTCAGCATTATAATCATAAAACAAAAACGCCACTCGCTCCTCTCATGCCCCAAACCACGAGCTTTATCTAACGTTCATAGGCCGCACTGGTTGGATATTGAGGAAATGACACAGATGTTTCGGATCACATGTAATTCTAGGTATGTACTCGGATCTTATGGTGCATCCAGTTGCTGACGTTATTATCGGGGCTTAGAGTCCGAAGTACGGAAGTCCATTGTATGGAGTTTATTATTAACGGAACACTAGTACGTAGGTTTTATTTGCTGCAGATGTACTGGCTAGAGACAAGATTTATTTCATATTTACGGTTGAAATCAGGCCTTTTCGGTTTAAAAAGAAGTGAAAAAGTGTTTGAATTTGGAACTTAACGTCACGTTTATTTGTAAATGGTGACGTACTTAATTTTTAGGAGATGTCTTAAACCATATCATTTAGACAAAAAATCGAAGTCAAAGTCAGCATTTTATTCAATAATGCCATTTACAAGTACTTTTGAATTGTCAAGGCGTCAGTCAGACAGAAAATTTAAGCTAGTTGGTCGTTCCAAACAGTAGGTTATATTAAGAAGAAGATTTTAATAAAATCAAAATTATGTAGACATTTATGTATAACTGCCTCACTATTGAGTTTTTATTATAGTATTTCTAGCGTAAAGAAACTTGATGTTTTCTTTGTGTTATTTGAATACTAGAGTTGCCTTTTGAGCCTATTTCAAAAAGGAATATTATTAGACACACATGACGCGTTTACCAGACATTCGTTCTTAAGATTTCGTGTTACATAAAAGGTTTTGTAAATATCGCCATTAAAGTACCTACAAGCTTTTGCTCAAGATATACAATACATAATTATACATTCAAGATATTTTAATTTAATCTGTTACTCAGAAAATCTTAATAGGAAGTTGCCATGAAATGAAAGATACTAGAACATAAGCTTCGCAGATTAGCTTGATTGCCTTTTGAACAATAATAAAAAGCCATTGGTATACGATACTGGTCATCACTCTTTAATAAAAATAAAATAAAAATGTTTATTAAGTCATTTACACAATATAGTCACACGATAAAATTATTAATCACTACAAGTACTTAAGTCTTAAATAATAAATTAAAGTACCTAATAAATAAAAACTATGTGTATAGCTAAAATTAACAATTTTACCAAAAAATGTAACCTAAACCTACAAATGTATGATGGCGACTTTCCTGAGCTAGGTTTACAAAACCTGTGTTTCAGGACATCACTTAGCAAGACTAAATAAATAAGGGTGCATCACAATTTTAGAAAAACAACTTACAAACTAATTCTACAATTATATTACAATTTCCAATAATTTCTCTGTATCTGTGTAATTTACTTTCAATAGATAATCTGTCAACAATGTACTGCATTTACTGTAATTAACGCTATATAATATCGTTTGTTTAATTTGTTGTACAATAAAGGCCCTTAAAATACGTAAAATCTATGAGCAATTATGCATGTTTCGTTTTTGGATTTACGCAAACCAAATCTTTCCTCCGACCGATGATCTCATCAAGATCGCCGGGTGCCGCTGGATGCGGGTGGCGCAGGACCGATGCATGTGGAAATCTTTGGGGGAGGCCTTTGTCCAGCAGTGGACGTCTATAGGCTGATAATGATGATGATGATGATGATGAATCTTTCCTCCTCCTGGTTGAAAATACTGGGTTATAAGGAAGCTCAGCGTGCTGATGACGTATGATGTGCAATATAAAAAGTTGACATACTGTTAGTATTTTGCATGCTTCCCACGCACGAGTTATAACTCGTGCGTGGGAAATCTAAAAGGTCGGAAAGTTGCCACCTTAAGGGACAACGCACACCGGAATGGCAGCGGCCGGCAGCGGCCGCCCGCGGGCGGCCGCTGGCAGCCGCTGGCGACCTCTCGACCTTTTCAAGCTTTTCAAGCGATACTAGTCTTTTAAGTATGTAGTTAAAGTTTAAAATTATTTGACACGGAAAGTGCTCGCCGTGTCGCTGCCGGCCGCTGCCATTCCGGTGTGACTCGGGCCTTAGTATTGCTAATAGATTTAGCATTTTTTTTATATATACCTTCCCTCGTGTAATGGTCAAGCCTATTTTAAAAGTTTGAATTAATTAATGTCTTTTGAACTGTTTAAGCTTATGTATTATACCAGCTGTCCCCTGCGATTAAACTCGCATCTTTGGTTACTGCTCCGCTACCATAAGCCTTAGCGTAATGTTTTGTAGCTTATAACCTTTTTCGATAAAAGAAACATCCAACAAAAAAAATATTTTTTCATTTCGAACCAGTACTTCTCGAGTTTAGCGCGTTTAACCAAGTTTCCTACTATTTTTCTACAAATTAAAATCATCAACTTAAAATCAATAATATTATTTTATGTCCTAACAGCTGAACGGATTACCCTAAAATTTTATATAACCCATTATTGATCTAGTTTAGGGGGCTAATATTTCATCTGATTTTTTATGTGTTCCCGTAGGATTGAAAAAAAATTAAATTATGACAACTATTACCTATGTCGCAAGCAGAACTGAGTCTTCACTAACAGCTTGTTGCCTTGTATGTAAACAGCCTTAGGCTAGGTATCCAAAAAAGCGGGAAGGAAAGAAGCGTGTCGTACAACAAATCAGCTTACGTTATTTTGACAGCTCAGCGTTTAGCTTGTACCTTGCAACATCCTATTTTTTAATAACAAGACATTTCTAAACCTTTAATCGACCAAACGACAGCCGGCTGTCGGGCAGCTATTGTCTTTCTATTGTGTCTCGAATCACGTGTGTTTAAAGGTTTAAAGGAGCTTTATATTCTTTAACAAATTTTATTCTGTGACTCCCTGTTGTATTCGGACCTTACCTACTGCCCTAGCTCTGTTCTGTCTCCTGCTTATAATAGAGGTAAGTGATAAACATATTTTTCTTACTCCTCCGCTGTTCATTTCTGATCAATTTCATTTCGTTGCGGGATCCGACACAGTTGAATATTTTCTGCGGGACTCGTCGAGCTTCATTGCTCGCATTTTTGGTGGACACCACTGTTGATTCTAGCTTTCAAGAGTTGCAGTGGTTAGGAAATTGTGTGGCGGGATTTTCCCAAAAAAATAAGACATTTTCTCTCGGTGGATACCGCGCCTTATTCTTAAATAATACCAGCCTATAACTGTCCCACTGCAGGGCAAAGGCCTCTTCTCATACAGAGAAGGCACGAGCATTGATCACCACGCTTGCTCAAGACGGGTTGGCGATTTTAGACTTATAATCACTACAAGTCCAGGTTTCCTCACGATGTTTTCCTTCACCGATGTCTACGATATCTAAGATAATCTTTAGAAAGTACTATCGACAAAATTGAATCATGACCCATTTCGACGACAAATCGTTTGAAGCTGTCAAAATAATAAGACTAGACGTGTGACATTTTTAATACATGTTTACGCGATTGTCGACCTAATTGTATTTAAATGTCTGTAGGAAAATAAGCTTATGGTGGATCTTGATTCAATTTTGTCGATTGTACATATGAATTGAAAAAGTCACATTGGTACTTGCCCAGATTTGAACCCACAACCACTTGCATGAGAGGCGGGTGCCTTAACCACTAGGCCATCACGACAGTCTTATTCTTACAAACCTACTTATTTAACTGCAAGCTGACAGTACAACCAAAACGTCAGACGTCACAACTTCTATACCCTTGTTTTCCAAACACAAAATATAACGTTTTATTACAATCTCGCAAATAACAAGATCATTCCACGAATTTAATTGTAAAAAAGGTATTTATGAAGGAAAAATGAATTTTGAACTTAATAAAAATTGTAACCTTGGTTTTAGTTTATTTATTTTTGAGACGAAATATCTTAAATGTGGCTACTGTTGGCTGAGTTTCAGACAGATAATAAGGCAATTTAATAAAAATTGGAAAGATTTAATGTCAGTTTTCGACTAAGATTGAAATGCGAATATTATATAAAGTTCAGGGTAATTTTATTGATATTTAATAGGAACCTTAGAATTAAATTCCCTTTTTTTATAATTTTATTACTGCAATAACTACTACATAACATAATCAATTATAATAATCTGTACTGCCTAGGCTTTCCAAACACAATTAAAAACACTTTTAAATTATTTTTTATCCAAATGATTAAGGTCAGCTAAATACATTGCTTATTGAGAGGCTGGTTATGACCCTCTCAACTCAAGTATTGGCTTAAGGGCCTTATTTCATTTAAAAAAAAGAACACTGGTCTATACAACTTGGTCGCGACACCATCAAAATGGGTACAACGGGTGTCGCGCTTGGTGGCGCCACCAGTAGCAACTCCTACTACAAAGGAAAAGCCATATATTTTTTTGGTGGTATGACCTGAGATCTGCAATCAGATGTCTTAATGAGATATGGCTCTAAGCAATATCTACAAAATATGATCGGTACTAACGCCTTTCTGTGATTTCCGAGGCAAGAGCGGTCACACCTCAATCTTCCGACGCACGACCACACATAATACATATATATTATGAATAATATTTTTATTTATTTATAATAAATAAATAAATTACACCCAAAAGAAAACAAACCACCATGCTAATCACAAAAAGATTTGTTTTGGATAGTAATCGGTTCCACAACCTCCGGTTTAGCAGTCAAAGTCACTAGCCAATAAATCAACAGGCAAGTCAAATACAGACGGACCAAGTTATCTGTGAATCTGACTCTGTCGATTCAGTGTTGCAAAGAGAAAGAGACAGAGTACACTCAAATTAAGTCAAATGTATGACCGAAATGTCATGACTGCCGTAGTTCCAATTTTAGCCATTTCACAGATTAGTTGGTAAGACAGTACACTATTATATATGACGGTATACTAGGCTACACAGACTAACTTAGCATTCAAGTAAGGTCACATTTCGCCGACAAACTCATTTTCACTACATTCATTCATGAAACCAATAAAAACGATTTACAGTCTCGATCAAAAACATCTAATCTGAAACTTATCGACGAATCAAACAAAAGAAAAAGAAAAACCGTGAAGCGGCGATAAAAAAGAACACAAATTGACAATCTAGAGCAATCACGATTCATCTTGAATATCTCGATTCAATATCGAATAGACTCGATTCATCCGCCGTTTAAATCAATCGATACTCGATTCCAACCATTAATATCGTTTCCTACCATTTTTTCGCCTGTTTCAATATTTACCTAGCTCCATTAGTGTTACCGTTTTAGATTTGACCGTTCTTTGTATGGTATTAGGTATTCGAAAGGTTTGTGTTTATTTTACGATTTTATCATGAGGAACCTTAATGGTCCTAAAGTACCACACGTTTGTTGTTTTTTCTTGTCAAAGGGCTTACATTTTTTTGTTTAATTTTTATTTTTGCAAGGTAGCTAGAAGCCTCCGCGCCCCTTTGATCCTATTGGCCTAGTTCTGCATGATATGGAGAAAAGTGGAAAATATATTTATTTTCTTACTTCTCCGTTGTTCTTTTTAATTAATTTCGATGAGGGGTCCAAGACAGTGGAATCGTTTCTCCGAGATTCGTAGAGCTTCACAACATCGGCGCTTTTCTGGTGGAATCAACTGTTGATTCTGGTTTTCAGGTGTAGCAGTGGTTGAGAATTGTGTGGCGGGATTGTCCCATACAAAAAAAAAGATTAGCTATTTAGCTAACTACGATTTCAGGGTCTTTTGTATGTACACACTAAAACAGTAAATAATAAATAAATGCATAGTCAACACGTTTGGCACCATGCCTTGTCGATTAGCTCCTACGCTTCGTGTCGTGGGTCTGATTACTGCACGGGACAAATATTTGTTAATCCCACAGGTAGTTGTTGTGGGTTACATACACTCTGTATGTAAGTTCAGCTTGCGACAGTAAATCGGTGCACATAGGCTTCTCCTTGCTCTATGTCCTAGGTAGACAATTGAACGTAATCGCGATGATTAAAGTGACGCTGCGCGGTTGGTTATTTCAATACGACGCAGCGGTCATGTAGCTAGCTATCGCCATCGTAATAGAATTTCAATTGTTTTTTCAACCGGGCCGCATAGCTTTGCGATCGCGTTAAGTTGCCCGCCTGGGACACCACGTAAAAAGCATAGCGTAGCTCGACCTTCGGCTACACGCATACATTACGGCAGTAACAGCCCTTAACAAATCGTCGCTCTATTTGGCCGTGGAGCGTTTAACACTTCATTTGCTTAAACTTAGTCTCCACTGCAGAAAGCCTTCCCCATCGTTTGTAGGTTCTGCGAGATGTGACCAGCCCACTGCTACTTTAGTTTGCTAAGTTGAATTGATAAGGAAACTGCTTCTCTGGCGGATAACTTCGTTCCTAATTGTATCCTTCAGAAATACTTCGAGCATAGCCCACAGCTTGCTGAGCGATTTTAAACTTGTAGACTAATCCTACCGACGGGGTCTACGTCCCTAGTTCATAATATTTGTAGATCCTTCTGGATTTCTGGTATGAGATAATCATGCCATATAAATTACTGGAAAAATATATAGGGTGACTGGTAATTACAAACAAAACAAACCTGAAATAGCGAAAAAAAATCAGCAGTTCAGTTCATTTATGTTTGCTTAATGTACTCAACAGCTGATATTTCTTCGCAATTTCGGCTTTGCTAATTACCAGTCACCCTATATTAATAATATTTAACAGAAATCATAAAACTGACACAACTTTACTCTGTAATTAATAACGTAAGGTTTCATTCTGATATTTAGCACACACGAGAGTACTACATTGAATATTACGCAGAAAACAATAATTAAGCTTTCTATAAACCTGTTATAATTTATTGAAACATAATAATTTACAGCGGCAATAATGTGGAATTCAACATGAAAGAGTATGTTTTCTTTTTGTATTTTCTACAGAAGGACTGTAAGAATAACTGTAATGGGTAACTAGCTGAGGGTCCAAATTTGAAATGGTCTGCATATAGACCGATACTAGAGGCCTTTTGAAACATGACCATCCCAGAGACGAATTAGATAATAATATGTGTATATTATAGGGATGACGACAACATTAAAAAAACGGCATTCTGTTTAGTCCGTCTGATAGATCGGCCAAAAATACGGGACACCTTTTTTTTAGTTAAAAAAATACAAAGATAAAGAGTAACAAAGTTCCGGCGGTCTTTTGACGTCACTGTCCTGCAAAAATCTTATCAGGTAGTGGCGTCAACTTCAACGCACTGAAACTGTTTACGCGAAAAAAGAAAAAATACGTGTCCAAAATGGTTTGATAATCTATCTGACGCACTAATTACTTTTTGTCGTCTCGCCTATTATCATGAATGTCATCATCATCATCGGCCTATAAGCGTCCACTGTTGGGCAAAGGCCTTACCTAATTTTTCCAGCGGTTCTGTGCCACCTGCGTCCAACGAAATCTCTCTCCGTATCGCGTCAGAAATAGGAATGGTTGTTAACAGAATTCGTCTAAGCTTACTCAATATAGATTATACAACATAGATACAATATAGATTTTACTCAATATAGTGACGTAATTTTCAAACACTACATCAAAAATATCCTAATACTATAATCCTTATCTATTTTAAGCTATAAAGGTTAAGTAATCTTGACAAGTTCTTCGGTATTTTAATATCATAATAACAGCTAAATCAAAAACTTCTATCGTTCCGCTGAATCCACTTTCAAAGTCGATGTCCATCTTCTTTTCAACTTTTATTTCCTACCTGACTGTTTCTGTAGGGACAACACTATTGGGGGACCGTGCAAGTTGTAAACTTTTGTGGCACTAGGGGTGAGACATTTTAGTTTTACGATGACGTAAACGTCAAATATGGCGGCGACGAATGTCGTTGACTGACAATCGAACGTTCGAAATTCAATTGTGAGGTGAAAAACAAATACATAAAGGGTGTGTTGAATAGTTTTGGCATTTGATTTAGTCTATATGGTTTAGCTAGAAAAATATTAAAACAAATATTTATTCCACTTTTGTACGATTATGGACTTTTTATTCAAGAGATTACTTGTAAATTAATTGTATTAACATAAAATATTTATGCACGCAGTGAATTGCAAAATATTTTGCTGCAACAAAATTTGTCGTAACATTTTATGCACTACTAGCTTCTGCCCGCGACTTCGTCCACGTAGAATAGTTCCCGTTCCCGCGGGATTTCCGGGATGAAAACTATCCTATGTCCTTTCTCGGGTCCCAGACAATATCTGTACCAAATTTCATTCAAATCGGTTCAGTAGTTCAGGCGTGAAGAAGAGACAGACAGACAGACAGACAGAAAGACAGACAGACAGAGTTACTTTCGCATTTATAATATTAGTATGGATTTTCCAGGACCACTTTGATTTTATATAAAGGAAGCTTTTAACTCTCTTTAAGCTAACAAGATTTGGAGCTTACTTATACTCATAAGGTAAATAAGGTTAAACACATACATAAGTGGTGACGTTTTTCATCTTCAACTCTCGCTTACTCACCACTAGTAATCTAGGGTCAAGTAACTCTCCTTCCTTTCTCCTTTCTTAAATAGGGATGACGACTAAAAATATTACAATTCTGTTTAGTTTTTTAATGTCGTCTCGTCTATTTTTTGTTTGCCCTTTTTCTCATAATTTTGTCCAGCCTCAAAATAGTCCTCCTTTATTTACATACATTTTTGCAATAAATATCCCTATACAGATAGTGCAATCTACGAAGACGCGCCCCACTATTCCTCATAACCGTTCATAGTATGTGTGTAAGCTTCCGTAAATTTTTGAGTGTTGTTCATTGTAGTGTGCGTGTGCATTCATAGGTAATTAGTGTGTACCGATAACACTCAAACATTGACGAAAGCTTACACACATACTATAAACTGTTAGGAGGAATAGTGGGGCGTGTCTTCGTGGATTGCACTATCTGTAACTTGCGCCAATTTCAGCGAAACATTGCCATCAAGAAGTTTAAAATCCCTTTGTGGAAACATCAATCTTGCTTTACATCCAGTTTACACCCATTTTGTATTTATCTTTTTGGTACGACAAACAATTTGATAGGCTCGTGCAATTTTGGTGAAGTTTGGTATACAACCACTGCAAATTATCAAAATTACGCCTTTAGTCTTTCTCGTAAGAGAGATAATAAATTCTTGTCTATTAATTGAAATTCATTAAAATCACGTCCACTGGTTGTGTACATCACCATGAATGTTTATTTGTTTAAATATAATAATAATACCAGCCTTTGACTGTCCCACTGCAGGGCATAGGCCTCTTCTCATGAAGAGAAGGCACAAGCATTGATCACCGCACTTGCTCAAGGCCGATTGGCGATTTCGGACTTATATTGACTACAAGTCCAGGTTTCCTCACGATGTTTTCCTTCACCGATGTCTGTGATGTCCAAGAAAAACTTTAGAAAGTACATATGAATTGAAAAAGTCACATTGGTACTTGCCCGGATTTGAACCCGCAACCTCTTGCATGAGAGACAGGCGCCTTAACCACTAAGCCATCACGTTTAAATATAATTTTATAATATTTTAAATACTACAATTACTGCAAACGTTCACGTCTGAAACAAGCATGTATCATCTTTGTCTTTGGAAGAGGAAGGAAAAACAAAACCTATTTCTTATTTCCAGAAGAAAATAATAATTACAAACAAAAGCGCAACAATTTTGATTGGATTTTTATTTTTAATACTTTAACCGCAAAAACAGTGCCCGTCAAGCTAAAGTCTCCAGTGAGTGCCAGACTGCCTAAGGATGGACGTCGCCTCCGAGGCCAGCCCAGGACAAAAAAAGTCTGTAAGAAGATGGGGAGGCCTTTGCACAGCAAAGGAACGGTATAGCTAGTAAAAAAAGGTTTTAAAAGACATTTATTTTTGGAAAAGTTTAGTTTTCATAATTAATTTAGCAAGGCCGCTTTATAGAACCAAATGATACGATGTATATTTAAACAGTGCAACTTCAATATTGCCTCCAATTATTTCATAGAACAGCCAATTAATTAGGCTAAACTACTCCATGTAAATTAAAGGTACGCAAAGCTGGGATGATAATATGCAAATACTGTTGATGTTTACCGTTTATTTTGCTTTAATTGGTCGGCAAAGGTTAGAATGATATTCGGTAGTGTTTGTGGGTATTACCATGGGGAAAGCTATGCTAGCAAACTGTTTATAATATTATTATTTAAAATGGTTAGCTGACTGACTGATGGTTGATATATCAACGAACAACCCAAGCTGCTGGTTTTAGAGACATGAAACTTAGAGGGTTTGTTCTTTCTGAAAAGTAGTATCCAATATGAAAGAAATTAAAAAAAAATCCTATCCTAAAGGGATGGAAGTGGGTTGCAGTTTTGTCATTCAGGCGAGCTAAGCCTAAAGCTAGTATTATCATATGGCTAGCTCGTACTGTCGCACTAATTAGCAAATGCCACCCTCCATTTTAATCGTCTGAGGCAAGATAAATAAAACCCAAATAAATCCGTACTTTCCGTACTAATTTACATTTAAATTCATTTAAATTCTGTCTGTTTGTCTGTCTCTTCTTCACGCCTAAACTACTGAACCGATTTGAATGTAATTTGGTACAGATATAGTCTGGGACCCGAGAAAGGACATAGGATATTTTTCATCCCGGAAATCTCTCGGGAACGGGAGCTATTATTTCACGCGGGCAAAAGCTAGTAATACATAAATCAAGAATAGATTTTTAAACTTGACAATAGCTCGATAATACAGTAGTTAAAATAATTACAGCCACATGTTAGTATTTACAGAAACCATTTATTTGGTAGTTTGAAGCGAAGTTCTGTAGTTACGAGTATTTAAAAATGTTTAATTAAAATTGTAGGATGCCATAATATTTTAGTAAATCCTTACTATTTCTGCAGTAATAATAGCCCAATTTTATTATCATATTATTATGTTCGCTAACATTGCCTGTCTGTTAGGTTTTCATGCCAAAGCTACGGATTCGACTTTGAAAAAACTTGTTACGATTAAAGTAACAACCCCAAGAAAAACTAAACTACTTTATCATCTTCTTTGGGCCGGTGTGAACCGACGTCCACAAAGTCAAGAGTAAATATTAGTTAAAACTAATATTGTAAAAAGATAAAATTTTTAAGAGGTTGCCAATTTTCTTGTTCTTTTTCTTAGTATTTTTCCGTTTACTGTTGAACATATGCCTATTGTTCAGGTCGGTCTGCCGTCTTTTTGATGTCATCTGACCATCTGACAGCAGGTCTGCCAACAACTCCTACTCCTCCTCCTCCCAACCAACGTCTGTAACTCCGGCGCGGTGGTAAATCGTTTCCTATAATAATTCCAATGCTTAATATACTTTATTTGATACAGTTTTCCTATAACACAATTCGACACATACGACACGATCAAAGACGGGCTGAAAACTAATGCTCAATATTTTTATTCAATGATCCCAGATCGCCAGAGTAACTTAATATGATAGAACATCATAACTTTATTTCATAGCAACACGCGGCAAATCGTAAATTGTGCTAATTCTGGGCATAATAGGCCATGTAACCTCGTAATACTTTGTATCGGTAGCTAAAGGTTTACATTACACAAGAATCTTGTTAGTACATGGACGTCAAAGCGTGTTTTTGCCTTTATAATGTACGCCAGGCTTTCAGTTACTTTTGATATTCCGTAAAAGATGCACGTAGCTTATAATAATTGTTAGGTACTAGCTTATGCTTGCTACTTCATCCTCGTGTAAGCCAAACTTATTATAGTATTCATAATATATGAGTTGTTTTACATCAGTGTGTACGGATTGGTAGGCAGTTGTACGAACAGAAAATAATAAGAAAGTTTTAAGTAATTACAGACACATGAGACTACATAATATCACCTTTGTCTTCGGTAATAAAGAAAAGTCTTTGATACTACAGATATTGTAGGCGTCGGTCACCAATTGACGTTAGGCAAGCCGTCAGCTTGTTTATCACATAAGAGAATTGTTAGTTTTTACCTGCGACTTCGTCTGCATGGACGTCAATTTTTAAGACCACGAAATTTGCTGAATAAAAGTATCCTTATTAACTTTTACGGCCAACTTATTTTACTTAACTATTCACCGCCATTATCCCACACTCGTAGTTTAACCGTTGTGCTTCTTTTTTGGCTATTATCAGCTTAACCAGGCAATCCTGTGGGTGTAGTTGCGGAATGCTTATAATAGTTACCGTGACCCCGGAATATAAAGGGCAACCGATGGAACATGAGTAGGTTTTAGTCAGTAAAAGTCTGACACGCCCTCCCGCCGCACCAAGGACGGGAGCAGTCATTGGATGATTTCCCACTCCCCAAAAAAAAACCTGTGGGTGCAAAGAGTGACTCTAGGCCTCCAGCCAAGGCGAAAACTTAAAGCAACTGCGCTAAGGCCACCCCCCGTCGGGTTCGAACCACGGCTTAAGGCGTCGGTAAAGGGCAGCAAAGGGACAGACTAAATCGGTCTTTAAATCGTTTTTCGACAGTGATATTAATTTTGTTTGGTAAAAGTAAGTGTGTTTGTAGTTTAACAGTTATGCGATAGTGACAGGAAATATTGCTTAGTAAAAATATGTGTTAACTGAGTTAAGAAACATTTATTTATCTCTGCTTTATTGTTTAACAATCAAACTTCAACAGCGTTTTGTGTTATGTCTTTATGTCTTTGATTACTGCTTCAATTTTGTAGGTGATGTAATGCAGCTTATGTGTTGTTCTGATGTATATGTTATATTACTGCAAAGTTTCATCAAAATCCGTTCCGAAGTTTTTGTTTTCGCGTGTATAATAGTAAGTGTAGTAAGTATACTTACGTAATACTTACTTATAAACATACTTTTTTGATAACACATAAGAACTTAAGCTATAACACTCATTCTTAAAACCTCTACAAAATTTTAACGAGCAACATTACAACATGTAATGTGTTACAAACTAAATTATCGTATCGATCTTGCTTCAAGGGCACACTGAAATTATACACAGATTAGCTATGAAATTATACCTTATACGTTTCTGTTGGGAACTAGCAACAGTAATTTGCTTCACCTTGACTTTTCTACTGGCGTGTGATCTTCTGATAGGAATGGATAAGAATACCCTTTCAGTTCGTTGTTGTTACCGGGTTGAGTTACCTTAATGGCGTCGAGTTTGATGGTTAATGAGGAAATGAAACTGATCTATTTTTTTTTTATTACAAGCTTTTATTTAACTTGCAATGTATGTTTGTCTCGGTGGAATCTTACAACTCAATTTTAAGGCACTTTTCTTTAACCGATTAAGCTGAAATTTGGTATGCACGTTCAGTTCGGATGACAATGCACGATTTATAAAAAAAACAATTTCATTTATTTTTAGTACAAAATAAAATTAAGGTAAAAAACGTTTAAAAAAAACAAACTTTTATTTAAATGCGCTAAAAAGAAAAAAAAGAAAATTTAACACTAAAACTTTTACTGTTAACTTATAACATCATTTCAAATTTAACACATTTAAAATAATTTATACGTTTTAAAAGCTTGTCGCGAGATTTAAGTACTCGTATTTACTTGCTGCGTATTTAAATTTTCAAACTAAGAAAATACGAGTCCTTAAATCTCGCGACAAGCTTTTAAAACGTATAAATTATGTCAAATGTGTTAAATTTGAAATGACGTTATAAGTTAACAGTAAAAGTTTTAGGGTTAAAGTTATTTTTTTTTTTCTTTTTAGCGCATTTAAATATAAGTTTGTTTTTAAAAAGGCTTTTCTACCTTAATTTTTTTACTGAAGTAGAAGTGGGTGGTGCAGGTCGTAAACGTGTTGTATACTTGTGTTTTTACCCTCAACAAAAAAAAACTATGTGTGTGTGTGCCTGTCTGTTTTTGGAGCTTTAAACTGTTGGACTAATTTGGTTGAAGTTCTTTTTTATATAAGTTATGTGGCGATGGTTCTTTAAACATTTTTCTGCAAAATAGGTGCAGCTCTTTCAAAATAATCAACTCTTTTGTTAGCTGCAGTCGCTATTCTAACTACTACGGGAACGGGGTTTATGTTTCATTTTATAAAATTACAATTGTATTATTGTTTTTGGGTTTTTGATTACTACCACGTACAACAGTCATCACGACCCAACCAGAGAAGTAGGTAAGTGTATGGACACTTACTTCTCTGGTTGGGTCACATATTTTGAAGAGATAAATCCGAGTGGGGTATGTCTATGTAAAGACGAACTGGACTCTGGGGGTAGTGCAGTAAGTTACAGACGCGTCATAACACAATTATTAAATGATTTGTGGTATCCGATACATTACATGGACAACTGTCTTAAAGGAGATTCATAGACGAATGTTTCTTTCAAGAATACAAGTTTGAGTAGGCTTAATTATTTATTAAATAAAGTTTTCCATTCCTCCATATAGCGCGTATTCGTTAATATTATTAAGAGACACTTTATTTGTTAGTAGGGCATGCCTAAGAATATCTCGTTATTAACAACCACACCGCATACTTTTCCCTCTCAAAAGCCAAAAAACAAAACGCAATACGAGGATTTAAATACGATCCTCCTCTCCTATCTTTCCGCAATATCCACTACATCATACGAGAATGACAATGCACAGAAGGGAATACTCTACAGGCACAGCTATACCGTTGACTTCTGATCGAATGGTTGTACACTCAAATCCGATTCCGTTTGACTATTGCGTCCAATTCCCTGGAGTTAAGTTGAGCTTGTGGGGCTAAGACTCTATTGGACGATCGATTTTTGGTCGGACGAACATTTGGGCGATAGAAATTCACTGGCTGATTGACTTGATTAAGTGAATGTTACGCTTTACTTAAATATACACGCTGATAAGGATGAGACGGAACAAACCTACTATTTGATTATTGGTGACAGCTGTCCTTGCTATCGGAAGACCATCTTAAGGTCACAGGGAACCGTTGGATACATGCGGCACAGAACCGCATGCACTGGAAAACTTAGGTCAGACTATGTCCAGCAGTGGACGCTTATGAGCTGAAGATTATGATGATGCTGTCACCCACGTTATCTTGGAATGTTATTTTGATGCATAAGCTACTTAAACTGTAATAACTTTTCACGTAAAACTCTGGAATTCTTCTGGATCACATTGGACTGAAAACCAACCAGAAAATTGCAAGGAAAAGGCTAGAAAGCAGATGACGCGACATTTTTGCGGACGCTATTGGCCTACCTCATAAGAAAACCAAAGTAAAATATCAAACTCTTTAAGCCCTTACACGAGACCAGAAATTTCATACATACCTATTACGCAGTATAAATAAAATTAATTAACTCTAGATTCAAGCCCGGGGTCGGATCAAACAAGATTCTCTTCTAAAGTCAATAAAAATTTCGCGGGCAATCCTGCTTGGAACAGTGTTAGCGGTTTACGAAAGATTTTAATTAATTCTGAATATTTACGAGTAATTTGTAATGTTTTGATCGTATTTTGGGAATGAAAGAAAAACAAGCACGGTACCGTTGCGGGTAAAGTTAAATTATGAAAATATTTTTCTTTCAGGATGTTTGGTTTCACCCAGAAATGTGTATTTTTCTGGTGTGGTTATTTTATGGGAAGATAATGATGATGGGCATATTTTATACTCTTTGCTGGACAGTAAAACTTTTTTTTATTATGTTAATTTTAAGCATTAAAGTAAATTGGTTACTTTTTATGAAGTATGTTTGAAAAGATAATTAAAGATTCATTTATAGAGCACATTAGAAGTTGAAACTCGTCATAAATTCATCTGTCAAATCACTTCGCAATTTGCTGTCGAAATAAGAAGGGTTGTTAGCCCTACTTATATTACTGGAACCTTCGTATTGATTGTCAGTTTTTTACACAAACTTAATTTGGTCTATCTTTGTTCAAATCATATCATACTTAATTTTTTTATTATTATTTACATATTTTCCTAGCCTTTATAAAGCCTTTCCAACCATTTATAGCAATACAAATGCTATACATAGATCACCTGATCACCAAAACCTCGTTTTCGAGTACACTACTTATATAATTACATATGTTGAATAAAACTGGTAGACAGACTTTATGACTTCTGATTACAAATAGTTTGTTGAAATTAATAAAAATACATGTGTCTGTTTATTCACTAATCACCTATAAATGACTACCACACACCCCAGCTTTATGCACTTTCTGAGCCACAAAAGTGTCACACCACAAACTAGATGCTGCTACTGAAAAATCCCAAACAGAAAAACCCAAACATATTTTGCCCAATCTGGTATTAAACACAGAAGAACACGTTAAAAAGTCATGATACCACTATACCAAAGGAGCAGTCTACAGCCCCGACTAACTTTTAAATTCATCTGCAAAAAAACTTGTGTTGCAAAATATAAAACTTCTTAGTTCATTACACTTTCGCTCCACCAGCGGTTTTGTTTAACTTTAAAAGGTCAACAACCGCGAGTGTAAATCAATATTCTACGTGTGTGCCAAATTTCAGCTAATTCCGTTCTGACGTTAAAGTATTATGGACTCACAAAGTTTTGCATGTATAGGATTGTTTTATTCTTAACTAGATTTGCCCGCGGATTGTCTGCGTGAATGTCGAACTTCAGAACAGAACAGGACATATCGGAGCGGAGCAGTGATCAAAAACATATCGAAATACGGAAAAATCGCGGGAGAGAGCTTGTAAATATTATAGTAATTTAGTTTCGAGACTCAGTGGCAATACAAAATATCAAACAAAACCACAACTACATGTATTCGCAGAACTATACCGGCTTTAGTTCTGCGAATCCTTAAACAATGGCTGAACCAAATATATTAGAAATAGTTTTTGTCAGCGGTTTCATCGTATGATAAGTTTTGCACCTATTGTTTTAAGAGATGTGTTGCAAAATAAGCTTGTAACAATAGAAAGGACAAAAAAAAAACAATCTGCAGCTTCGTTGCGACAACTGAGGGCTGCAAAATACCACTGTTGAGAGGGCTGCAAAATACCACTGTAGAGGTTCCTTCAGAAGTCGAATATTCTTTACATAGAACACGCCCTCCAAGTTCCATGTCACTAGTAACAGCAGTATGGTCTGTGCGTTGATATATAAGTGAGTCAGTTTACCAATAATATACGTAGACACAAATTCGCAAACGGGGTTTGTTTTTGGCCTCTCAAGAATAAGATTTTGAGTTCGTAACCTGTCAAATTTTTTTTTGAAATGTACGATCTAAACCGTCACTGATATACCGTGCCTCAGAAAACTTGTAAAGTTATAGGACCCCGCTCGTAAACGCTCAATCTTTGACACTCTCAACTCGATCATATTTCAGCGCCAAAAACAACAATGAACAACAACGAAACACTACCCTACAAATCAACTTCAACTCAGCTGAATAACATTTTCCTATCCAATAACACGAAAATTATGCTCAAACGGAACGTAATTCG